>CAUYUJ010017871.1:795016-842516 GCA_963575745.1 Prorocentrum cordatum
ACTCCGGGCATTCAAAATCATGCCCAGGAATGGAGTTCTGGGAACTCGAAGAACACGAAGTGGCCTACAGTTGGCTCCGGGCATTCAAAATCATGCCCAGGAATGGAGTTCTGGGAACTCGAAGACCACGAAGTGCGTCACTGTTAGCTAAAAAAGGCGTCTCCGGTTTTCCCCAGCACCCGTCTGGCATCTGCCCAGACCCCCCTGGGGAGTCATGATGCTCTCTTTCGACCCTACTAGAAACCTATCAGTCTTCGCTGTTAGGTAAAAGGGAACTTTAGGAGGGGACCGGTTCAGGGGGGGTGCACCGAGCTTGCATCGGCGATACATCGCATATACAGATCGGCGATAGGCCCCCGATAGAGAATCTGCTCGGTCCTGGGTAGGGTGGGCGGCTATCGGGCCCCTATCGGCGATGAGTGGGCCATTGGGGGTCGATGCGTTCCTTCCTGGGCCTATCCCCCTGAAGTTGTCCCCTGGACGGCAGACACATGCGATCCGAAATCTCGCTGTAAGCAATCTTGGCGCACAATGCCTCGACGATCTTTGAGGGCCACGAGGAGCCTCAAAGCTTCTGTGCGTCCCTGGGGCCACCAGGGGATCAGGAAAGTCCGCGGGGCGCTTGCTGGAAGGCCAACTTCTCCTTGCACGAGCCTGCGGGAACGGCTCACCCGGTGACGTCCCCAAGCGCCCAGCGACAGCGTGATTCCTCTTCGGGTCGCCACCAGAACGGTTCCAAGAGGGTACCCACACGGGAGCCCGAACGAACGTTTCCAGCCCTCGGCCCCGAGGAGCTTCCCGGAGGCCCCAAGAGGCCACCACACCCGGAGGCCCCCACGAGGCCTCCACGAGGCCCCCACGAGGCCCAACGAGGCCCCCAAGAGGCTCCCAGGAAGCTCGAAGGGACCCCCGAGAGGCTCGGCCGCCCCCGCGGCAGTCCGAGGTCTTGTGCTCGTTGCGCCGCGTGGGCCCCCAGCGCGGTATCTGGGCCCCGCTCTCCGGCGCCGGCCCTCCGCTCCGACCGGGCGTTCCATGAGGGCGGGGGGGGGGGGGCGGCAGGCAGCGTGCGGCGAAGCAACGCGCACCTCTCTCGCGCACCTTTCGGGCCCGCGGTCGGAGTTTGGGGGCCTCTGGGCGGGCCCCTTCAGGGAGGAGCCCCCTGCAATCCTCGATACCCCCGTGGCCCTTGCCGCCCGACCCGACCCACATTGATTGTGAAACTATGGTCTCCGGGGGTCCGGTGAGGCCCCCCCGCCGACACGGAATGCAAACTCTCCCGTCGCATCTTCTATAGGAGAAGAAGAAGTGGCATAAGGCATAAAACTGAACTTTTGGCGCTCCGCGCGGATTTCCTGGATCTGCGCTGGGCCCCCCCTCCCTGACGCGCGGAGCGCGCCAGGGGCGGCGCCGGAGGCGCCGCCGGGGGGGGCCCAGCGCGGATCCAAGACATCCGCGGTGAGCGCCAGAAGCTTATGTTTACGCTGGTGTTTGTTCTGCGAAGAATGCAACAATCTCCCGTCGCCTCTTCTCCACGACGCGAGGAGTCTGGTCCTCCTCCTCCTCCTCCTCCTGCTCCTCCTCCTCCTCCTCCACCCTCCTCCTCCTCCTCCTCCTCCTCCTCCTCCTCCTCCTCCTCCTCCTCCTCCTGGGCCTGGGCCGTCGTGGTCTGGCGGCGCCCCCGCCTCCAAAGGTCCTCTCAGAGGGGCCCGGCAGGAGTCCCCCGCAGAGGTCCCGCTCGGAGGCTTGTGCCAGCAGGGCCTCCGCGAGGCCCCCGCGAGGCACCAGCGGACGTAGAGAGGCCTCGGGCGGCCAGGAAGTCTCCATGAACGTTGCCGTTCGCTCGTCAAACCTTGCAAGCATCGAATTCTGATGGAGGATCCGGCCGAGAGACCAGACTACACGAACAAGGACTCTTCGGAGGTCCGCGCAGACTTCATGGGGCGTCCACCGCCGCCTCAGGAAAGAGGGATGCTTTGCTCCCTTAGCTGTTCGCGGTAACGCTCGTTCAACGGGGGCGCCTCAACAATCTGGGAATTGCTGGGGGCACAACATTCCCAGACGGCGCCAGCACAAATCGTGCCGTAACCGTCTCCCTCTCCCCCCCTTCGGCCTACGCCCGTCATCGCCACAGGATAGGGTAGTTGGCTCAAATCCGCGCGGACCTCCGAAGTGGAGGGGCAGAAAACTGTGACCATGACCAGAACTGAACGCGGACACGTGGATGGCCGTCGGTTCGTGGATCATTTTGGTCCCCATCTATCTTGGTCACCGCCGACTCGTGGAACAAAACCACGCGCATCGGCGACGGCATGCGTGTACCATGACTAAGGTCGGTGTCGACAAGGTCCCGCGACATCTTGGTCATGGCCATCGTCTTACTAGGAGAGAAAAAACGCTATAAACATAAACTAGTGGCGCTCTTCGAGAGATCCCGCGACGTCTGGGTCATGGCCATCGCATTCCTGCCCTCGACGAGAGTCCACGCTGCATGCGGCTGCCTTGCTGAGCGAGGTAGCGCGGGGGCCGTGCGTTGCCCGCCTGGAGCCCCCAAGCGAGGCAGGGAGGCGCTGGCGGCCGCGCTTGTCGCGAGCGGGCAGGCAGAGCTCAGTTAAGTCTGTGGCTTGACGGCGGGGCGCCGGAGACACCGCCTCCTCCTCCTCTTCCTCCTCCTCCTCTTCCTCCTCCTCCTCCTCCTCCTCCTCCTGCTCGTAATCCCTCCTCCTCCCCTCTCAGCGAGTCGCGGCGGCAGACCCAGCGACACGCCATGTCCTGCGAGCTGATAGCGCGCAGCCTGCTCCGCGGAGCGGGGAGCTCGGAAAGACTCGGGAGGCTGACGCTTGGAACTGGAGACGTGAATAGCGGGTCGCGAAGCGCGGTGGGCCAGCCAACATTCCGTCTGTACTCCTGCCTCCTTATTGCCCCCTCGTCCCCATCATCGTCACCATCTTGACAGCTATCACCGCCGCATCGTCATCATCTTCGCCACCAGATTCGTCATCATCAGCATCGTCGTCGTCATCTTCATTTCAATCATTACCATCATCCTGTCCATACCAATTCTAGACGCTGGGATGGGAAACTTGTGTGAATTACCATCATCCATCAATCATCCATCAATCCATCAACTTGTGGGAACCATTTCCTTTCAATCATTACGATCATCCAAGTGAACTTATATATACATGTATGGGAACAGGTATGGATGTATGCATACATATGTGCATATCTGCATGTCTCTATGTGTGTGTATGTGTGTATGTGTATGTGTATGTGTAGGTGTAGGTGTATGTGTATGTGTATGCGTATGCATGTATGTATGTGTGTATGTGTGTATGTGTGTATGTATGTATGTATGTATGTATGTATGTATGTATGTATGTATGTATGTATGTATGTGTGTGTATATATGTATGTATGTATGTATGTATGTATGTATGTATGTATGTATGTATGTATGTATGTATGTATGTATGTATGTATGTATGTATGTATGTATGTGTGTATGTGTGTATGTACATTTGTACGTACGTACGTACGTACGTACGTATGTATGCATGTATGTATGTATGTATGTATGTATGTATGTATGTATGTAGGTAGGTAGGTAGGTAGGTATGTATGTATGTATGTGTGTATGTAAGTGTGTCTGTATAGCTGTAGATAGGTACATATGCATATACATATGTGTGTACAACTGTATGTATGTATGCCTGCATGCATATATGTGTGTATGCATGTATGCTTGTGTGTATGTATGTATGTATGTGTGTATGCATGTATATAGGTATGTATGGATGTATGCGTGTATGTATGTGAGTATGTACACATGTATGTGTGTCGCTCTCGCCGTGTCGATCTTCAGGGTGTCTAAGATAAATCGAGAAGCCCTCAAGATCGCCCCAAGACGGCAGACAAAGACCTCCAAGAAGGCCCGAATCCGGCCCAAGAGGGCCCCAGGATGGTCGAGAGGCCCCCGAACACCGCCCAAGAGACCCACGTGAGGGCCCTGGGAGGAGCCCAAGAAGGCCCTCCCCCGCAAGATGGCTCCACGCCCTCCCAACATGTCACCAACAACGACCCACAGAGGCTCCAAAACGATACGACATAGACCCTACTGAACGCGGTTCTGGGCGTCCCAGATGGGCGCCCCGCGCCAAGACACTTCCAACACAGCGCCTCCCAGCAAAGATGCATGCAGGTCTCCCAAGGGGTCGGCGGCGCGGTGTAAGAGAATGATTAATCCTCGTCATCGTCATCATTGCCATCATCATAACACATTCTCGTTGCCGTCATGAATACCATATTCATCCCTCATCCCTCTTTCTTCCATGGTCTTCTCTACTCCCTCTATAGTCCCACCATGCTCTCTCGCTCCTCCTCCGTCGTCCCTCTTCCCATGTACTTTCTATTACTCCTAACCCCCTGCTCACCCTACCCCTTTTCCTCCTCCTCATGTCCCTTGTACTTTCCTCCTCCCCCTCCCTCCCTCCCTCCCGCCTCTGGCCTTCTCCCTCTTCCCTACTCCGCCACCTGCTCCTTCCTCCCCTCCCTCCTCCTCCTCCTCCTCCTCCTCCTCCTCCTCCTCCTCCGCCTCCTCCTCCTCCTCCTCGCCTCCTCCTCCTCCTCCTCCTCCTCCTCCTCCTCCCTCTCCGTAGCCATTTTGGCTCAAGATGCCTGGTTCCCGCGGGGTTTGCACGGATACCGCTAGTCCGCGGCAGGCAAGAGTCTCTCTGCTCTGGCAGTCGGGCGCCTTTCCTCCAGTTTCTCGCGCGCGATGGGGCGCGGCGCGGGGCAGGGGCGTGGAGGAGGTCGCTCAGACGGACCCGCGGGATGGGTGTGCCAGGAGTGTGGCTACTACAACTTCGCCGAGCGCAAGTGCTGTCGCTTCGGGTGCCACGGGGGCGGCAAGCCGTCGCAGAGGGTCCTGGGCAGCTTCCTCCCGCAGGGGGCTTCAGGTCGTGGCGGTGCTCCTGGCGCTGGCGGTGGCGGGCGTGGTGGGCGTGCCGGTGCTGGCGCGCCTGCGACCCGTGCGCCGTGGTGGCGAGGTGATGAGGGCGGTGAAGGAGGTCAGCGTGCTGCGGGGATGGTGCTCTGTGACGATGAGCGGCGCGAGCTCGTCAGCATGTCGGATGTGCAGTTCGCCATTGCGACCAAGCTCTTCAGCGCGAGGATCAGGAACGAGCTCCAGCAGGCCAGGCGGCTGGTGCGTGAGGGGCTAGGCGACGACCTGTCCAAGAATAAGGCCGTCAAAGCGGCCCAGCTGCTGGCCGACGAGAAGGCGCAGAAGGTCAAGCGGACGGAGCACCTGCTGGAGCTGGCCAGGGCGAAGGCGAGGGCGGCCATCAACGAGACGGCGGACCTCACGGAGAAACTGGTGCAGCTGCGGCAGGAGCTGGCTGAGGCAGCCGCCAGGGCGCGCGAGGCGCTGGCGGCTCAGAGTGCCAGGCTGGCGGAGACCGCTGTGGCAGCTGAGGTGGCTACAGCAGCGTCTGCTACCCCTGCCTCCCTGCATGAGGTCAAGGCGGCGCTCGCGGGCTGGGCCAAGTCCAGCGGGGTGGAGGCGAGCCCAGTGCTCAGCCACGAGTTCGTCAAGCTGTCCGAGGCGGTCGAGAGGCTGTTCGAGTGGAAGAGCAAGGCTGCAGGTGAGGGGTCTGGAGAGCCAGATCCTGTGCAGCCGCCTCCTGCGGTGGCTGGCGCTGCTGCAGCCACGAGGGCAGGGGCTGCGGCAAGGCCGTCTGCTGGGGCTTAGCCTCGGCCGCAGCAGCCATCCCCTGAGGTGCAGCAGGCCTGGAAGGAGCTGGAGGAGCAGTTCGTGGACCCTGACAGGAGGAAGGCGGCTGAGGCACTCATCAACGAGGCCGAGATGGTGCGCACGGGAGAGGAGGAGATGGACGCAGAGACCTAGCAAGGGGCTTGGCGTCTGGAGGATCTGCACGGTCAATGTAAACGCGTTCAGCAGCCTGGGCAAGTGCTTGATGGTGCAGGAGGTGCAGAACTGCAACGCCATCCTGGTGCAGGAGACCAGGCTGCTTGAGGGACGGGGTGGAGATGCCGAGGCTCAGCTCCGTAGTCAAGGATGGCGGGCGAAGAGTTCGCCAGCGGTACGATGTGAGTCAGGGGGGGCTCAGCACAGGAGGGCTCATCACCATGGTGCGACATTGCCACGGGATGGCGGAGGTCCAGGATCACCAGGCGGCGGTGGTGGTGGACGGCAGGGTGCATGTGCACTCGGTGTCGGGAGTTTGTGGCGGTGGTCTCCTGCTTGCCAACCTGTACCTGGAGGCGGGGGTGGGCCTCAACCTCAGCAACATGTCGAGTCTCAAGCTGCTGGCGAGGAGGCTCAGGCAGTGCCGCAGAGAGTACGTGGTTGGCGGGAACTGAAATCTCAGCGAGGAGGAGCTGCAGGCAGGCGGGGTGTTGGCGCTGTTCGACGCGTCCGTGGTCAGACCAGCGGGGCCTACCTGTATGGCGTCAGGGCGGATCGTCGACTACTTCCTGGCGTCGCGCGGGCTGCTCGCGCAGGGAGCTCAGGTGGTGGTGGGCTCGCCTGTGTACCCGCGCGCGCAGTCATCGTCGAGGTCGCCAAGCAGAAGATGGAGGGCGCCATGGGGGTGATGCAAGGGCCTCGGGCTTTCCCTGAGGTCAGGCCGCACGGATGCTGTGCGAGGGGCCACCACAGCAGCTGGTTGCAGGCGAGGGGGCGCGTGAGGGAGCAGCTGGGACCAGTCATGGCAGCAGCGGCAGGCGAGCAGGAGAGGGTGCTATAGGATGGCGCTGAGGCTAAGGTTCGCCCGCGTGCGAAGACAAGGTGGTGGCCCCGAGGCGCTGCCGACGGCATCATCGAAAAACCGCGTGAGACGGAGGTGGCGCGCATGGAGGCGCGCGCAAAGGGAAGGTGGTGGCCCCGAGGCGCTGCCACTGGCATCCTCGAAAAACCGCAGGAAGCTGAGGGGGGCGCTGGCCACGCCGCAGGGGCACGCAGGCTGGTCGACGACGAGGGCCAGCAGGCGAGGCCGCAGGAGGGCCGCGCCGCTGCCAACTGGAGGCCAAGCGAAGTGGGAAGGTGGTGGCCCCGAGGCGCTGCCAACGGCATCCTCGGAAAACCACGTGAGGCTGACGGGTTCGGTGGCTCTGGCCAGCAGCAGCGTGATGAGGGAAGGTGGTGGCCCCGAGGCGCTGCCGACGGCATCCTCGAAAAAACTACAGAAGGACCAGCGGGCGAGGTGGGGCCCCCTCAGCAGTGCGCCGCCGCCTCCGCCCGCGTTGGCCGCCGAGGTCTCAGGAGGCAGCCTGAGCAGGTGCTGCATGCAGCACGGTGCAGGCTGGCACGACACGCTGCAGGTCTGCGGGATGCAGCGCGGGCTAGAGGAGGAGGCGGCGACGCAGGAGGGGCATCGAGGCTGCCCAGGAGCACCCCCCCATGCTGGGGCTGGCGGTATGCATCCGAGCCAGGCACCGTATGGAATCGCGGGTAGTCCCTTTCAGGTTGAAGTGGCTGAAGGAGCATACGTGAGGCCCCCCAGCCTCTGGGGAGAGAAGGCCGCCATCCTCCCGTGGAGGCGCGCGGAGGAGCAGGAGGAGAAGCGGGGCGGCTGCGCAGGCGAGGTGGAGCGCGAGGGTGCTCGCGCCAAGGACGCCCTCGCCGCCGCCTTCGCCACCTTCCTGGAGTGCGCAGAGGAGGAGTGGCTGGACGTGTACCAGCTGGAGGACCAGAGGGCCAGGTACGTGGGCAGGGCGCAGGGCTTCTCCACCAAGAAGGCGCGGCGCAGCGGGATTCAGGAGCCTCGGGCGCCGAGGCGCACGCCTGAGGCGGCGTGGATGGCGAGAGCGGCTAGCACGCTGGAGGCCGCTGCGAGAGCCCAGACGCCCCGAGGTAGGATTGATGCGCTCGACTTCCTGCCTAGGCTGGCGGAGCTGGTGCCTCAGAGGGTCAGGAAGTGGCAAGAGCAGGCCGAGAGCGAGCAGGGAGACAACCACGCCAGCACAGAGGCGGGCAGGTGGTTGCGGGTGCTGCAGCACGCGGGGCTTGCGAGCTGGGACCCCGCGGCACTCTTGACCCTGGCCGGGCTGGCCAAGCTGCGCGCCCACCAGCTGGCCAAGCGCGATATCGACGAGCGCGGCAGGCGGTTCGACGAGTGGGTCGACAGGCAGTTGAAGGGGGGGGCAGTAGGGCTGCACGCGGTCACGAGAGTGGCCGTGGGCTGGCAAGGCAGCGATTGTAGTTCCTCGGCAGAGCCCCACAGCCTATGCCAGGAGCTGGACGCCCTCGAGCAGGAATTGGGCAAGCTGTGGCGAGTGCGGCGCGCCCATGAAGATCTGGCGTGGCCAGACGACCTGGGCGTGAGGCCGAGCAGGCCTTCAGTGGAGGAGATGAAAGTGGTGCTACGTACGTTCAGGATGGGCACCGCGGCGGGCTTCGAGGCGATCCAGCCGCGGCAGCTCCTGGTGCTCAGCGACGAGGGCCTCGAGACGCTCATCGACGTCGTGATGGCGGTCGAGCAGGCGGCGGAGTAGCCACAGCTGAACAACAAGATCGTGTTCCTGGCCAAGCGGTTAGGAGGTGTGAGGCCGGTGGCCATCGCCCACGCGCTCGCGAGGATTCAGGCGAGGCTGCGCAGGCCAGCGGCGGTCGAGTGGGAGCGCAAGATCGATCGGCCTTCCTTCTGGGCGTCCAGAGGGAAAGGTTGCGAGAGGGCGGTCCGGCAGCAGGCGGTGGAGTGCGAGTGGGCCTCGGCCAAAGGACGTGATGCGGGTGGCGCCTCCTGCTGGGTCGCCGCGCTGGTGCTCCTGGGCCTACTCAAGGCGTGCGAGCAGGTGGAGCACGGACACCTCATTCGCGCTGCGAGGAGGACTGGGTTTCCCTTGTGGCAGCTCAAGCTGCAGATCAGCCTGTATAGGTCGGCCAGGTGGCTGGCGCGCGACAAGGCTGTCAGCGACGCCACCTACACGGAGCAGGCCGTGTTGCCAGGGGATGGGCTGGCGACGCTCATGCTCAAGATGTTGTTGCTGGAGCCGCTGGGTAGGCTGCAGGCGCTGGTACCCACGGTGGCCCTCTCGGTGGTCGTGGATGACATCATGATCAGGAGGGTTGGTGGCCTGCAGCGCGTCGTCAGGGACATCGCGACAGCGGCCAGGCATCTCGAGGCCCTGCTCGGCGAGGTGGCCCTGGCGGTCGCTGTCAAGAAGTCCAGGGCGCTCGCCAACTTCCCTGAGGCGAGGCAGGAGCTGGAGAGGAGGCTGCGCAAGCCGCTGGGGGCGCAGGCGGCGCGGCAGGAGCGCAACCCTGGAGTCGACTTCAGCGGGGGCAAGAGGCTGGGGCGCGCGGTGCGCGCGGGACGCTTCCAGCAGGCGGGGCAATGGCTGAGGAAGTGCAAAGTGCTGAAAATGGTGAAGGCCAAGAGGTTCGCCACGAGGAGGGTGGTGAAGACAGGGCTGCACCCTAGCATCGGCTACGGCACGGCCAGCACGGGGCGTGCGATGGGCGAGCTGGACCGCGCCAGGACGATGACGTTCGTGGCGGTGTCCAACTCCACGGCGAGCAAGAGTAGATCGCTGGGACTGCTGCTGCAGCCTGGGCTCGACCCGATCATTGACGCGACATGCATGCCCGTGATGATGTTGTTGCGGGCGGTGTGGGAGAGCTGGGTGCCTCTCCACATGGTGGCACGCTGCCTACAGGACAGGGGGGGGGGGGCACGGAGGATCGGTTGGGAGGTGGCAGCGGCCAACAGCTGGGTCATGGACGACGGCGACACCATTGCGCCGCTCGGCGTGGCGCCGTGGGTAGTGCGCAAGCTGATCATGCGAGGAGTACAGCGGTGGCAGTGGAGGCAGGTCAGCAAGGGCCCAGGGTGTGGCCACCTGGCGGGAGGCCCCGAGCTCGAGCCGCTGGTGAGGCTGACCACCACAGGCAGATTGCACCACCCTGAGGGTCTGCTGGGAGGAGGCGCTGGCAAGGTCAAGGCGCGGCTCACGCAGCGCGAGATGGCGTACCTGCGGTCCCTCATCGTCAACGGGCAGTGGACGCAGGCACGAAAAGGCGGAGAAGGGGCTGGCGAGTAGCGCTGAGTGCCTCAGGTGCGGGTTGGAGGGCACCCTGATGCACAGGCACTGCGACTGTGCAAGCTGGCAAGAGGTGCTGGCCCTTCCCCCTGGCCTGGCGGACCTCAGGAGGAGATAGCCTGAGCCTGGGGCCCAGCTGCTGCTGGACAGGTGCCTGTGGCCAGTGCCGAGGGGGCTGCGCAAGCCTCAGGCCAGCGACCTGGTCTGCTGGAAGGGTGATCATGAGGGAGGGGTTCTGCCAGCTGGTGAACTTTTCCTGGGCGGCTCGGTGTTCGAGGCGGACTACGGCGAATTCGTGTCGGCGGGCTGGAGTGCAGTCGCGCTGCTGGAGGGCGAAGACGTGTACAGGGCGTCGATCGCAGGACAGATGGTCGGCCCGTACGTCGACATCAACGGCAGCGAGCGCACGGCGGTGATCATGGCGCTGAGGTGCGGCAACGGTGGCACCGTGCTGGTTGTGGACTCGAAGTACGTGCCCGACGGTTTCTACCAGGTGGGGCGTATGCGCACGACGGCCAGCGGTCATTCGTGGGCGCACCTGTGGAGGCAAGCTTGGGCTCTACTGGATGAGCGCGGAGGCCTGGGAAGCGAGGTGCACCTGAGGTGGGTGCCCAGACACAGCACGAGGCAGCAGGTGGTGGCTGGGAAGGTGTCGCACCGTGACTGGTACGGCAATCGCCTGGCCGACCGCGCGGCCAAGGAGGCTGCCGCAGCGGGACGCTTGCCTGGCCGTGAGCGTATGATGCTTGCTCTTAGCCGAGGACTCGTCGACAGGGTCGCATTGTGGTGCTCGGCGGTGGGCACCTGGGTAGACGGCAGCGACACCACGCACGGCAAGGCGAAGCAGCAGCGGGCTCTTCCCGAGAGGCGTGCCGCAGCCGCGCAGGTGGCCTGCACCTGGCGCGGGCAGCCTGGGCAGCCCAGGTGGTGTGAGGTCTGCAGGTGGGAGGAGAAAGCGGGCGAATGCCCAGGCTCCATCGTGGCGGACGCGGCGAAAGCCAACAGGAGGCTGAGGCAGCAGGGGCTCACCGCCCACGACCTGGTGGTCATCCGCCCCGCCGTGGACGAGCAGCTGGAACGCAGGATGCCGTTTGTCGCCTGCCGCTGCTGCGGGCTCGCGGGAGCCGCCAGGGCATGCGGCTTCAGCAGTGAGTGCAAGCTGCCGCCTTCCGAGGCGGGCAGTGCGGTGGTGGCCAAGCTGCAGCGGGGGCTCGCGCCCCGCACGGCAAGGGTGGTGCCAGTAGTCATCGCGCGCCTCGACGACCTGAGTGGGGCGTTGCTGGACGTGGGGGCGCCTGGCGGGTGTGCAGACCAGACGACGGCGGCCAGCACCGTGGCTGGAGGGGCGGACGTGCAGGAGACCACGCCTGCAGCGCCGCCTGCCTGTGGAGGCGGAGGCGCCTCGCCGAGGTTGGCCGCCGCTGGGGCTCCAGGACGTGAGAGCCAGCCGCTAGCGGGCGGCCCTGAGGAGGTCGGCGTGGACGAGCTGCTGGTGACCACGCTGGAGGAGCCGCCTGCTGGCGGAGGGGGAGGAGGTGCGCCCCAGCGGCGCTGCAGGCGCGCGTGCAGTCCTGCGCCGTCGCCGCATCGCGAGGCCAAGGTGGCCAGGCTGCAGGAGGAGAGCCAGCCGCCTGCAGGTGGCCCTGCTGCTCGATGCGAAGCAGGGGCTGTGGGCGGCGGCGGCGAGGCCAAGGTGGCCAGGCGGCAGGAGGAGAGCCAGCCGCCTGCAGGTGGCCCTGCTGCTGGAAGCGAAGCAGGGGCTGCGGGCGGCGGCGGCGGCTGGCCGAGGCCGCGGCGCCGAGCGCGAGAGCGAAGCTGCTCGCCAGGCCTGGCCGCCAAGGTGGCTAGGCTGCTGCGGGCTGCGAGAGGTGAGGCCTGACTGGCGGCCTCGGGCGCGTGACCACGCCGAGTCGAGGGCGCGCGCGGGGGCGCGCGCGGGGGTGATCGTGGCTCGACACGGTCGCTCTACCCCGCGGGCATCATCCTCCTCCTCCTCCCCCTCCTCCTCTCTCCTCTCCTCTCCTCCTCCTCCTCCTCTCTCCTCCTCCTCCTCCTCCCCTCCTCCTCTCCTCCTCCTCCTCTCCTCCCCTTTCCCTCCTGCTCCCCCTCCTTCTCCTGCTCCTCCTCCTACTCCTCCTCCTCCTCCTCCTCCTCCTCCTCGTCTCCTCCTCCTGCACGGGGAAGCGGTGTACGCCCAAGCCGTGCGCCCCGGCGACAGCCACGCCACACACCTCGAAAGGAATCGCACCGTGCCGCCAAGGCATACGCAGAAGGCACCTACACACCACCACCGTGCCAAGCCAGGGCTATCCTGGCCCTGGCATGGTGCATACGCCCTGCTGGCCGAGGCCAGGAGGGTCTATACACAATCCTAGGACGCCTGGCACGGTGGTGGTGTATAGACGCCTTCGTCGGAGGGCAGGTGCAACCGTCGGAGCCTCTATCAGCGACGATTTGGAGGAACGGACAGCATAAGCAAACATCTTCGGAACTCCGCACGGACTGCTTGGATCAGCGCTGGGCCCCCCGGCGGCGCCTCCGGCGCCGCCCCCGGCGCGCTCCACGCGTCAGGGAGGGGGGATCCGGCACCGATCCAAGAAATCCGCGTGGAGCTCCATAAGTTTGTGCTTGTGCAACTCTGTCTTTTCGGGCATGAATCAGAAGATGCAGAACCTGGACGTCCTTGCGCAGGCGAAGGTGTCCCCAAGTCAAGCCGGGCGGGATCAACCAGGGCCAAGTCAAGGCCTCCCCTGGGCAATGCAGTCGCAGAAGCGTCAACCCAGTCGTGGTGTATCTGAGCATGCAGGGGGGGGGGGGCGGGGACCTAGGGAAGCCCGCTTCGGTGAAGCCCTGCCCCCTGGGGGCAGAGTGCGGCGAATCGCTCGAGCAGGGCATCGTGTGTAATTTCGACGGGCTCCCTGGCGACAAGTAGCTGGACAAGGATGTAAACACATACGAGATCGAGGATGCCGATGGAGAGAAACCAGCAGCACCAAGGAGATGTAGCCGTTGCGCTGAAGATGGCGATGATGAAGGAGCAACAGACTCATTCCGGGACTCGCGCTTGGATTTGGGCCTCCAATGAGCATACAGTGCCTCTTCGACTACTAGTTTCCACATCGGTAGTGCTTTGGAAATGAGTTCGGTTGGTGGCTCTTGATGGCAAGCCAGCAGAATTGTGGTGCTGCCATGTATTAATCAATGCGACCATCTGTGCTGCAAGACTGCGGTGCGACTGAAGATGCAAAGCCTAATCGGCCCGAACATGTTCACGGCAACAGGACAAGGCACCGCCTGCGACCGCGCGGCGTGAATAAGGGCGATAACGCGTCACGGACACACCGTGACATGTACTAGATTCGATTACTCCCCGAGTGCTCCTCGTTCCTGCCACCACCGTACGCCTGACTTGTCATGCGTTCCCCTTCTCCTCTCTCCCTCCCCGGTGACAAACAACATGAGAACCCTACCCCCGCCCCCCACGACTTCGAAGTGGGGGTGGGGTGTCACTTCGTTCGGGGGCTCCCGAGCGAAATGACCCCCCCCCCCACCCCCCCCTGTAGAAATCGTGGGGGATGGGGTGTGGGGTTCACATGCATTCTCTGACCTCCTCCCCTCCTTCCTCCCGCATGCCTCCTGCTGCCGCTCTTCTGACGCCGCGCTCTCGCCATGCCGTGGCCCGGAAAAACTCGCACGCACGCCCGTGTGCGCAGGTCTCGCGCGGGTCGCACGCAGGGCAGGCAGGGCGCGAGAGATCCAGAGAGCGCAGTGAGCGCCCAAGCCCGAGCCCCCCTCCAAAGCCCCCCTCCCAAGCCCCCGCCCAAGCCCCCTTCCCAAGCCCCCGCACCTCCAGAGTCTCCAGGGTCAGCTTTGGGCACCCTGGATCTCCGATCCAGGGTACTCCCAAGGCCCCCCCCCCCCAAGCCACAGAGAGCGCCGCGCTGACTGCGCGGGTGGGTGCGACGTCATCAGGCCGCGCTGCGGATGAGGGTCTGGATGGAGAACCTGTGCACCGTGCCCGACTTCACGAGCTCGTCCAACCTATGAATTTCGCCATTCTCCCTGTACTTCATGATCGCCCTGGCCGTTTTGTCCCCGATTCCCTTCAGGGACAGCAAGTCCTCTCTACCATGACCCAAAACAAACTCTTGACTGATACGGATCCTGGACACCACGTAGCTCCCCTGGGCCGGCTTTTCATCATAGGTTTTTCGTTTGACGGTTGAGGCCCGAAAAGGGGCCCGAGATGCTGGAATAAGTTGTGACATCTAGAATCCATGTTCTACGAGACCCCTTTGGATCATGGTGGTCCTCGTGCGAACCATGGTTCAGCACAGCAAGCAGGGATAGTTCGGTGCTGGTCGGCGGGAGCGAGGGCGCGGGCGAGTCTGCGCGCTGCGGCGCGGAGTGTCTCCGCGAAGGTGTGGGCGCCATCGCCACCTTCCTGGCCACAGCCTGGCCCTCCAGCTTCGCCGCCGCGGGCTTGGAGCTGGACGCCGCATCGACTTTCGTCTGGTTATCCTGCGGAATCAAGAAGTACTTTGCGGGCGAAGAACGGTATAACATCAACTTTGCCGTCATCGGGAACACTTATCCCAGGGCGGCTGGGAAATTTCACCAGCCCTCTGGGCGTAGGTGGTCTAGACAGCTTTCTCTTCCAACCCCCTTCTTCCACTTCGGGCCCTTATTAATATACACCCCCTCCCCAAGCGATCGGGGGCCAACCAGGCACCATGCCGACACCATGCCGACCCGCCACCCACCATCCCTGTTAAAAACAATACAAACAGCAATCTGCCTCCACATTTGGAGCATGCGCGGCCAACCTGATGCGACCTCCCCCACCATCCCTTTCAAAGAACAGTGCAAAGTGCACTTTGGGGCAAAGTCTCGAGTCATGTTCTTTAGGCCCGCGAGCAAGTTGTACTGTTGTTGGCAAGGACGGCGGGGATGTCAACATAGTCCTTGCTGTGCGCAGGACTACCATCCCGGCCAAAAAAAATGCAACATGCACCTCGCGGCTGAATCTGGATCGTGCGCGGCCATCCCGCGATCACTGTCAAGTGGTGTTTGACAGGAACGGAGGGGGTGGTGGCGCGTGGCCTGCTCTGTGCAGGCCAACCAGACACAATGATGGGCATCGGTTTTCGACAAGGATGGCAGGGGCCGACATGTTTCCCAATGTGTGCAGTGGCGTGCGCAGGCGCACCTGACGCAGTCTGCACGTGCCCCGAACGTGGCGCACCTGGCGCGGCTGGAGTGTGCGGCACACCTGGCGCACTCGGAGCACGTGGCGCATCTGGCGCACCAGGCGTGCCTGGCACGCTCGGGCCCCAGGGTTGCCTGGCGCGCGTGGGGCCCCTGGCACGCGTGGCGCACCTCGCCCAAGCGTCGCGCACCTGGGGTCGGCGTTGGTTCCAGTAGCTGCCCATCCAAAGACGACAGCTGAACATGCTCAGGCTCGGGTGTTACTTAAATGTAGGGTGGGCGGGTGGGAGTGAGCTGAGCGGCTTGCGGGCGGGTGGGTAGCTCGACTCCTCCCCCTGCCCCCTCCCCTGGACCTGGACGGGGGGGGGGTCGCGACGAGACGGAGCGTCCAAGACGGCCCAAGACGGTTCCAATAGCGCCTCAGAGAGCTCAAGATGACCTCCAAGATGGCCCAATATAGCCCAAGATGCCTCATTATGACTCCTCATATTCTCAGAGGCCCTAAGAACGCTCAAAGAAAACCACAGGTGGCCACGGAGCCTCCCCAGGAGGCCGCCAAAAAGGTCCAAATCCTCCAAAAACGTAAGGAACATTACTGTAGTTCTCGCCTTTTCGCTGCCGATGGCCTTCCGAGGCCCAACGATGGCTTCAAGAGAGGTCCAATAAACCTCCAAGACTGCCCCAAGATCGCAGATGCAATTTTGGTGGGCTCCCGAGGGGGGGGGGGGGGGGGGGGGGGGGGGGGGGTCGGAATTAAAGCTCCCATATGTTCTGATCGATCTCCTCCAAGATGGCCCCAAGAGCGCTCCCAAGGCTCAAGAGGCGCCCAGGAGGCACCAAGAGGCGCCCAGGAGACCTTCACGAGGCTCCCAAAAGAACTCCAAGAGGTCCCAAGAGGCTTCCCGAGGCAGCCAAAACGCTCCGAGAGACCCCTGGGACCGCCAAGAGGCCCCCACGACGCTCCAAGAGACCTCCAAAAAGCTTCCAAGAGACATTCAAGAGACTCTGAGAGGCATTCAAGAAGCTTCTCACTCCTCTGTTCACCCTGTTCCTCCTCCTCCTCCTGATCCTTTTCAGCCTCCCCATCCGCATCCTCATCCTCATCCTCATCATCGTCCTCCTCCTCCTCCTCCTCCTCCTCCTCATCATCATCATCATCATCAGCATCATCAGCATCATCATTAGTATCATCCTCATCCTCATCATCATCCTCATCCTCATCCTCATTCATCATCCTCACCATCCTCATCATAGTCATCATCCTCATCAGCATCATCCGCAGCAGCATCATCACCAGCATCAGCAACAGCATCATCATCATCACCATCATCCGTCTCATCAGCATCACCAGCATCATCATCATCATCACTATCACCGTCATCATCATCATCATCATCATCATCATCATCATCATCATCATCATCATCGTCAGCATCAGCATCAGCATCAGCATCTTCATCATCCTCATAATCATCATCAACATCCTCTTCACCATCATCGTCATCATCATCACAATCATCATCAACATCATCTTCACCATCATCATCATCATCATCAATATCATCATCCGCTTACTCCTCCTCACTCCTGCCTCCCCCCTCCTCCTCCTCCTCCTCATCCTCCTCCTCGTTCCTTTCCACGCTCTCCTCCTCCTTCCTCCTCCTCCGTCTCCTCCTCTTCCTCCTCCTCCTCCACCTCATCCTCCTCCTCCTCCTCCTCCTCCTCCTCTCCTCCTCTTCCTCCTCCTCCTCCTCCCTCTTCCTCCTCCTCTTGCTCCTCCTCCGATTATTCCTCCATCCTCCTCTCTTGGCGTACGACGTCTCACCCAGCCCTTTACTCCGCTGCATTGTACTTCCCATCCCCGATCAGGGCAACCCGTCCGGGCATCGTTACTGAATGGACTGGTGGGTTTATTTTTGTCGTCGCAACCGCAGGCAAAGGCGCCAGCGGCGTCACAAGTCATCTCGGGCTACGAGCACTGGTGGGTTTACTTTTTTGTCAGCAGCCGCAAGTGAAAGCGCAAACGGCGAGTCGAGTCAGAGCAGGCCGCGGCGGGGCCTCAGGCATCACCACGGCGGGCAGGGCCGGCGGGTGGGGGTGCAGGCTGCGGCTGCCAGGAGCTGGGCCAGGGCAACGCGCACATTGACCAACCGAGGTTGGGGCGCGGCCACAATGGCGCGGGCTGCATACCAGGATGGGACCAGGGTGACGACGAGCCAGTATCTGCGACGACTGCCAAGCGTGCCGAACGGCCCGAACTGGTGCACTGAGTGGTGCCACCAAAGTCGCACACCCGGTTCCCGACTGGTGGGTTTACTTTTTGGATCTGCGGCTCCAAGGACGATTCCAGAGAGCGGGTCGTATCGAGCATGGGCAGCACGCAAGAGAATTGCCAGCGGGCCAAGAACCAACGCTGGAATGCACATGAGGGGGACCAAGCAAGAGCGGACACGCAAGATAGTTGCCAGCGGGCCAAAAGCCGACGCCGGAGGGCACAAGCGCCAAAGAGAGCAAGCGTGAAGCCAAGCGAGACAATTACCAGCGGGCCAACGCCGGGATGCACACGCAAGCGGAGAACCTAAGAGGCCCAGCAAAGCCAGGCACCGAGCAGGAAGATCCAGCGGGCCAAAAGCCGACGCCGGAGGGAACCTGCAGAGGAGGAGAGAACCGCACGCCACTCACGGAGCAACTAGGGCTCATGGACATCTGCACGCAACCAGTAGGTTAAAGCACCACTGAACACGGTCGTCAGACGAACTGCGTCGAGGGAGGCGTGGGCCCTCCCGCCGACCGCACCAGGCTGAGGTGAACCCGGGCGGAAACGACCATGTCCGCGAACGATTCACGTGATGAAGTCTTCTTTTTGCGGCGAGTGAGGAACGAACTCACGACTGGTGGGTTTACGCGAAGCGTCTAGAATTTATACTTCTACGGTGGTTGTCTGGGGTCTGCCCTAGGACAGGCGCCCCCGATAGCGGAGCAGTTCATTATTAGACCAGCTTTTACCAGCTAAACGAGGCAGCCGATGAGCAACCTTGATATAAGAACCCTAAGGCCTAAGGGCAAATGTGCCGTCGGTGTTTGTTCGTGCTTTCTGATGTATCTCAGAGCTTCTCTTGGTCCCCAGGGCCATTACCAGAACTCTCCGCGGGGCTGCCTGCCGGCAGGCAGTCTGTTTGTCTGATGTGCCCACTGCGCTTCGAGCCTGGGGCTCTGACCAGGACTTCGAGGCGAACCCGGCCGTGGCGGCGAGGGCACCCTCCCGGAGACGAGACAGAAAGGCGGAGCGAGAGGAGTCGGCCACACGCAAGAGTGACCCCAGGCAAGAGTGCCCTGTGAGGTGCGCGACCTTCGGGGGCCGCGGGGAGGCCGCACTGGAGCGCGCAGGCCGCTGCTGTCGCATCGCACTCGGCCCTCTGGGGGGCCCCCGCGTGCCCGCACCGGGAGGCCCCTCCAGCGAACGGGCCACTCCTGCGTCTGGCCGAGAGGCGGCGCCGCACCCCACCCCGTGGCCTGCTGCGGAGCCACGGCTGCCGCAGCGGGCCCCGGGGAGTCTGCCCGCGAGCGCCGCTGCGGCTTCGCCCTGGACGCCCCCTGGGCGTGGGCGCCGTCCGCCTCGCCCGCCGGCGGCGCGCCGGCTGCCCCGCCGAGCGCGCGGCGCGGGCGCGCGGCCCACAGGGCGGACAGAGCCAGCACGCCCGCCAGCGCGACCACGGCGGGCTGGCCCCCGGCGGGCAGCCGCTCGGAGGCCCACGCCGCGCCAGCCACCAGCGCCGCCTGCCAGCGCTGCGGCAGGCGCTCCCAGGACGCCGCGGTGGCCCGCGCCGCGCCGCGCTGGCAGCGCTCCCACGCAGCCACCAGCGCCGCCTGCCAGCGCTGCGGCAGGCGCTCCCAGGACGCCGCGGTGGCCCGCGCCGCGCCGCCCTGGCAGCGCTCCCACGTAGCCACCAGCGCCGCGTGCGGCTCCCGGGCGGCCAGGCGCTCCCAGGACGCTGTGGCTGCCCACATCGCAGAGTGATGGCATCGCTCCCACCACACCTGGGATGCTGCAGAAAAAGCTTCCGTACGCGTCGCTTCCAAACGGTGGATTGGTGGTTGCCTTCGTGGATCTGGGCCAGGTTGCTTGTAGACAGCAGCTGCTTCGTCCGTGCCGCGGCCTTGGTTTCGACTCGCCAAGGGTAGATCAACAGTCGTAGGTTGAAGACTTTTCCTGTCTGTTCGGGGGAGCGTCACGGATCGGCACGGCTCGGGACTGAATCGATTTGAGGGGGGAGTGCTCCTGGGCACCACCTCCGCACTCGAAGGCCAGGGGCTGCGAGGCCACTGGAGCGTCGGCGACGGAGTCGCCTCTTGGGCCTCAGCCGAGTTGAATACGCGAGCCCCACAAAAAGAGCGTCGACTCCTGGGCCGCAGCACTCCGTGCCACGATGCGCAGGAAGGGCCACCGCATTGACTCCCATGGCCCGCTGGAATTCGGCCGGGCATGTCCCCCTACAGGCTGATTTTTTGGACGAGAGATAGAAAATAGCGCAAGAAATAACCGAAAATGTTCAAGAACGGTCGAAATATCGTCCCCAGGTTATTTTTAATATAATTTTTGAACATTCCTCCTGTAGAGGGACACGCCCGACGTAACGCTGGAAGCAGGAAGGCCACTGCACGTGGGGCACCGCGTGAGGAGGCGGCCTGGGACCACACGGGCAGCCGCATCGACTCTCGGGCCGCCCCCCCTTCCCAGACACCTGCGGCCCCATCGGGGGCGGCCAGGAGGGTGGCGTCCAAGAGGGAGGTTGCAAATCATGGCCGGCGGCATGTGCGCGGCCCAGGGAGGGGGAGGCCAGGGACGTATTGAAATAAGAAGAGGCGACATGAGACCTGGGAAGACATCATGGCCCCTGCCACGATATCCCCCTCCCTAATCATCACCCCCCTCACTGCCGCCCCCGATCTTCGCCCCAGATCCACTTCTGATGGTCCCAGGCCTTCCTGCGCACGGGGCGGCGTGCTTGGGCAGAGATTTCGTTGTGTAGAATAAGAAACAACAACCGCACCAGATACAGCACCAACAGCTCCAACTGCAGCACCAGCAACAACAACAACATGAGCACATGAGCATGCACAACATCAGCATGACAATAAGCATGAACATGCACAAGAACATGAGAAACAACAGCAGCAACACCAACCACACCACCAACAACAAAATAACCAACACTCACGACATCAAGCACAACCACAACAACAACCACAACAATGACAACCACAACAATATCAGCAACAGCAACAACAGCAACCATAACAACAACGGCAGCAGCAGAAACATCCACCAAACAACACAAACTAGCACAACAACAAGAGCAGCGACAACAACAACAACCAACAACAACGACAACAACAACAACAACACCAGCCAACAACAGCAACAACAACAGCCACAACAACAGCAAGCACAGCCACAACAACAACAGCAACAACAAAAAAACACCACAACAACCACACTAAGAGCAACATCAGCAACAACAACCACAACAACCACACTAAGAGCAACAACAACCACCACAACATACTCACAACAATAGCAACAGCAGACACAACAACAATAACAATATCAATAACAACACCAACAACAACACACATGATGGTCTGTGGCAGCGAGCCCCTGGGGGCCCAAACCGAAGAGTATTGCACAGATTCTAACAGGGAACAGGGTTCGACGGAGGTCTGGGGCCGCCCAGGGTGCAGTGACCGAAACTATGCCCGAACATCTGCCCGAGTGCGACCGATAGCGGCGCCCGAGATGCTTCGACCGCGCCCGAAGTGTGACCGAAGTCCCTGGCCCTGGGCCAGTCAGATTTACAATTTCGGTCAACCAGTTGCGGTCGCGCTAGGTTTTCGGTGACAACTTTGGGCGCGTTTTCGGTGACACCCCTGTTTGGCTGATGGGGGCGGGGTGCCCTGAAGGCGAAAAGCCGTCACTGGGGAAAAGATCGGGACTTCCAGGGACCCCGTATACAAAGCGGACGCGGCCGCAAGAAACCCTCGCAAGAAATCCGGCCCTGAAAACCCGCGCACAAGATGCACTCGGGGGGGGAACCCAGAGCACCCTGAACGCAGCAGCTTCTTCGACGGACGCGGGAAGTCACCGCGCAGCACGCGGAGCGAAGAAACCCAGGGTACCCTGACGAAGAGCACCTGGTCTTTTGATGAGGCGCCCTCCACTGCACCGACAAACATCTAGACATCGCACGTCTGGGCACGCCTCGCGAGGAAAAATAGAATTCCATGTTGTGAACTAGTGGCAAATAAGGTGGCATAGATCGTTTAAACGGCGACTTCAGCGGGTGCCTTAATTTTTGTTCCCAATTCTTCTTTTGCTTTCAAGACGGCAGATAAATCTACATAATGAACAAAATCTGTTGGGGGGCCGTGGACAAGCACCGCGGGGGAGATCACCAGCCGAGAACGCGCGCCCGCTGCGCACGCAGGGACCCAGACGGGCCAGGCGGGGCCAGGCAGGGACCGCGGATCGCGGGGGCCAACGTCAAATCGATAGGTTTAGGTCGGGGATGTCCTCCCACAGGGGGATTTTGGACGAAAATAAACATTATTCACAAAATAATCCAACACGAATCAACAGTATTACAACAATCGCCCCCTGACTCTTTAATACCATGTTTGACCTTTCCTCCTGTAGAGGGGCACGCCAGACTTAACGATAGGTCGCAGCCACATCGAGAGAAGTCGAATCGGCGGCAGTCGGCAGGCTAATCAGGCCTCCATTGAGAGACCGAAATCCAGACTGGAATGCAGAGTCAAATCGAATTGGAGACGGAACCGATCGAGATCGAATCGAGTCGGGGGAATCGACACGAGCCCTGGTGGGGTACCCGACTCAACTCTTGAGCATCGCAGGCCCCGCGCGAACAGAAGGGCCGCGTCAAAGATGGTTTAGAGGAGGCCTCCGACGGTGCCGAAGGCCCAAAGAAACCCCGAGGATGCCACCCCAAACGCCCCAAGAGGCCCCCAAGAGGCCCTCAAGACGCCCCTAGAAGCCACCGAGAGCACCCCAGGAAACATCCCAAACGACTCCGAGAGCTGCATCCAAGAGTCCTCCAAGTCGTTGGGGCTCCACGCGGTACCCGAATGATACCACGCCGTCCCTGGACGGGCTGGTGGGGGCACTTTTTGGTACGCGGGCGCGCGAAGCGGGTCGAACGCCGGGCAAATAGGGACAGGCTGTGCCACCAGCTCAGGGAAAAACAGAGAGGCTGGCAGGGGATACTTTTTGTCGCAACTGCAAGCGAAGGCGCAGGCGGTGTCAAAGGTCGACCCGGGCTGCGGGCGGAGCCGCTGGTGGGGATACTTTTTGGTCTGCGGGCTCGCGAAGCAGGTCGAAAACCGTCCGAACACCAGTCGTGCCGCGACTAGCCAGCAAGAAAAGAGAGGCAAGCGAAGCGAGCGCGCGGGCAGCCTTTCAGAGGAAGAGCCAGAAACGACACTCCCAACCCGACGGCGTGGAGATCCCGGTGGCGACCATCAAGTGAACGCAGCCAACATGGCGCGGCGGCGCGACCATAAACACGCAGAGGTCCATCACTCGGTGCGAGTCGGCACAAGGCACCGTCAGAGACGAGCAGGACCGACAGGCACACCTGGACGACGTCCGTGCCGTAGGCGACACAACTGCATCGTGTCAGCGCAAGAGCGAAGAGGGGGAACCTCGTCACAGATAGGACTGCGAACGGCAGTACTTCTCGTTTGTACAGCAGTGGCACATGTCGACAGCAAAGTCCTTGCAGGAAGAAGCTGCCGACGGGCGCACAGAGCCACACATGCCGAAGTCCTTGCACCGTAGGGGTCGGCAGCGTAGCGAGACTCCACTGAACCCTTTCGGTCACCAGGGAGGCCGACGCCAGCCAGGGGCAGGCCAGGGGCCACCTGACCGCCCATCCCCAATGTGATACTTGCATGGAACTCGTAGCGAGACCCCACGGAACCCTCGCGGGCACCAGTGGGGGCCGACACCAGCCAGGGGCAGGCCGAGGGTCACCTGACCGCCCATTCCCAACGTGATCCTTGCATGGAATTCAGGCTGCCAGAACACCATCAGACAGCGGTATTGGCGGCAGCCCCAGCCGCGCGGGATAAACCTGGTGAAACAAAGGAGAGGAGGGCACCCCGGCGTGGCAGCTAACCGCTGCAGCATTAGGGTGCAGGAGGGGAGGAAAGGAAATGCACGCCAGGCACGCGCGCGGAAGGAGAGGAGAAGAAAGGAGACGCGAGCAACGGAACCCCACTGAAACCTTCCGGCCATCAGCAGGGGGGGCGGGGGGCGCCGGCCTAAGGCAGCTGGTGGGCACCTCGCCGCCCGCTCCCAATGCAATACTTTGCGCGAGAACACAGCTGACGGGGCACCGTCCGACAGCGGCATTGGCGGCAACCCCAGCCCCGAGGGAACGCCCCAGTGAAACAGGAGAGGGAGAGTCAGCTAACCGCTGAAGCAAGAGGAGAAGAAGGAGGAGAGCTCACCATAACCCTGCGTGCACTGACGCGCACGCCAGGCGCTCTGTACCGAAGCTTTCCTCAGTAAGCCCGCCACTGGCACCAGCTTGCCGTTCTCCTCCACGTGAAGTCCCGGGTAAAGCTGGGCTCGTACAGCCGCGAAGTAGCGTGCAATCACGATGATGTGGTCTTCCATTGGGCTAGCGCACCGCCCCGTGTGCGCCGGCGGGCGCAGGCAAGGCGCGCTTTCTTGTTTAGCAGCGCACTAGTTACTGCAGGGGCCCGCAAGGAGGCGCCGTCGATGAAGCATCCCGGGCGTTCTTCAGTGGAACGCTTGGCTGGGGCAATCGCGGTGGGCTGCCAGACTGAAGCCGCGCTGAGCGGTGACTGCGCAGGAGGCAGAGAGAGAGAGAGAGAGAGAGAGAGAGAGAGAGAGAGAGAAGGAAAGCAAGGGAACGCGGTTGACCGCCGCATGCGTAGGAAAGAAAGTTAGCAACGCAGGCGCGCGGCATTGCTAGGTGCACCACATGCCCGGTGCGATGTCAGAGCCGCATCTCAGCGAAACTGGGTGGTGCCCCACACTCGGTGTTACTGATCATACCGTTTCTCGTTCCATGAACTCCATGGGCTCTCGGTTGCTCGGTTCCCCTTCCCAGCCTTGCCCAGTGAATCGGATCCGTCCTTCGCCTTGCCTTTCCCCTTGCTCGGGCGCTCTCCCGCTGCGTTGGACCCGGGGGCGGCGGCCCCGCTGCTGTTGGCAGCGCCTGAACTGGAGGCTTTACTGACTGCTGTGAGCACGTCAGTTGGGCCGCTAAAGCGGTACACGTCGTAGTCTGCAGTGCCCCGCGCGTGGACGGAATTTCGGCGCACGCCTGGCGGCTGCAGTCCCGGGTTGAAAGTCGGCCGGGCGTTAGTGGGGCAGGTTTTGGTTCAGTGCGCACCCGCAGGTCGCTGAACATGCTGCCTAGTTCCCTCTGCATCCTGGAGACGAAGGCGCTGTCGAACTCCCCGGGCTATTGTGAGTCGATCGTACGCAGTGGTGCCTTCTGCATCTTGGACCCGTCGTTCTTCTTGGGCTCGTGGATGGTCCGTGGGTTCTTGGAGAAAGGTACCCATTTGCCATGATTGCATGTCCCGTCATTTCCCGTGCGCACGTTCTGGAAATGCTAGGCGTCGTCACGAGACTGCGTGGCCCGGCGGTCTGAGGAACTGTCGCAACACCACTGGTTCCTGTGTCCGCGAGAGGCACCAGTCCTGTCATCAACGGCGTGCTGAATGGGAGCGCCTCGTTGTTCTCGTCTGCCGCTCTGTTCCCTGCCTCGCACGTACCCTTCTGAAGGGGCCCAGTGTGGCGGATCTCGCTTCCTCGGCAGCGGGGGTCTATCCTCTGTGACGCTGGATGTTTCGTCGTCAGCCGCGCCGGTGTTGTGACCCTCGCCTGTAGCTGGGCTTCCTTCAGGCTCATCTGCCTCGCCCCCTTCAGACTCCTCGCTCACCTTGCTCGGGTCGTAGTCTAGGAGATCGCCGCCAGGGCCCCTGAGTTCATCTGTGGCGGCAGCGTGCTCGCTTCCTGAGCTGCTTCTGATCTCTCTCGTCGCTGTTCGTGGACCCTCAGGTCGGGAAAGTGGCTGCCCGCTTGAGTCCGTGCCAGGGTGGGCAGGCAATGATTGCCACCCGGAACAGGCGTTCATGGTCACGCTGACCAAGGGGTCCAGACTCTTCTCCCCGTCGCGTATCCGTCGGGAGCTCGGGTCGCACAGGGCCGAGATGCTTTCCTTTGCGTAATCCGCCAACGTGGCCATTCGCTCCATGAGCTGCTGAATGGACATGTTGTACTGTGCAGTCGCACGGCTTGGGACGATTGGTCGAGATCCAATCCCACGTGGGCGCATGCGTGTGTCCAGTGTTCCCAAGTGAACGTTGTCAGGACGTATCACGTGGTCGGGGGCGTCCTCGATGTCGAGTCTGGCCAGCCAGTGAGCCAGCTCGTCTGTGCTAGGGGCCCTCAGGCCTCTGTCCCCGTGACTAATTTCGCTGACGTGTGCCACTCGCAGTTTCTTTAGCCGATCGTTCTTCCCGATGAGGCGTTGCACGACCAGTCCAGCGGCCAATTTTTTGCCATCCCATTCCGCGCCTGGCACCTATTCGTCGGTAGTGAGCCCCGACGGAGGAAACGCCCGGGCCAGGGTGGAGCAGGCCAGAACGTTGCGCCAGTTGACGTCCAACCCGTTGTCTGGCACCTCGTACTGGTTCTCCAGAACGTGGAAGATGTCGTTGGCAACTGAGTTGATGCGTCTGAGGTGCAGGCGCATTTGAACTGGCGTCTGTCGCTGTGTGCCGCTGTTGTTGTCGGTCCACGCCTGGAAGAACACGCCTGGCAGTTGCGGGATCCTGATGTCCGGAGACATGTTCTTGATTGCGTCAACTCGTTCTGGATTGTTTTCGGGTGGTGGCGACGTGTCAGATGGTGACCCGCATTCGTCGTCGTCGTCGCCGCGTGGTACTTGCGCTCTTTCTTTGCCGAGTGCGAGGGCGAGGCCACCCGCGCCCTTTTTCTCTTCTTGGATGTCCGCGCTGTGGGGGAGACTGGAGACATCGATGGCACGTCACGCGCAAGGACGTGGTTGATGACGGATAGAGCAGCGTCTAAGATGTGCAAGACAGTTTCCGCAGTACCATCCAGCGTTCCAATCGCCACTCGTCCAGCAGTCGATCCAGTTGCCCCAGGGAGTCAGGTTGCACTGCTCTGTATCCTCCATGCCAGGAGTCGGTCGCCAGACGAAGCACCCGACCGCTGGCTGGCCGTGTTTCCAGGTGCACAGCAGTTGGGGCTCTGGGCAGCCGTCGCACGTAGCACTGTAGACCCAAGACTTGAGTCCCTCTGTACCGAACCGGTCGTCGTCAGGTCGTGTTGGGGAATGTTGTGCGCCTGTCACCTTGGGGTCGTTGGCTGAGCCCTCTGTGAGAAGGAGGTCGCGTAGCAGGCAGTCGGCGGTTGGGTTTGCGATTTTGGCAAGCCCAGTTGGGAGGTGCACAGGCGGCGTCAGACTGAAAGCTGCGGGCCTGCTGGGCATGCTATTCCGAAGTTTGGCCAGCTTTTCGCGCATCGAGTCACCTGCTGGGGCGTCTGCAGCTTGCTTCTCGAGGCTCTCCACCCAGCACCCAGTGCACAGCCAACGGCAGTGGAGTCCCTCGCGCCACCCTGCAATCCTTGCCGTTGCCAGACGTTGACGCATATCGTTGTCCTCCCAGGTGCCCTCGATGTTCGTGGAGGGGCCTCTCGCAATAGAAGCTGGCAGTGTTCTGTGACGCCGAGAAGCGCTGGTCTCCTGTTCGGAGCCTTTTCGGTGTCATTGTGGCGCCCAGTTTCGCTGTAGGTGGCTCAGGTCTGAGAAGGTCCTTCTGGTCCATCGCTCGCCCTGTGCCAGCGCAGTGCAGCTTCTGGTCCGGCGTGCGCCCGAGATGCTTGTGATTCCCTGTGACGGATTTGTAGAGCCAGCAGATGGTGCAGCTGGTTGTCTCGTTGTCAGGCTGGTCGTTGGTAGGAGCTGGCGGTAATTGGAGCGGTTCGATGAGCTGGTCGATCACCAGCAGGATCCCTTTGATGTGAAAGTCAGAACGCTTGCATTCTGCCCACGTTGACGGACACCCTGCTTGTTTCGACACATCGTGATGGTGGCTGGTACTAATAAGCACGCCCACGTGTCTTAACGCGTCAGTGGATCTCCGATGCAGGTTCTGGTAGTCGCGATTGGAAAAACCTTCCATGTCAGGCCAAACTGCGTCCGGAATTGAAGGTCCTTTGCTACGGATGCGGTTCCAGTTGAACTGCCAGGTTTGCATATGCCCAGGACGGTTTTCACGACATACCCCGTCCCTTTTAGAATGGGAAGAGACAGATCCTTGGTTCCCGAAGCGCTAGCATCATCATCACGAGGGCCGTGCAGGTCTGAGTACGCGCGGTGGGGTCAGTTGGCATATAGTCGCCTTGGGTGATGTTTTTCCAGGCCGTCCATCCTTGGATGAAGTTGGTGCACTGGACACTATGTCGTCGTGGCAGTCCATGCCGTGGGTAGTTGTTTGTCCATGCCAGCTGGCGAGCCCCGACAGTCCTTGGATGCACGCTTCTGTGGACAGCCTCTTGGTCTTTCAGGCAGATTGGCCACCGTGAGCGAGGTGCTCTCGTCGCCCCACTTGTGGCCAAGCCCGACTGCACGCATCAGGCACGCCCAGAGAATGTTGCATGTCAGGTTGCCGGCGCAAATTCCGACCGCAACGAAGTCGATAAGCCCTTTGTGGCTCCACATCTTCCTGTCGTAGAGACTGGGGTCGTTGGGATGTTGCGCAGGTCTCAGGGCGCGCGGGTGAAGGCCAGAAACAAGGAAGAAGACAGGAAAGAGAGCGGGCGCGGCCAGGAGCGCCCTTAGCGAGTTGTTGAGCTGCTTCGCCAGGGTTTCCCGTTCAAGCCCTCCCGGTAGCAGTCTGTCGATGCTGTCGACGAAACCTTCGGCCTGACCCCCTCGCATTTAAACCTTTTGCTTCTGGATGCTGGATGCAGCGCTCGGCGTCGTTGCGCTTGGGGTGCTGCCCGGTTTGGCGGCCCCGATTTCAGCAGTTGCATCCCAGTGCGCCAGTGGGTTGAAGGGCTTCCATCCCCTGTTGCGCACACCCCAAGGATCAGTGGAGGCAGGTCTCACCCAGAGGTCTGCGGCCACGCCGGCTTCGGCGAGGGTCCGAAGAGCAGACTTGGCCGCAGCCTTGAACATTCGCCGGTCCCCGATGAGGACCACGAACTGTTTAGCCCTGGTCAGGGCGACGTTGGTCCTGTCTGGCGCGTTGAGGAAACCCCAGTCGCAAGACCCGCTGGAGGGCGTGGCAAGGTAACTGACTACGTCAGCTTCTCCTCCCTGACGGGCGTCATTAATGAGAGAGAGAGAGAGAGAGAGAGAGAGAGAAGAAGAAAAAACAAAACAAACAAAAAAAAAAAACATAGAGAGAGAGAGAGAGAGAGAGAAAAAAGAGAGAGAGAGAGAGAGAGAGAGAGAGAGAGAGAGAGAGAGAGAGATGACCAGTCTCCATCAGGTCAGGGAACGTTTCGGCCAATCCCTTGAACGAAAGTGCCAGCCCGTTGTCGGCTGTCGGGGGGGGCCATCGGGCGGGCAGTCAGCGCCCAAGCCAGAGGCGCGGGCAGGAGGAGCAGAGCGGGCGCGCGCGCTAACCGCGCGTGGTTGGGAATCGAATTGGAAGGAGGGAGTGGGTGACTGACCCGGCGGATTTGGCTCTGAAGCCGCCGTGGCGCCTTGGTTTTTCTTACCCTGCTTCGATTCAGCCAGCGCAGCGTTCTTCCAGAAGCCGCTCATGCCCTGTGGCCACCCGCCGCGCAGAACGGTCCGCTGAACAGCGTAGGGGATCGCTCTAACAGTTAGTCCAGAGTTACGCATGGCGGGATCAAGCGCGCGAACTACTTCAAGGCAAGTGGCAGCCTCGTGGATGTTGACGTAGCCGCTCTTGGCATTGGAGGTGATGTCCGCGTGTGGACTGTCGATCATGAGCACGCGGTGGACGTCTCCAGGCGTCATCCCCTCGGCGTGTAGGTCGCAGATCTCGCCCCTGAATTTGACCGCGTCTTGTCCTAGCTTTTTGGCGGCAGTCTCCAGTCACTCGGTGTCCAGCGGTCGGCCGGTGCATGACCCACGGAAGCCTGTTGACAACGGGGCGCTCTCGTAGTGGCGCAACGAGGCCTGACCCAATCTTCTTCTCGTAGTAAGCGAACCTGGAGAAGCCCAGGGCGTCGGGGTGGCACCTGACGCACCTTGTGAGAAATAACTGTGGCAGGACTGTCCTCGCCCTGGGAGTCTTGCACTTTCTCGAAACAGGATACTTGTAGCCCCAGGTGTTCTGCGTGCCGGAGCTGCACAGTGGGCGGGGGCTGCTTGGCATCGCCCACGAGCGCGATATGAGCGCCACAGTCGATCATGATGCCGATGGAGATGGCAGCAGAGACCTCGTCGACCTGGCCAGCCTCGTCGATGATACCCAGGATCACCTTGGGTGCGTTGGGCTGGTCGAGCCTCCAGGAACCTTCGTGGGCGCAATGAGATTGCTGCATTTGCTGCTGAGGTCGTCTTTGAACTTCCGCCAGCCCTTATTATTGTTGGACCTGTTGGGCTCGGTGTTCCATGCGCGTCGATTATGACTGGTGGCTGACTTGTGGGCGTCAGGATGCGCGATGCGCTCGTCCTCTGCAGGTCGTGCAGCACAGCTCGGGCACTGCGGTAAGTTGACGAGGCGGCCCTCTCTACGTGCTGCGTCGAGGGCGACGGCTGTTTGGCCCGCTGCTGAGTTGGGGCCAGCGACGGCGAGAACGGTGGAACTCAGTCCCGCGACATGTGCCCAGAGACTTGCTCGCGCGGCTGCGAAACGTGCTTTACAGGTGCCAGGTGGCCCTTGTACCGCCGTGACGAGATGTTTGACGGATGAGCGGGGTGCTTGCGCATGGCCGTCGTTGAGGTCACGCGCTGCACTGGCCCCTTTGACGGTGTCCTCAGCGGGCGCGTTGTTGGCGCGCTGCCACACCGAGCCTGGGTGTTCGTCTATTTCGGCGTGCGCGATTGGTTCCAAGGCGCCCGGCGCGCCCCCCGGGCCGCCACACTTGTCTGGATCAAGCAGCGGGCCCCCGAGCGTTGCACGACTTCGGAGACGCAGAAAGTGCCCGCGCAGTGCGTTCCCGTGTCGTTGGACTTCTAGTTCTTCCCCTTGTCGTCTGCCCCAAAGGCCACCATGCATGGCAACGCAGGCAGCGTGGCCCCCCATAGATCGCCCCGGTGTGCGTTGGAGTGGTACATGTTCGACAGGGCGTTTTTGACCTGTTCGTGCTGGATCGCACTGGGCGCGATGTCGGCGCGGCAGCGAGGCGCCCCTGTCTTTTCTGGCAGCGGCGCTACAGCAGAGGTGCTGTGCAGTGGCCCGTCGAACTTGTCACGCTTGACCAGGGAGCCGTTGGTTGGGTAGACGCGACAAAGCGGATGGAAGCTCCGCTCGTCGTCTGGGATGACCCCTACGGGGGAAGGAGGGGAGACCACGCGGAGACAAGCGATTTCGTCGGTGTCGGGTCCCTTGTATGACAGCAGCACCGCTCGTACTCCTTCATCCCAACAATCTGCTGTCAGCTGCCACTCGGTGTCCCAGTTGACCACGTAGTAGTCCGTGGCTTCGCTCTCCTCGGAGGGAGTCTCCTCGATCCAATCCCCCAGTTTGCACTCCTGTATGAACCAGTGCCGACTCGCTGGTGTCATCAGTTCCAGGCTAGCGTCTAATTCGCAGGAGCGGTTGGCATTCAAGCCCCTACGAGTCTTGGTTTTTCCGTCATAGTCTGGGCCAAGGTTGGCACGCATTTCAACTTGGCTCATCCGAACAAGTCTGACGACGTGTTCCGTGGCGTCAGTTGGCCAGGCGCTGGGCAGAGTGGCTCCACTGGGGACCCTTCCGACGCGGGAGTCGAGGGAATGATCGCTTGTCTTCCGTGGTCCCACCGGAAACTTTAGACCGCCTTTATTTCAGTAGCGGCTTCTCGTCCACGACCCGTAGTAACAGCGGTGTCCGGACCCCCGTTGCTTGTGAAGCCCGGTGCGGTGACAAAAATTGGACGGCGCACTTGATTGTCCTGAGTTGCCCTGTGTCCGTGAGACTGGCCAGCTGGGAACGGTGCCAGGTGCGCCGCGAGGATTAGGGCCAGCAGTGCTCGCAGCGGCGCCTGGGCTGCCAATGCCAGCTACCGCGGCGGCCTCTTCCTGAGGGGGAGCGACTGGCGAAGCGCTGCTGGAGGGCCCTGGTGGTGCCATTGCTTGCGCTGCCTTCTCGTTGCGAGCGATGTCGTCAGCGGTCAATACTTTGGGTTCACTCGGTGTCCCGGTGTTCCGTGTTCGAGGGTGCGCTGGTACTCCAGGGGCCCAAGCACTGTTTGGCGGGCGGACTCCATCTTTGTTCCCAGTGACTCCCAGTGGCGGCACAGCAGTGGACTCCTGGTAGGTCGCTGGGTAGAGGACGGGAACGTGGTCCCAGTCTGGTGGGAAGAGCATTTCCTGGCCGCGGCACATCGGGATCCATGGGCCCGGTAGTCACCGTTTCGCCCAGTCGACTGGCACGGCCATCCACTCGGGCTCCCATCCATCCCACTTGAGGCGTGTGCTGTGTTTCCTGTTGACCTTGTCCGTGCATGTGCCGTTGGTGCGCGTCCACAGATTCCCAGGGGAGTCAAACTGACCCGGATCTGACCAGCCGCCCTTCCATTGTTTAGTGGCCATTTCCTTCTGATGATCTCCACAGAAGGGAGCTTTATCCCACGCGTGCATCTGGCAGGGCTCGCACAGCCATCGCCATGTCTGCATGTGTCACCAAGCCAACATCGGCATGTAACGGAGCTCGAACATGGGCTGTCCAGTGGCGATGGCCCGCCGCGGTCCACTTGGGTCGTGCGGCCCCAGCGCCAGAATGCGAGCCGAGACGTGTGCTTTCCCACTGCTGCCGCATGCTGCTTCAGTGGCCATACCCGTTGTGGCAGCTAACCGCTGCAGCCTTAGCACCAGAGGAGAGGACAGACTGGGCGCGATCCCGGTGAGCGATCGCTGGCCAAAGCAGCAGCGGGGGAAGGGGGAAGGAGGGGCCCGACCGCGCGCCCCCTGAGCCAAAACGGCTTACGGGCGTTCCAGTGCGCCCACCGCGGCAGCAGTGTCAGCAGTGTCCAGAAGGTCCACCTGGGAGACAGGAGACAGGGGAGGAAGAGGAGGGGCGGCGGAGGCACGGTGGAAGAGGATGGCGGTTGCATTTTGGCCGGCTTCGTGCAGCTTGTGGGCCCAACAAACACCCAGTGTGGCCAGGCGGTCAGCAGCTTTGTTGAGACGTCTTCGCACGGCCTGCCAGGTCAGTGCCCGCCCGGCATCCCCAGCGGACCGAAGGCCCGTTTCCATTTGCTGGCGGAGCGTGACACGTCTGTACCTGGCCGCGCCTGCCCCGTATCTGATGGCACCGAGGTTATCGCCAACGACACGTGCTCTTTGCCCGCGACACGCTGTGAAGCTGAGTTGTGATAGCCCTGCCCTGCATCCCGCTACTTCGGCTGCTTGTGCGTTATCCGAGCTGGGTAAGGCCACGATGCCACTTCCGACGAGGTCGGGCCGTCGGTGGGGATACGCGAAACTTGAAGAATTCGGGAGCGCACTGACCCGGGCCAGCCCAGACCCAGGTCGGCCGGCCGCGCAATGACTCCCAGACCCCGTCCAGCGGGGAGGGCGGAGAGGAGGCATCGGCACCGCGTGGCTCTCAAATCCGGGTCAGCCAGAGGGGGTTGGCCGACCCCCGCATACATATATATATATCACACACATATATATATATACACAAGACTGCAGTGGCGCTTCGCGCCATGCACCTTGGTCCTTGAAGTTTGGTATGCAGGCGGAATGGCAGGAAGGTCAAGCCGACAATTTGGCGATAACTCCTGGTTGCCTTTTTCCGGCATCGCCGCTATAATGATGTTATTCGTTATCCTTCCTCCATGGCTATTGTTCCTCATTTTCGCTATACCCTGCGCATTCTCCCCATCCTCCTCAGCTCTTTTTTGCGGAGGTTCCTCCTTGGAGAGCCTCTAGGGGCCTCACAAAAAGTTGTTTCGGGCTTTCTTAAGGCCTTCTGGAGGCCTCCTGGGCGTATTCTGGGGGCCTCCGGGGGGGTCCTCGGGCCACCCTGCCTCCAACCGCCCTCCCCCTGAACGACCGAATCACGATTTGGAATTATTCGGAAGGTGTCTTTGGGACATCTTGGGCCGCCATGGGGCTCTCTGAGGGCCACCTTGGGCCCGTGTTGTGCCGTTTTGGGGCTTTCTTGGGCTGCCTGGAAGCCCTTTCGGATGGTTGTGGGGCGATTTGGGAACCTCCCAGACGGCTTCGGACGCCCAGAAGACCGCCGTCTTGATGCGTCGGGAAGCCGAAAAGAGGAGAACCCCACAATTCACCAAAAACCAACAGAAAATCAATGATTTTTGCCTCGGGGGGCCTTCTTGGGAGTGCTCTTGGAGGCCTCTTTGGGGCCGTCCTGGAGGCCTCTTGGGCCATCTTGAGGTCACGTCGGTCACTCTTGGAGCGCTCTTGTGCTGTCTTGTGGGTCTCTGGGACGTCTCCGATGACCCCCCTGATCGCCCTAAGTGTGCTGGGAAGGCTTGGCAAAACGCCTTGCGAGGCCCGGTGGCCGCTTCAAAGCCCGTCCGGAGGGCCCCAAAGCCCCAGGTCCCGGGAGTCCTGTTTTGGGGGGGGGGCACGGGTTTTCCCCCCGCCTGGGCGTACAAAAATATAGGAAGAATAATATATATATATATATATATGTATATATGTATATATGTATATGTATATGTATATATATATAAATGTATAAATGTATATATATATATATAAACCATATACATATACATATAAGTGTGTGTATATATATAGTGTTTCCCGGATGACGGTCGCTACCCGGGGGGAGGGGCGAGGGGGTTCGGGCGGCCACGGCATGCACCCGCCAGCATGCGTCCGCGCCGCCGGCGCTTCAACCGCGCGTGTGCACCACAGCATGTAGGGGGGGTGGTCCAGGTCCCCCCTCCCCGTATATCGTCAGCGTTACCCAGGGGAGGGGGGGAGGGGAAACAAAAAAGCCAACTTAGCGCTGACCCCGTTGCCAAGACCCCCGACGTCGTGATCTTTTTTTAACGTCGGCCACCAGAGGTCTCGACCCATTCCCCGAAGCTATGGCATCTAGTCCTGAGTCATTACTTGACGGCCCCGAGGCCCACAAGGGGCCCCCGGAGGCCGAAATTAGCAAAAAGCCTGGCGTCGTGCATTTTTCAAGACTCGAGGGGTTGTGCGCTCCGTGCGCCACGAAGAATTCGGGAACGATCCGTCCCGTGCCACCTGCAGACGGTCGCCCTCGAAGTACCCGGGCACCTCGGCGGCGAGCGCCCGCGCTGCTTGGAGCGCCCTGCCAGCCTCCGGAGATACGAAGCGCCACACCTCCCAAAGGAGAGAAGCGGACTACCACCACCGCGAATCCATCAGTGGGGGGCCGACCCCTGGACGGTGGCACGCCCGAGCGTCACCCCAATACAAGATGACGCTCATAGAGGCCTCCCAGATGGGGTCGGAACAGATGGGGTTGGAGGATCGCGCCGCATCGCGGATACATCAGCGATGCATCGGCAATGTATTGGCGATGCACTGGCGATGCATTGTCGACGTCTGCGATGCATCGGCGACGTCGACGTGAAGCAAATTTGGGCCCCACATCGAGCCGCATCGCCGATGCATCGGCGAAGCGGAGCGATCCTTCGACCCCACCCACTCGGATCCCATCTGGGAGGCCTACAGCTCAGGCGTGCCACCGCCCAGGGGCCAGTTCATCACCGATGGCTTCTCGGTGGCGGTGGTCCACGTTCCTCCGCTACTAGAAGAAGACAAAACAGCATAAGCACAAACTTTTGGCGCTACGCTCGGATTTCTTGGATCCGCGCCAGGCCCCCCTCCCTGGCGGCGCGCGGAGCGCACCAGGGGCGGCGCTGGAGGCGCCGCCGGGGGCGGGGCCCAGCGCGGATCCAAGATATCCGCGGAGGAGGAGGAGGAGGAGGCGGAGGAGGAGGAGGAGGAGGAGGCGGAGGAGGAGGGGGGGACGGAGGATCAGGAGGAGGAGGAGGAGGGGGAGGAGGGGGAGGAGGAGGGGGGCGGAGCGCTCAAAGTTTTTATGTGTTTATGGCGGCTGCTCTTCTTCGACCCTCTGCACCGTCTGGAGCCCCGAGGCCGCAGAGCCCCAGGCGCGGTCCGCGCGGGCCCGCGCCTCCTGCCCCGCGTGCTCCGCGCGGGCCCGCGCCTCCCGCCACGCGTGCCCCGCGCGGGCCCGCGCCTCCTGCCCTGCGTGCTCCGCGCGCGTGCGCGCCTCCTTGCAGGGGCCCCAGGACACACAAATAAACGCACACAAATAAAAAGGATTCCCAATATTTTCCCATATTTTCTGGGTTTTTGTCTTCCCCCCCACTTCCCATATTTTCTCATATTTTCCTGTGAGTAGACGATTCCTTGTGTCTGTGTGTTTTGTTCCCTCCTGACTCCTGCCACGCGGCCCCTGCGCCCGGGAACGCCTTCGCCGTGGACCGGAACACGGTGGGGGCATTGGGCAAGGAGCCCTCAGGTAAGGAATCCAGGGTCCGGAAGGCCGTCGAACTCCGATCGTGGATCGGCCATGCCATGGATATCACCGCCACCCTCATCAGATAAGGAATCCTGCAGGGTCTGCAGCCTCCTGGGCACATTGCTTGACGAATGCCCCCACCGTAGAGGCCTCCCAGATGGGGTCGGGTCGGAGTACGTAGACTGGGTCGGAGGATCTCGCTGCATCGCCGATGCACCGGCGACGCACTGGCGATGCGCCGGCGACGTCGGCATATGCATCGGCGCCGTCGGCGTGCCGAACATCGGGCCCCGCATCGAGCCGCATCTCGGCGATGCATCGGCGATGCAGCGCGATCCTCCGACCCCAGCTACTCGGGCCCCATCCAGGAGGCGTAGACAGAAAGGGCTCCGAGGGAAAGAAGTCGCGGGCCCTGGGCCTTCCCGGGGGCCTCGCTGACTACCCGCCAGACCCCTTCAGTCCAACCCGAGGTCTCAAACTTCGGGTGGGGGGGGTACGGGCGCTCAAGTGTGTTTCTCGAGGCTGCTCCGGGAGACCCACTCCACTGGGCATGGAGAGCAGGTTGGGGGCCCTCGTGCTGGGTTGGGGGTGGTTGCGTAGGTGGTGCCTTGCGGCCTGGGGCCCTGCGATCAGGGTCATTGCGACAACAGGCACTACAACATGCTACTGACTCCTCGAGCCAGATCGCTCTGTGATGGTCCTGGGGCCCGAGAGCGGGCGCAAGCGCTCGGCCTGCAAAACATGCATTGCCCGGACCTCCCGGGAACCGGGAGCCCTGCCGCCCCGAGGCTCTCCAGGAAGACCCCCCCCCGCTGAGAGGGCCCCTTTGGCTGACAGCGACGCCTGCTGGGCTGCCAGCAGCTGCGAGGAGGCGAACTCTCGTGCGTGGACGGCCCCCGAGGAGACCACGTGCCACGCATGGTCCGCGCCCAGCTCCGCTCCGTGCTCCCCGGCCAGCGTGGCCACTGTCGCCAGCGTGGCCACCGTGGCCAGCGCTCCGAGGGTGCGCATCATGGCTGGCGCGGCGAGCCAAGCGCGTGCACGGGAAGCTTCTGTGGAAGATGCCGGGTGACGCCCTGCCTGAGCAGAGCGGCCACGATGCCAGCGCACGAGGCGCACTTCGGTGGGGACGCGGCCGCAAGACGCCCGGCCAGCGAGGCAGTCCTGCCCTGAGATCCCAGCCCGGAAGTGCCGCAGAGTCTCTTGCACAGGGCCCAGGCTTCTCGTCCGAGGGATCCAGTCGGAGCTCAGCTGCCCCGATACGCAACTCGCAACACGTAGCGTATTGATACGGAGCTGAACACGTACGTTTTGAACACGGACGCTTTGAACACGGCACGTGTTACGCTTCAAAACGTGCGTACCAGAGCAGCTAAGAGTCGGAGACATCCCAAGTACCCTCGGCGCAGCAAGTTCTAAAAAGTATAGGGACAGGTCGGCGCGCATCGGTGGAATCGACGACACCTGGGGCACCCCGACGAAAAGCGTATGGTTCCTTGGTGCGCGTCCCCGCTGCATTTCCAGACATGCGACGTCCTGACTTTTGTCAGGACAGCGTCCCTGGAAGTCCCGACCCTTTCCCCAGGGCGGGTTTTCTCATCCTGAGTCGTTTTTTGATGGTCCCGAGGCCCGGCGAGGGCCCCCCGTGGCCGAAATTGGCCAAAAACCTCCCATCCTGATTTTTGTTACGACGCGATCATGTCTGGGGCTGCATTCGAGGACATGCAACCAAGACATCTGCATTCATCGTTCATTCCTCACCTGCCTAGAGCCCGCCTCCGTGCCGCGAGGTGCCGAGTGGAGTGTCCTCGGGCAACCCTTTCGAGCTCGTGCCCAGCGCTGCACATGAGAACCCCCCCAAAACATCGAGGATGTTCATTGAATGTATTTGAATACTTTTCGTCGTCGCCGTCGCCGCCACCGCCGCCACCGCTGTCTTTGTCGTCGTCGTCGTCGTCGTCGACGTCGTCGTCGTCGTCGTCGTCCTTCAGGATCGGCGGCACAGGCCGTAAGGCCTTCACAATATTCTTTCAACCAGGGTTTGGGTGGGCGCTCTTTCTTAGGCTGCGTTCGCGTGGCTTTTCCAGAGGGCATCGGGAGTGCGGTTCGGAATCAACACTTCCACCATTCTCCAAGATGGGCCCGAGAAACCGTTGTGGGGCTCTAGCGGGGGCCGCTTGGGCCGTCTTGGTCCAAGACCCGCCGAACAGGGCCCCCGAGGCCCCCAAGAGAGGCCAGGAGGCCCCTAAGAGGCCGCCCCCGAAGGGGCCCACGAGGGGGAACTCAAAATGCTATAAGGCTGCTGTACCCCAAGATTGCCCCCGAAGCAGCCGGCAGGCCCCCAAGAGGCCCCAAGATGTCTCAAGAGGCCCCCAGGAGAGCCCCAAGATGTTCCAAAGAGACCTCCCAGAGCTCCTCAAAAGGAGGCCTCCAAGGGGCCCGAGGAGTCATCCAAGATGTCTCGTCCACGACCAGGCACGGTGGCGGGGAAGTGGATGCCCATGGGCACCAGAGTGCGCCATATACACATGAGCATGACATTCATGCGCAATCCACCGCCTCCGTAATTATTCTGCCAGAGGAGTGCCTGGCATCCCCGAGCATTTCCCACTGCCCTTTGGCCGAGACCCACAGGGGCCTCTTGCAGCTCAGAGGGCTCCAGGAAGGTCTCCAAGAGGCCCTGGTCGGCATAAAGTCGGTCCAAGGAAGCCCAAACTGCCTGGAAGTATTTGAGCTCAAGCTGACTCCAACACTTCCCAAGATTGCCCCTAAGACGCCCAAAGCTGGCCTCAAGACGGTCCGAAAGATCCCCGAGACGCCCCAGTAGTGCTGCAAGAGGTTCCCCAGGTGGCCTCGACAGGCAAACAGTGTGAGTTCCCTCGTGTGTTTCCATCAATCTCGGACTGTCGCCAAATTCCAATCGTGAGAGCGTCAACGCCGGCGCAAGAGTCCCCCAGTACCACCCAAAGACGGCCAAACAGACCCTCAACAGTCTTGGATCTGCTGAACCGGGTCAATCCAGACCCAGTTCAGTCAGGCTCTGGAGGATCCAGCAAAAATTCTGCAGGATACTGCGGGAACCTGCACCCAAGCCCGGGTCAGTGCGCCCTTGGCCCTGCAAGATCCTGCAGAATCCAGCGCTCTGGCTGACCTCCGTTTGCATTGACCCCCGTCTCTTGAGGCCCGAAAGAGGGCCCCAGGGCGCCCCGGTACGGCTCCCGCGCTTGCCAAGACGGCCTTCTCAGCGCCCCAGGATGACCCCAAGGCGACCCAGAGAGAGAGGCCCCAAAGGCAGCCTCCGAGGGCGCCAGAGTGCCCTAAGAGCGCCCTCGGACGGCCTCGGAGAGTGCCAAGATGGCTCAAAGAGGGTTCCAGGAGGCGCCCAGGAAGACCAAAAAGGCCAGAAAACCCCAAGATAGCTTCAAGACAGCCCTTGTCAAGTTTCCCTCCAGAAGCTTCCTCAACAGCTGGGGGAACAAGCAGTCCACAAGCGTGGCCGCACTCTCGCTCGACGTTTCACGACATACGCGTTTGGGCCAGCGCTGACACGCCGTAAGCGTCTTCGATTACAGATGCGCACCGTTACTTCGTACATCGCGACGGGCAGACTACAGCTCGAACTGGAATGCCCAAGAATCTCTCAAGCCATCGCCGTTCCCTAAACCCGTGCGAGGCATCAAAACATGGGGCGGGATCGAACGTTCCTGTAAATCACCATGCGGGAAGCGGAAACCGAAAGAGCAAAGAACTGACAGTCCACGAAGTCTCCGCAGTAGGAAGACTAAAAAGGGGGGGAAGAAGTTAAAAGCACCGGCCCAAGGAGGAGGAGGAGGAGGAGGAAAAAGAGGAGGAGGAAGAAGAAGAGGAACCGAGAACACGGGGACCTCCCCAGGATCAGCTTTTTGCCGCCGAGTCGTTGGTCGACGGCCCACAGCGCCAGGAAAGGGCCTCGAGAGGCCGACAGATTGCGGACCACACCTCATGGCCCGTTCTCCCAGGACCCCGTCTCTTGCCAAGGCCTCCTCCTTCTCCTCCTTCTCCTCCTCATCCTCCTCCCTGGGGCCATCTTGGAGGGCGTCTCGATCACAGACGGGGGGGCCTCAGCTTTAAGGCTACTATGCTGGGCTGCCGCACGCGGGTGGAGAGGAGGTCATCGTGACATGCGGGGACGGGCACAGCGGCGCAAAAAAGAATGAGCACATGCACACTGCGCTGCCGGACAGAGCAGCACCCGCAGGGCTGCCATCGAAGAGGTATGAAACGGTGGATACCAGTTACCTGCAGCATCAGATGCTTGCTGAAACGAGGCGGCCCCGATTGGAATAATTGACGAACGCACCAACTCATAATATGTATGTTCCTCCTGCTTCTCGAGCCGATCCGTTTTCTTGCTGCTCTTCATCCTCCCCCTCCTCGTACTCCCTCATTCGCTCCACCTATAGCCCCTCTGTCCTCCTGATGCTGCTCCTCTTCCTCCTCCTGCTTCCACATCATCCTGCGTGTGCTACGCCTTCTTCTCCACTTCCGCCTCGACCTTCTTCTCATCATCCCCTTCCTCCTCCCTCGCCCTCCTCCTTCTGCCATCCTGCCCCATCCACCTCCTGCTCCTCCTCGTCCTCATCCACCTGTTCCTGCTTCCTGCTCTCCTCCTCCTCCTCCTCCTCCTCATCATCATCATCATCATGATCATCATCATCAGCAGCAGCATCAGCAGCAGCATCAGCATCAGCATCAGCATCAGCATCAGCATCTCAGCATCATCAGCATCATCAGCATCATCATCATCATCATCATCATCATCATCATCATCAGCATCATCATCATCATCATCATCATCATCATCATCATCATCATCATCATCATTATCATCAGCATCAGCATCAGCATCACCAGCATCAGCATCAGCATCAGCATCAGCATCAGCATCAGCATCATCATCATCATCCTCATCATCCTTCTCTCCGGTCCCTCCTCGTTGTCCTATGTCTCCTCCCTATGCCGCCTCCGTTTCCTTCAACCCTCTTTTCTCTTGTACCCTGATCCTGCGCATCCTCGTCCTGCTTGCTACTGTTGGAGCTCCTGCTTCTCGTGCTGCTCCGCCTCGTCATCCCCTTGCCTCCTACTCCTCCTCATCCTCCTCGTCCTCGTTCGCATATTATTCCTCCTCGCGACTTTGCCCCTCCTCCTCACGCTCCCACCTCCTCATCCTCCCCAGCGTCCTGTCATTCAACTGAACGCCCCTGGGGGGGCAGACACCACCGCCCTAAGTTCTTGAGAACGTGGGAGACTTGGCGGAGGAAGATAAGGGCAACCGAAATGATCAGAGGGCGAAAGGGAGGGGGGGTTCAAGACAGCCCCAGAGGGCCCCCCGAAGAGCCAACAATTGTCCGAGAAGGCCCGAAGGAAGCCCCAAAAAGCCCCCCGACAACGGTCTTCCACAAGCATACCCAGCAGTGCCGAAAACGGCAGGCGAAACCGAAGAGGGAGACAAAGAGGTAGAGAGGAGGCTTCGCCAATTAGTTGTAGACGTCAGAAAGCCTTCCAGGGGCCCCCTGGGCGCCCAAGACGGCACAACGGGGCGCCAAAAGGGCTGCCAGGCGGCCCAAGATGAGACCGAGAGGCCTTCAGGACGGCCCGAGAGCCCGTGGAGCTATTTCAGCGTGGCCCGGGAGGCCCATTGAGTGTCGCACGAGGCTCCAAGAGAGCTCCAGGAGGCGCAAATGGAAGCCCGAGAAGGCCGAGGCAAGGGGTGTGCCCCAGATCAGCGCGCGCGCGCACAGTGAGCCCGCACAGTGCGCCCGCGCAACGCGCCGGCACAACGCTCCCGTACAGCGTGCGCGCACAGCGCGCCCGCACAGCGCACCCGCACAGAGCGCCCGTACAGCGCGCCCGTATAGCGCGCCCGCACAGCGCGCCCGCACGGCGTGCCCGCACAGCGTCCCCTCGCTCTGTTTGTTGCACAAAGGCTTTGGGCGTCTCTGAGTTTTTCGGCTCGGCATGGCTCGGAGAGGACTTCGAATGGGTCCGAGACGGCCTCAGAGGTCTCCGGGGACTGGTCAGATGAGTCCGAGAGGGCTGCAAGAGGCTCCACATACTGCCCATGGGGGGCCTCTGGAGTGAGCGCAAAGGGCGCCCGAGGCGCCCAATTAAGGTTTGAATCGCAACTGGCGGACGCCCAGTCCGCAGCCGGGGCCCCCGGGCCAGCCGAATGAGCAGGTCGCGGGGAGGGGAGAACCCTGGGACCGGTTTCCAGGCCTCGGTGGAAGGATATTGGTACGAGGAGCGTGTATGGAAGATGACTGAGGGGAATGTGTCCTTGCAGGCCATGCGGCGGGGATCTCACACGCCGTACCCGGTGGGGCGGCGGATCGCTTCGTTCATTCCGCTGGCCAACACGGTAACATCGTTGGAATTTGTCTCCGTGCCCGCGGCGGCATTTCTGGAGCCTGCCGGGGTCTCTTGGGAGCATCTTCGGGCCCTTTGGGAGGGTCATGCGGGCCTCTGGGGAGCCTCTTGGGGGCCTTCTGGCAGTCTCGGAACCATCTTGCGGGAAGGGCCGATCTGTGAATCCGGATTCCCCCTCTTGGGGCCTCTTGGGAGCCTCTGGAACCCTCTTGGGGGGCCTCTTGTGCCGTCTTGGGGCCCTCTTGGCCCGTTTTGGGAGCCGTCCTGGGAGCCTCTTGGGCTGTCTTGGGCCGATCTTTGAGGCCTCGTGGGCCGTCTACGGCAGTCAGAAGCTAGAAAAGGCGGTGACGTCAAAGTTTCGGCACAAACCAGAGGAACAGCAGTGGCACGATGCCTGTGGGGCAGGGGCGCCACCGGGGCTGCCTGGGACCATCTTGGGGCTATCCTGAGGCATTATGGAAACTGACTTCGGGCCATCTTGGGGCGTCCCACTCATTTCTCTCGGTTCTTGGGCCCTGTTGGAGATTCCTTGGGGTTCTTCCTTGGGGCGCTCCTGGGTCGACTTTGAGGGCCAGAAGACCGCCCCCGGCGTGGCCGATTCCTTCTCCCCCTCCCTCATCCTCCTCCGCCTCCTCCTCCTTCTCGTCCTCCTCCACGTCGTCGTCGTCCTCCTCCTCCTCCTCCTCCTCCTTCTCCCCCGTCTCCTCCTCCTTCTCCTCCTTCTACTCCTCCTCCACCTCTCCCATCAGACTCACCAAACCTTCCACCGCTACCCCCTCTTTTCCCCTCCGCCTCCTCCTTTTCTATTCCTTCTCCGATCCCTCTCCCACCTCGCATCTCGCCGTCCTCCTGCCCGTCGTCCTCCTCGTCCTCGTCCTCGTCCTCCTCATCCTCCTCATCTTCCTCCTCCTCCTCTGAAGATCCAAACATCCGGTGGCTTGAACTTTTGCTGAAAAGTGTCACAATGGCCCCATCGACCTCATCCCCATGTCCGGCGTTGAATCCTGAATTGTTCGATCATGCGGCCCGAGATTGCACTCTAAACATGCAGGTCATAACACAAAACAGCAGTCCGCACCCACTCCTGCTCCTAACCTCCTGCTCAGAATTATAGCCCCTGGGCGTCTCCTGGGATGTGTCGTCCAGGCGGATCCTGCGGTGCCGACGAGGGTTCTTCTAGAGGCGTCCAAAAACCGGGATCAGATGGAGGAAACCTACATCAACATACACTTTCGACGGTCCGCGCGGATTTCGTGGATCTGAGCTGGAGCCCCCTCCCTGGCGCGCGGAGCGCGCCAGGGGCGGCGCTGGAGGCGCCGCCGGGCGGGCCCCAGAGCGGATCCAAGAAATCCGCGCGGAGCGCCACAAGTTTATGTTTATGCCGTTTTCCCTTTTGGAGACGAGGATCCTCCTGGAGGCCTTCAAGAGGGGGGATCAACGCCCAACACACCTGGATACAGGCGAATGTTGAAAGAAACATTGGGATTTGCCAAACAATAATTCAAACATGATCAACACATATACTTGAAACATCTTCCCCTGACTATTTTCCTTACTGTTTTGGAATGTACCTCCTGCAGGTGGACATGCCCGACTAAGTATAAACGTCCACCACACCTGGACCCTCCATTTCGGGGGCGTCCAAGAGGGGGGCGTCCAAGAGGGGGGGCGCGCATCATGGCCGGCGGCATGTGCGCGGCCCACGTGGGAGGGGCAGGGACGTAATGAAAGAATTAGAGGCGCCATGAAATCTGAGGAAATATCATGGCCCCCGCCATGATATCCACCCCCCCTAATCATCGCCCCCTCTCTTTGCCGCCCCCAACGGTTCCCGGCGGTGGCGGCGATGCCCAACACAATCGGGGCGGACGACACGGGACAGGCTGCAGGCCGGCGCCAGAGGCGGCCAGCGCATCCGGCGGGAAGCGCGCGGTGGCGGAACCGCAACGAGCTGCACACGTAGCATACAGCGGAGGACAGTCCACAAGAAACGTGCCTCAAGAAACCCAACCCTGAGACACCAGGACGTCCATGGATTTTTGGCGTGGGGACGTTACGCCCTCCATAGCAAAATCATCAAAACCCAAGATACCCAGGGTACCCTGGAGGCAAGCAGGGTGTTTCTTGGCATGGGCCTCCACTGTGATATCTGGCGACGGGCGAGGGGAGGACGTGAGAAGCAGAAGGCCTTCTCAGAAGGCGGCGGGAATTCTCACAAGCCCTCGCGCCTTCTGAGAAACTGAGGGCTTGGAGCACTTCTCTCAGAAGGCCAGGGGACTTCCGAGCCTCCTGAGAAGGCCTTCTCCTTCTCGCTTCCCCCCTTCGCTCGCCGCCGAGTGGAACCGAAACAAGCTGCACGCACTGCAACCCAACAGATGATCAAATTATCCCAGTGCGACCCTACCTAGGAGTTCGAGCCCCTAGGAAAGCAGCATTAGTAGTATCAGTAAAGCTAAGCTAAAGCTAAGCTAAAGCTAAACTAAAGCTAAGCTAAAGCTAAGCTAAAGCTAAGCTGAAGCTAAGCTAAAGCTAAGCTAAAGCTAAGCTAAGGCTAAGCTAACACTAAGCTAAAGCTAAGCTAAAGCTAAGCTAAAGCTAAACCAAAGCTAAGCTGAAGCTAAGCTAAAGCTAAAGTAAAGCTAAAGCTAACGATAAGCTAAAGCTAAGCTAAAGCTAAGCTAAAGCTAAGCTGAAGCTAAGCTAAAGCTATGCTGAAGCTAAGCGAAAGCTAAGCTAAAGCTAAGCTAAGGTTAAGCTAAAGCTAAGCTAAAGCTAAGCTAAAGCTAAGCTGAAGATAAGCTAAAGCTAAGCTAACGCTAAGCTAAAGCTAAGCTAAAGCTAAGCTAAAGCTAAGCTGAAGCTAAGCGACAGCTAAGCTAAAGCTAAGCTAAGGCTAAGCTAACACTAAGCTAAAGCTAAGCTAAAGCTAAGCTAAAGCTAAGCTAAAGCTAAGCTAAAACTAAGCTGAAGCTAAGCTAAAGCTAAGCTGAAGCTAAGCGAAAGCTAAGCTAAAGCTAAGCTGAAGCTAAGCTAAAGCTAAGCTAAAGCTGAGCTAAAGCTAAGCTGAAGCTGAGCTAAATATAAGCTAACACTAAGCTAAAGCTAAGCCAACACTAAGCTGAAGCTAAGCTAACACTAAGCTGAAGCTAAGCTAAAGCTAAGCTACAGCTAAGCTAACGCTAAAGCTAAAGCTAAGCTAAAGCTAAGCTAAAGCTAAGCTAACACTAAGCTGAAGCTAAGCTAAAGCTAAGCTAAAGCTAAGATAAGGCTAAGCTAAAGCTAAGCTGAAGCTGAGCTAAAACTAAAGCTAAGCTGAAGCTAAGCTAAAGCTCTGCTAAAGCGAAGCTAAAGCTGAGCTAAAGCTAAGCTAACACTAAGCTAAAGCTAAACTAACACTAAGCTGAAGCTAAACTAAAGCTAAGCTAAAGCTAAGCTAACACTAAGCTGAAGCTAAGCTAAAGCTATGCTAAAGCTAAGCTAAAGCTAAGCTAAAGCTAAGCTAACACTTTGCTAAAGCTAAGCTAAAGCTAAGCTAAAGCTAAAGCTAAAGCTAAGCCAAAGCTAAAGCTAAGGCTAAAGCTCCCAGGGGACTGGGGGAACCGCGGGGCGGGGACTGGGGGAACCGCCCGGGGCGTGTAGCACTGCCCGGCCCCTTTAAGCTAGAGAGTAAGAACCCTTCTAGGCAGAGCCTAGGTAGGGAACAAAACATCATTTCATAAATCTGGGCCATCTTCCCGGAATTGTCTTAGAAAACAAGCCTGGGGCAATTTCTGCCGTGAACGCTGGACGGGCCAACGGGCTCACGAAACACAACAACAACTTTCTGGCAGGCTGGCCCAGGCATCATTGCTGGCCAAACTTCTCGGGAGAAGGTGTCCTGATCAGACACTCGGCTGTGATGGTCGCACCCTCCCTTCCCCGATCCTCCCCCCCCTGTCGTCCGCCCCCGAGCCCGAGACGAAGCCAGGGGGACCCCGCAGAGCCGACGAGGAGCCTCCCAGTGGGTGCGTCAGGAAGCGCCGGCACCCGCCCAGAACCTGGGCTCTCGACCCTCCCCCTCGCGAGCGCGAACAGCAATGGGTTCTGAGAACCACTTTCTCTCGACTCGCCATGTCGAGACGACGCCAGGGCGAGGATAGCACCAGGCGAGGGTAAACCGAGAATTTCTGGGATCCGGCGGTTCTGGAGGATGTCTCGGGCGCCGCGGCCTTCTCAGAGCGTTCCCGAACGCTCTGGGAGCGTGCCGGAACGCTCTGAAGCGGATTTATCCTCGTCCTAGCTCCGTCCGGCCAATGCAGTCGTGATCAGTCTCTCTCTGAAGAGGCCTGCAAGAAATGCTCTGGCTAGTTCGGTCAGGCGGGAGCTCCCCCCATGAAACCCGACGCCGCAAGACAAAAATGCCCTCCCCCCCATGAAAGCCGATGCCGCGAGAAAAAAGTCGTACCCTCGCGGAGAATCTTCCTGGGACCCGAAACTGGACGAAACCGCCCAGCGTGACAGCAAAAAAAGCGCACAAATCTCATGAGACCGTCTTTTGAAATGCTTTTCGCGATCGCAGCCATTACCAGCCCTGGCCGTCCCCCTCCCCGGGGAACGTCACGACTCTTGCTGACCCCTGAGTTGTCTTTATAAAAGGTTCTTCCTGCGCATCCCCCGACGGCGCTGGTGCGAAACGTCGCGTGGCGTCACCGCCCCTCCGCCCCCGCCCGTTAATCAACGCCCCTTCTCGCCTGGGACTGGAAAATTAGCTCTCTCCAGGGCCCTGCTCCCCTCCGCATCTGAGGGGCGGCGGCGGCGACGCCGACGCGCCTCTGGCGGCCACGGGGGCAGCGGCGGCGGCGGCGGCGGTCGCCACCGGGCCCACTGTCGGGGGCGGCCAAGAAGGGGGCGTCCAAGAGGGGGGGCGCAAATCATGGCCCGCGGCATGTGCGCGGCCCAGGGAGGGGCCGGGGACGCATGGAAACAAGAAGAGGCGCCATGAAATCTGGGGAGACGTCATAGTCCTCGCCATGATCTCTCCCCCCCCCTTGTCATCACCCGCCTCTCGGCCGCCCCCGACATTGGCGGCCGCGGCGGCGAAGGCGAGGACACGCGGCGGCCGCCCGCGGCGGCC
>CAUYUJ010017871.1:845016-861582 GCA_963575745.1 Prorocentrum cordatum
CCGTCCTCCTCCTCTCCTCACTCCTCCTCGCTCCTCCTCCTCCTCCTCCTCCTCCTCCTCCTCCTCTCTCCTCCTCCTCCTCTTCCTCCTCCTCCTCCTCCTCCTCCTCCTTCCTCTCTCCTCCTCCTAGCCTCCTCCCTCCCCTCCTTCCTCCTCCTCTCCTCTCTTCCTCCTCCTCCTTCTTCCTTCCTCCTCCTCCCCCTTCCTCCTCCCCCTCCCTCCTCCTCCTCCTCCCCTCCTCCTCCTCCTCCTCCTCCTCCTCCTCCTCCTCCCCCTCCTCCTCGAGCGGCGGACGCAGTCTGTCCCGCGCCCACGCTCTCCCTGAACTCCACGGGGAGCGCGGCAACAAGGTACTTCTCCCGGTCGGCTGGTCCAGCTCCCGCCCGGCTAGGCCGCCGCAGCCGCCCGGAGCTCGGCCGCCCGCCTGGCGCCGGCGCTGTCCGCGCCCAGCGCCGTCCTGAGCTGGCGGGCGGTGGCCCGGTGGAGGGCCACGCTGAGCTCCCGGTCCCACCGGGCCATCAGGGCGCCAGCGACTGCCTCGTCGTCGCCCAGGAGGGCCGCCTCCCCGCGGGCCAGCTCGCGGAGGTGCCGGAGGGCTGCCGGCCCGTGCCGCCCTCCGGTCTCGAGCGCCAGGGGCACCATGCCCCACGGGGTCCGGCCCGGCGGGTAGCGGCGGCACTTCTCGGCCTCCGCCGCGGCGTTGACCGCGCCGTTGCGTCCTGCCGCCGCTGCCAGGCAGTCGGCGCCCCCTGGCACGCAATAGCGCACCGTCACGTCGAAGTACAAGCGGGGGCAGTCAGCCCGCTGCACCTCGATGTCGAGGATGGCCTCCTCCCGCTCCGCGCGCAGCCCGGCCCCGCAGGTGGCGCGCGGGCCCGCCGGCCGGTCCGCCGTCGTCCCGCCCTGGTTGCAGCGCGGGCAGGTCCAGCGCCAGCGGTCCCAGGCCGGGACGTGGGTTGGGCGCTCCACGTGGAACCCGCACTCCGCGTGGATACGGGCCCAAGCGCGCTCCAGGTCCCTGCTCCGCGCCTTGAGCCCGCCTCCGCGAGCGCAGCGCCAGGCGTGGCGCGCTCGGCTGTCCAGCGGCTCCCCGCGCAGCTGCCCAGCCCGCTCGCCAGTCCGGGCGGCGTTGCAGCAGGCGGCGCCGGGCGGGGCTGCGGCCTGGCCTAGGGGCGCCCGCGCGGTGCTGCAGTAGTCCGCGTCGTCGAGCCGCTGCGCGTCCGCGCCCGGCGAGGCAGTCTGCCAGGCGCTCGAGTGCGGCCCGCCGCAGGAGCGTAGGAGGGCTCTCCCCTCCGGCCCCAAGGCCTGCAGCAAGGAGTTGTGGTTTTTGTGGTCAATCCTTGCTGTCAGGGCCTTTTGGAGCTTTCGGCGAGGCGCCTGCGCTAGTTCCTGCCAGGTGGGCAGGTCGGCCGCTTCCGCGCCAGGGCGAGGTGGCGGCGGGGGCAGTTGGGCAAGTCCGGCGAGAGCGTCGCGGCAAGCCCCAGCCAGGGGCAGGGCGCAGGTGTCTAAGTCGCCCAGGCAAGCCAGTCCAGCGCGCCCCCTTACTGAGATCACCGCTGTGGTTAGTTTGCAGATGGTGGACATAGCCTAGGTAGGAAGTCGGTGCCATCTTGGTTCCATCTTGGTGCCATCTTGCTTATTTCTAGTTGCTGCGAATCATTTGTTCCCTATGTGTTTCTAAGTTGGCGCGCCCAGATAGCCTGGATAGGTTATCTTGAGTAAGTCCAGGGGGGAAGATATAAGTAGATAGCGTCGGACTTAGCTCTCGCAGCTTTCGTGCGCATGCCTGCGCCCAGGCTGTGTTGGGGCCTCTCGAGGGATCACGTTGAGCTCAGATTTTCCATATGATGATGTCTGGGAATGAGATGCTTCTCACCGTTCCTGTGATGTTGTTGTTTTTTTGGGGGGAGGTTCAGGTCGTGACCTGTCCTCCAGCATAGCCGTTTTGGCTCACGAGGTCTGCAGTTTGCTTAACTAAGTCCACCTTGGTTGTTCACCACGATGGACGCTGCGATCGTGGCAGCGCGCGAGCTAGTTGCACCGCAAGTCAACGCCATCATCGACGAACACGAGCATGGTTCCGACAGGGCGCAGAAAAAATCGGTAGCAGATGGTGTAGTCAAGCTGCTCAGCGACCACAAGCTGATGTACCAGGCAACTAAATCTCCAGAGAAAGCTGGCCCTCACCCACAAAACCGTGCAACACAGGGCGTGGACGTCATCGACGTCCACGACCTCATGCTGCGCATCATCAAGCAGGGCTGGTCCGATATCGAACGCAGGCGTGCACGGGCGATCGAAGTATCGCCTGGAGCGGAGGGCGTCGCGCAGCTCGAGTTCCAGGCCAACCTTTCCAAGTAATCGCAAGGCTTCTTGCCACAGACGCAAGGCTCGACCTTAGAGATATTGACGCTCACGTGTTCTCACACCAATATGGGTCTTCGGTGCGCTGCCAGCGGCACGCGTTCACCGCGCGAGTGCCTGTGCACGTCTGACGGCAAGCTCAGCATGGACATGATCGCTGCGAAGTCCTCGAGTTACAAGGAGGCTGTGAACAGGGGTATCAAATGGGACATCCTGCATCACCAAGTATCGCAATACATGCCACGATTGATGAACTTTTTGTCAGAAGCTGGAAATTCTGGACACGGGGGCGAACGCGTGCCTACCAAGACCCAGTTGCTGATGACAATCCACGCCAAGGCGATGGCCAATTACCGAGCCCTTAAGGACAGCTCCTTGGAGGGAGGAGGGAGGAGGAGAGGATGAGGGGAGGAGGAGGAGGAGAACGACGACGAGGAGGATGCGCATTGGCCTCCACGGTTTTTCAAGTCGTCTTGAATATCAACGTTTGGTGGAAGTGGGAACGGAGGGAGAAGGAGAAGGTGAAGGGGGAGGGAGGAAGACAGGCGGAGGAAGATAATGAAGAGGAAAATGCCCAGGAGGAGGGACATCGAAGAGATGGGGAGAGGATGAGGAAGCTGAGTGTTTTCCCCAATGACCACAGAAAGCTCAGGACTGCAGGTACGCTATGATTGCTGCTGACTTGGAGGCTAACCAGCCTGATTTAGAAGGTGCTGCGGAGCCTATGTGTGAATTTGTTTCCAGATGGAGCGGGGGCGACGACCCGATGTACCTCAAACAGCAGTTCATGGTCTCTAGCACGCTGCTCCACTGCAGGAGGGACTTACCACCTTCGCTCTTCAAAGTGCTGTCATGCCTGGATTGGGCGGGAGGTCCAAATTACGTTTTCGCATTGGTCAAAGCTTCTCTTCGTGCACCCGATCATCATACACGCGATGGCAACGTTTCAAAGCTTTTCATGGGGGTTGACATCCAAACTATTACCAGCACTAACAGGGGTAAGTGTGTAGAGGCACAGCTCATGATGGAGAAAGCACGGGGGTTCTTGGATTCTCTCGTAGTGGACGCGTCAGTGAAGGAGCGCCTGGTGAGCGAGCTTGAGATCAGGTGCGTGCACCACATCCACAAGAAAAAATCCAGGGACCTGGTTGAGTTCAAAAGTTTGCAGGCGATTCAGACCCAATTCATGCTGGATGTGATGGAAGCCGTCCCCTTCGTAGCAAAAAAAAAGAAAAAAGAGAAAAAAAAAAAAGGGAAAAAAAAATAGGAAAAAAAAAGAAGGGGAAAAAAAAACAAAAAAAAAAAGAAAAAAAATAAAAAAAAAAAAATAAAAAAAAAAAAAAAAAAAAAAAAACAAAAAAAAAAACAAAAAAAAAAAAAAAAAAATAAAAAAAAACAAAAAAAAAAGAAAAAAAAAAAAAACAAAAAAAAAAAAAAAAAAAACAAAAAAGAAAGGAAAAGCAAAAAAAAAGCATGCCTCCTACCTCGCGCCCGTTCCGTGTGACCGTGCCGAAGGAGCATAATAGCACAATTGGGCCAAGCATCAGGCAGTTCACCGCTACTGGCGCGGGTGCTGGGGAGTTGAGCAAGAATGGTTTTGTGGTAGGCTCGGTGATCACGCGCAAGGCACCCCAGGATGGCGAGAAGGACGCCACTTACACAATCATGAGCATCGGTGAGACAGTCGATATTATGCCCGCTGCAGCCCCTCAGTCCAAGAAGAGGCCCAAGAAGCAGAGCAACGATGACTCCGAGCAGATGGGGTTCACCGTCGCTGCCATCTTGGACGAATTCGAGGAAACCGATTTTCACCATCAGGAGGAGGAGGGAGAAATATTCGTGGTCCCTCACCCTCCTCCCGCTTACCTCGGGAGGAGGATGAGGAGGATGGCAGTGAACCCAACAAAGGATAAACAGGAGGAAGGGAGTAACTTCAAAATGGATCTCAGCTCGTCGTTGAGCAGACCGACTTCAGCATCTCTACCGAAGCGGTAGGGACGATCAAGGACGCCACCCCGTCGTTGAACTTGGGGGTGGGGATGTAAACAGAATGTGGGTCCAATGTTTTCCTCCAGAGGCTTCCAGAAGATCGTCGGTCCCAGGTTCATTGCGGCTTCCCCCCTTGCCCTATAGGGCAAGGGGGGGAAGCTGAGGGTGTATGCACCCTCAGGAGCACAAGGACATCAGCATGGAGCGAAGCAGGGCAGCGTTGCGCATAGCCCTGGCGTCGGTGCACGCATCGCGGGAGTCGTCAACCAAAGTCACCATTGAGTTTGACACATCTGGCAACAGAGTCGTGCCGACAGGGGTGACTGCAGATGTAGCATACAAGAAAGGCCAACTGGTCCTTGTCCCTCTTACTCCTAACATTCAGATCGGGTCAAAGAATCCGAGCGCCAGCGTCGTTGTGAGTGGGTTTTCGTGCAAGGATAGTTACGGTAGGTCAGCTATTGCGTGGCTGGTTCCCAAAGTTGAGCTTCCACCAAAGGGTGAAATCCAGCGTGACTCCTGCAGCCATTTTGTTTGCCCCTTCTGGTGTGTAAAGGTAGCAGGGGACAGCATGCATACTAATATGATCGCTGACACTGTCAAGGCGAAGGTCCTTGTCTCTGACAGGGGGCCAAGTGGAAAAGGCGAGCTCTTCGAGACATCGTTCGAAGTCCCTGTGCCAGTGCTGGTCAATTCGTGCAACATCGCTGCAGGGGCCACTCTGTTCAAGGCTCCTGCCGTGGACGCTGAGCCGCCAGCAAAGAAACAGAAAGCTGGCGGTGATGAGTAATTGCTATATAGCGTGTGTCTTCTCACCCCCCCTCTTTCTTGAGCAATGGTTGGCCCAGTTGAGCACTCAGGTATGCCCCTCTTGTCCCACTCACCTCGAGCTTGCGCCGCGCGTCCAGGACAGCACCCCTTTCCTCTGTGTCAGACCGTGCCGAAACGTTGACCCAGTGAGGTTATAGCAGTGTAGGTTAGGGGAGGGAACGGGGAGAAATTGTAGACCATGTTTTGGGGACCTCGGTTGACCAGAAAGCGGCATTGACCCATGAAGGTTCTGACACTAAATGCGGTGCCTGTCCGAGCCTAGGCTTTTTTGTGACGTCCGCATGCGCTGGATGACGCCTGCCAACGTCGCCTCTTTCTAGCTCGAGTCGTGGAGCCCGAATGTTCTGAGCAGGGAAGCGCGGGCTCCCCTGCAAGACTTTGCATTCTTCGCTCAGCAGACATGGGGGACAGGTCTGCGTCGCTACCCTCGAGCAAACACGCTGTGCGAAAGTGGCGCCTAGGAGGAAGAGGAGGATGATACCTATGATGGTGTGGATACTGAGGACGAGGAGGAAGAGGGAAGAGGAGGAGGAGGAAGATGAGGAGGAAGAGAGAAGACGAGGAGGAGGAGGACGCGCACGGAACCCAAAAGCTTTCCAAGTCGATTCTAATAAAATGAGCTCAAGGAGGCTTGCAATGAGCTGGAGCAAGACGAGGGGGGAGGATGATGACGAGGGCGGGATAAGAAGCAGGAGGAGAAGGTGTAGGGACGAAAGCTCGCCTCAGAAGGGAGCGCGTACTTCAGAGGGGGTGGCCAATTTGGGGTTCGTTGGGCCCCCCTATCTATCGGGACCACTCTCGGGACCACCATCAGGACTCTTTCGGGGAACTCTCAGGACTTTCTGAACTCTGGGAGGGGGGGGGCTCGGGAAGGCCCAAACGTTTAACCCCCGAGCCTCTCTCCACGCACACGCACACACACGCACGCACACCTTCTCCCAACGCCCCCAACGACCTCGCTCCTCCCCCGAGCACCTCCACCGTATATAGCCGTTTTGGCTCTAGCGCTGAGGGTCTCTTTTGGATCACCTCTCTTGTGTGTCAAGCGATGGCCATCATCGCAGACGCAGTCCTCATTGCCAGGAACGAGGCACCTTCTCTTGCGAGCTGGATGCCGATGACCTGCACCCACGCATCCAAGAGGTTCGTCTGCCTCGACAAGCAGAACAAACGCTTCGCGCACTTCGTCGGCAACGACTTTGCGATGACCGACCACATCCAGGAACTCCGCAACCAGCACGTGGATCGCATGTTGAAGAGTGCTCAGCTGAAGAGGTCCCTGCAGGGCTACAGCGAGACCAGGTCCGACGAGGGCGAGCAACCCCTGAAGGTGGCCAGGAAGGACATCTTCGACGAGATCGCTGATTGGACCACACTCTCAGTCGAGACTAGTGATGGCACTAAATTCATTGACGTGCTCACCAACGTCAACAATCGCAACAAGCTGTGGGTCGAGCTCTCGCCTTCGAACATCGACTTGTTGGTGATGACACCTTCTTCGGCAAGCTCGTCGAGCTCGTCGGGCCCAGCGCCTACTGTGAACGAGCGCCACGTCTTCTGGATGAGTTCCAGGTCTTGCCTGAGGACCAGGTGGTGGAGCGCCGCTGACAATCGGTGGGTGACAAAGTCTGTCAAGGTTGAGTTCGGAGACAACTTCCAGGAGCGCGTGGAACAGGAGGCAAGGAAGCTCGAGGAGCTGTACGCAGAGAAGCACAGCCCACCCAACTGTGGGCAGTAGTCGGTGCATGCGCTGCCTGAGATCAGGTCGTCTTTAGCAGCCCGCAGGTGTGGGCTCGAGCTATAGCTAGCGTTGGGGACGCGTCTGTGTGTAATATACATTCGCTGCACAGGCTATAGGTCATCCGATGCATGCTCAGAAACATTGTAAAAGAGTGCTCAAACCACACCTTGAGAATCAAATGATTTTGCACGCTCCGTCAACAACAGGTCCTCACAAGTGACGCCCAGAGTCTCGGAGAGGCCCATCTCAGGGCAAGGGGCGCGCGTTCCACTTCACAGACACACTACCAGATAGCATTCGCCTGTTACGGCGACTTCCGATTCCGTGCCAGTGAACGCTCCCAACTCCGGATGTTCCACCCTGCTGGGGCAGGGTGGAACATTTGTTCCACCAAGCCGGGGCAGGGTGGAACATCCTGCCCTTGAGGTCATTGAATCATTCTTTAAGGAGGCTGTGTTCCACCAAGCCCCAGCAGGTTGGAACAAATGTTCCACCCCGCCCCAGCAAGGTGGAACATCGGGTGGTCGATCAACCCCTCCGTCAACACCTACACCCAAGCATCCATCATCTCCACTGTTCAGCTTCCCTTCCTGCCTCCGTCATTCCACTCGCCACTCCCTCCACGATCTTTTTTTAAATGCGAGCTCCGTTCGAACAGTTGTTGATTGACTGTCGCCAGTCCCTGTGGGCGCCATCTCGAGACGCGCACACCCTTCCCCTCCACGTCTGTGAAGGGAGGGAGGGGGGTAGGGAGGGAGGGAGGGAGGAGGGGGAGGAGAAAGCTTTTGGGTGACTGACACGGTCCTGTACAGGGCTCTACGAACCATTCGGTGTGAAAATCCAATGACATCGAAGGCGTGTGGTTTGTCTTACTCAGCCCCTCCTCCCATTCTCCACATCGTACCATAGCAGTTGCTCGAGCGATTGCGTTCGAGCCTCATTCGCTTCCAGCCTTCGAACTCCATGTCCGATCAGAGCCATGGAGACGTCATCATCACAGGCATCAGGCAGAAGCTGGCGCTGCTAGATCGCCAGGTGGCTCTGGGCTTGGAGAAACAGGCGTTGCTCGACCACCAGACAGTCGTCGTCATTGGGAACATCCAGAATGGCCCTCCGCTCACAGACGCCGATGCCACCAAGTTGTCTGCGGAGATCTCCAATGGGCCTTGGAGCGCAGCGAACAAGGTGGCCATCGGCAATACGATCCTAGAGAGTTCTAACAGCGATGGGAGAGGCACGAAAAAAGCAAGGAGGGACAACCAGAAGTGCGACAACTTCCATTTGTTCCTGACTGACTCTGACTGGCAGATCCTGATGAGCCAGGAGCGGGGTGAGGTCGTCAAGCAGCAGACCATTGCGATGCGGCTGAATGCGATAGGCATCACCTGCCCGAACATCGACTTGTACAAGAGGGCCGCGGCTTTGGCCATGAGGTCCACATACGACATGGACAACCCAGCGCACAACTCTGCCGTGCTCAAGCAGAAAGCTGCCTTCGCAATCAAAGGCCTGGTGAAGTCCTACGACAAGAACATGAGGCCATGGCCATTTGCCCACATCGCCAATTACCCGCCAAGCCCTGAACAACTACCTGGAGCAATCTACAAACACATCTACAAAGACAGCTGTCCTGCTTCCGCCTTGCCAGAGAAGCTTGTCTCGGATTACGAGACGCTGGTCCCCACCATGGTCTACAAGGAAACTAACCTTGTGCTCAGGAAAGAGAAGGATAGCGCTGCCCATAGCAAGACGTCTCCAGGCTCGTACAGTAGCAGCAGCGCATCACCTGATCTTCGCGATGCTGTGAATCAGATGCGCCAGGCGACTGCTCAGCTTCAAGCGCACGCACCAGGATGGGGCATGCAGTCTGCCTGGGGTGGCCAGCTCGTTCCAGCGCATCCTCCTGGGAGAGCGGCGCCACAGTATTGTGGTAGCGCGCCTGCACCATTTGCCGCTGACGCCAGCCATTGCACGGGCGTGGTACCCGCAAGCCAGGGAGTTCCTCCAGGAGGTGCTGTAATGCAGGGTGGGGTGATTGCGAATCTCGGACCAGGCGTACCTGTCCCGAAAGTTACGTTGGCGCCCTCATCGTTGCCAGCACTTGAAGACGCCGAGCCAGAGCCAAGTGATGAAGTCGGCGATGCAGCTGAAGCCTTAGACGGCTTGATGGCAGCATCGAGTGGGAGCGTGTCGGCATCGGCAACTGCGATCGCTGGGCGCGTCGGGAGCGGCCGTGGTAGGGGCAGGGGCAAGGGCAAGGGCAAGGCTAAGGGCAAGGCCAAAGCCAAGGCCAAGCCCAAGCCCGACTCCAAGGCCGTGCGCTGCAAACCTGCTGCTTCCCCGACGGCCGCGACTGCCGAGCCAGGACGCCTGGGGTAACGCCAAATAGCTGTCGCCCCGCATGCCACTGCCCCTCAGCCCCATTCAATGGTTCGGTCGACAACCACCCCAATCACCCCCCCCCCCGAAGTGGGATCCTGCAATTATCTGCACAGACAGCGTTTGGCATTACAGTGGACTCTTGGCTCGTTGTCGGCACCCTTCCCCCCAGGACGTAAGTACTGGAAGTACTACAGCAAAGAACTGACGCCCAAGAACATCCAGGATAGCCCAAGCTACAATGCTGCGCTTTGTAAGATCTATCGTAGGGCCGAAAAGTCGGCCAGAGACGCTGGGGAGAACAGCCTGGCCATTAAGGCTGCCAGGCATGAGGCTTACTCGCACGCTGCCATTTTGTACAGGAAAGTTTTCGGCTGACGGGTTGGGATAGTAGCAATGATCGCACGCAGATGTGGGCACTGCCGATCTGGCTCCGAGGAGCCGCTTTGCTTTCTTAGATGGGTGCAGACAGATGCATCGCACAACAGCTCTGAGGCAAAATGTAGTCAGGTCCAGGCCACCCCCCAACTCAGATAATAGATCCAACATGGCTTGAGCCAAACTTGCGACGCATCGCGCCCAAATGGGTTGAGCCAAAATTGCAACGGATAACAGCACACTCACGCACACACGCAAACACGCACGCACGCACGCACGCACGCACGCACACACACACAAGCACACACACACGCACACGCACACACGCATGCCCAGCGACCCAGATGCAAGGAAATATCTTCAGGGCAAAACTAACTCATGTCCCTCACCATCCTTATCCTCCTCTTCGTCGTCCTCCTCACTATTCCCCTCCTCCCCCACCGTCCCTCCTCCTCCCTCCCCCTGTGCACCAGTTAACAGCATGTGCACGTCGAGACATCAATCGAACCTGGTTGCGTTGGTCTGGGATAAACGAATATGGCCTGCCAACGGACATGATGAGAACATGTTTCCGTAGACCATTTTGTTGTTGCTCAAGGCCGAGGCCTTGTCTTCGGAATTTGATGGAGCCTTTGTCTAAGAAGGCGAAGATTCTTGATTTTGGGAGATGCTCGCACATATCTGCTTCTGCATTGTCATCTGTGTTGCGAATGGTCGATGAGATGGACCTTCCAGACTTTTACAGTCCATCGTACATAGCTCGGGAGCGCAGTAAGGTTGCCTACCAACAAACCAGCTTCGGGGCTTTGAACCAGAGTATGAAAATCGCAGGCGTAGACGTGTGGGTTCAGCATCCATTTGGATTTCTGGAGGCTGCGTCACGGAGGTGTACTCGTTTCAGAGATTTCCTAGTGAAAACGATTGACGGCAGTGAGGGTAGAATCTCAATTTGCTTCTATAGCGACGAAGTGGTGCCAGGCAACCCGCTTGCCCACGCCAATGCTCGGAAGGTCGAGGTTTCGTATTGGGCAATTCAACAGTATGGCATGGAAGCTTTGAGTAGCGAGTACAACTGGCATACATTGTGCGCAGCTCGTTCGGATCATATCTGGGGGGGGGGTGGAAATGGTGATAGCCAGCAGCGTCGCAATCAAGTGTTACGAGGTGGTATAAACCATCAGCTGGGGGGTGGTGTATGTGTGTTGGCATGTGCACTGCGTTGGTTTGCAAAGATCTTTGGTGTTGATTGTCGCGTTGGCCTTCACCCCTCCCCCTCCCCCAGAACAGGTTGCAAAACTCCCAGGTAAAACGAGCCAGCTCATCCGTGGGCTATTCAAGTTTTTCTTGGGCAGCCCAGAGTCTGCAGTTGACCTTAGGTTTGGCGTGACCTTGGACTTGGGGGGTGGCATAATCCGAACCCTTTGTGGGAACATTGATGTCATGTGCATGGACGAGAGGGCTTTCAAATTTGCTGTCGATGCCAAGGGGTCAGGAGGTCACAAGCCATGCGCTCTTTGTCAAAATTGCATATCGTATTGGTCAGCTTGGCTGAAAAAAAAATGAGACTGGATTTCTTGTTCCATCAACTAACACATCGCTTGATGCTTTTGTCCTCCACGACGACAAGAGCGTGCAGTCTGTTCAGGCATACTTGAGAAAGTTTGCCAACACTAAGGCCCTTGCCGACTTGGAGAGGCGGCTAGGCTTCAACTATTCAGCGGAGTCGCTCTTGCAGGACGCTGGTCTTGCAGTGAGGTTGGCATCGACGTGGATGTGGGACTGGATGCACGTGTATCTGGTGAATGGCATCGCCTGCAAGGAGCTCGCCATGTTCTCCGAGAGGCTCTTCAAAGCAGGCTTCTCATCAAGAGATGTGGATTCGTACCTCAAGTCGTTCCAGTGGCCTTCAGCTTACGCTTCTGGCAAGAAGCTTTTCGCAACTGGTTCCCCAGGTGGCGCTGCTTCAGAGTACATGTCTGCGATGCCTGTTATCGAGGCGTTCTGCGTGGCAAGAGTCATGCCGAAAGGAGTGCTTCGCAGCGAGCTCGTGAGCATCCTTAGGCTCGCCAAAGTGCTCGATGCCCTGAGCGTGGTGAACACAGGTGTGGTACATCATACTGTTTTGGATAAGCTCATCAGAGAACATCTTGATGCGCAACAACATGCGTACATCCTGGACTCGTGGATCCCAAAATAATTCACATTCGCACATTTACACCGGAAACGCCTTATACTGGGCATATGGGTGGGCGGGTAGCGGGTTGCCGTATCGTGCGGATGATCTGATTCGGATTTTGGAGGGGGGGGGGAGTGGAGGAGGGTGGGGGGGGGGGGGTGGGAGTGGGGGGGGTGTTCGGGGGGGGGGGTGATCTTATTTTTTGATTTTGGTTTGTCTTTTTTTTCTCTTTTCTTTTGTTTATTTTTTTTTTTTTATTTTTTTATTTTCTACCTGTCGACACTTGCAATTTGACGTCGTACGAGAAAGGCTTGATGGAATCCGTCACTGTGCAGTCGCTCTATGACCTAACCTGCCCGAGGCAGGGGGTCGATCTTTTAGTGCCGAAGGCCCCATCAAACAAACTCTTGCATGCTTTAGGGGGGTTTCTCTGCATTCCGTCTGGGGTGGATGTCCACACATCGAAGGGTGTGTGCGTGCAAAGCAGGGTCATCCAATTAAGGGACGTTGTTTCGTTTACGTCACACGGTGAGATTCACTTTGGGCGAGTGAATTTTCACGCCCGACTTGGGTTTCTCTATATAACAAGTTTTAATTTAACAAAAGAAAACCTATAACACCAAAAAAAAAAACAATAAACAATCTACCTAACAACCTATCCCCACGCAGACGCAAGTCAGGCTTACCTCATCAACAAACCTCACCATCATAACAATCATATATTAAGAAAATTACCCATTAACTTCTTACCGCCCGACTTGGCAGCCAATGTTTCACGTGCTTGTCTGTGTGGCCTGTAATTTCAAAGAGATCTCATTGCGTCGTGTGCTTGGTAGGGGAACAGCATATTCTGGTGAGGTCTGTAGACATGCTTGAGCCTTGCATTCACAAGCCAGCAGAGGTTGGCTGCAAAGCGATCGTGTTGTTACCTCCCAAACTCAGGGTGTCAACATATTCGCACTGATGCAATCGATGTCGCCGTTGCAAGGGTAAAAACGAGAGCACTGGGTGGCTACTGCCGAATCGGAGAGCGTTGTTGGGCTGTCGCATAGCGTAAGTAGCATCCCTTCCTCCCTCCTCCCTCCTCCTCCTCCTCCCTCCTCCTCCTCCTCCTCCTCCCGCGTCTCCTACCATTACTGGTATACCAAAACTTGTGCAATGCATGTGCGCCTGAGGCGTGGTTGTATGGAAATTCTCAACATGCTAACTTCGAGGCTAAGTGGGTAGCGGCGCCAGCTAAGTAGGATAGAAGTCCGTGATCTAGAAAGTAAGCACCCAGGGGATCTCAGTACACCGATCATTTGGCGTTTAAGCGGGTATTTGTTTGAATTATATTTTTTGTCGTCCAAAGTTTTGCGCAATATAGTTTTGTTCGATTTGGGTACAATATTTTGTCATTTATTTTTCTGATATTTCTGGATATACCCGCATGAACGATTTGATATTCTGTTTCAGGGCGCGACCACCGCGTCCATAAACGTAACATTATACGCAAGTATAATCAAAATAAAAGAATTGTATGCCTGAGCTACATTGCTGGCGCCACGGTGGTTAAAAGAAGGTTTGTTTTGCCATTGAGTTTCTGGAGCGTTTTCTCCCGTCCCACACTTAATCTCCTCCCATTCAGGTACGGGAAATGGAATGGGGGCCAGGGCGTGAAGCAAGGCATAGATGGGGCTATTCAGCTTTACTACGATGGAAGGGGTGAAAAGAATTACTCCGCAGAGGGACATGCGTGTTGAACTACGAAAACACACTTTTGAAAAACATTGTTTTAAATTTAACCTGAAGACAACGCGCACACATACATGAATACGTCCAGCAAAATTTGTAAACACAGAAAACGAACTGGCACAACACAAGCACACTCGATCCAGGCGACGAGGACGGAGACCTCTCTTTGCGCATCGATAACAAACGTTCGCGGGCCATTTCACAATATCGCCGTGGAATGCTACGATGTGCCGCGCAGTACAAAAAATCTCCTTGCGTTACACAGTGTCAAAAGAAGCCTCGATTCAAGTGCTGGCCCTGCGGCACCGCGCAAATAATCTCTCGTTGGTTCCCGCACATGATCCAGGGGCCGTTCCGGCAGACGTTGGGAAGAATTGGGAAGAGAGTAATACATTTTTCAAAATCGCATACATTTTTATGAACCAGAATAACGTTTATTTCTAATGATCTTTGAATTCTCTGTCAGCGTTTCAACCAAAAAAAAAACAAAATATCCTTCATGTGTGACTACCAGAAATCAGCAATTAAAAAAAAGACGGAAAAAACGGAATAACAAACAATCAGACAAAACAAAAAATGGGAAAACAAAAAAAAAAGACGGGAGAAGACGGAAAGAAGAGAAAACAGGAAAAAAGAAACGCCGGAAAAAAAAAACAAAGAAAAAAAATGAGAAAACGGACGGAAAAGAAAACGGAAAGAGGAAAGAACGGATGAGGCACCGAAACCAAAAACGCTGGCCAAATCGCTTGATATTGGAACCAAAAAGCGATACCCAATCTTGTGAACGGAAGAAAAAAATACCGAATTCAGGAAGTGAAACTGAATCCCGTGTTTCCCCGCGTTTGCAAAAGCGCGGCGCCCGGCTGCGCGTTATCCAATCGATACATGCGCACTCGGGGAAACCATTCTCCGCGACTGCGTTGTAAAATTCCACGGTTCGTGCTATTTTGTAAGCCGAACTCGCGCGATAAATCGTCCCAAATTCGATGTACGACAACGGCCTTCTTTCCCCTATCTGAAACAAATTCTTTGATTGGCATTGCTCGTCTTAGACAGTAGATCCCTCTCCCGGTTCGTTGCGCTCTTTCGTCGCAGCGGGCGATCGCTTCACTGCCGCGCCTCAATGGACGCGCTGAATCTCGCCCCGCACCGAAACCCAAATTTGCCCCACAAATGCCCTCGCGCGATGATGAACGCCTGCCTTGGGCGGTAGGTCTGCAACGCAGACCTTCGACGGCCTTAAGTCAACCGCTTCTGCGAGGGGGAATCTTTTATATTATTATGAATAGCATGATTCGTGCTATTTTTTATAAGGCTCACTGAACTCAACACTGCTACCAACCACGACAGATGAAGAATGAAACAATCAAGATGATCAAGCAATCCGAGGCTTTCATTGTCTCCAATTATGCAAAACGTGGAATGCAAGGGGAGCCCGCCAAGAAAACAATGCTTTCCAATAGTCTTCTGTCAGGGCGTAGTCGCGAAGCATAGCCAACATCCAAGATTGAAAGATTTTTACTGATTTTGTAGTAACGATTGCGCCTGGCAAAATGTTAATATATCTTCACGCCACCAAAAGCTGATCCAATTACATAGCATGGCGATCTAACGGAACACGGATCAAACATATGACGAGCATGGCGTTTGGCAGCCCTTGCCGGCGCGCGTGTTGTGTCGAGTTTGAAGAAACTTCCGAACTCTGCCGGCCCCTTACGCAAGGCTGTGCTACGGATCAGTCCAAGGGAAGCAATGTCTCTCTGGACGCAGGGGGCAAATAAATCCCACCAGCCCTTTGGGCGTGAGTGGTTTAGAGAGCCCGCTCTGTTCTCAACCCCCCTTATTCCTCTTCGGGGAGGGGTTTACCCCTCCCCCTACCCCTCCCCCTGGGCCTGGAGAGGGGGTCCGGCGGGTCGTCAGGGGGGTCAATTTCGACTCCTGGGAGGGCTAAAAAACGACACCCCTCACGAGGATTCTGGCCCCGACGGGGGGAGGCAGAAAAAACCCTCTCCTCTTCTTTGAAGCCAAAATCATTTATTTTACTGCGGTTTCGGCCCCAGTTTGGCCTTCTGAGGGGGCCGCGCTCCCTTCATCGCAAAATCATTGATTTTACGAAGGTTTTGGGCTCATTTTGTCCTTCTCAGGGGGCAGCGCTCATTTGCGCTTCTGAGGAGGTCGCCAGAAGCCCCAAGATGGCCCCAAGAGGCCCCCAGGAGGCTCCCAAGAGGCCTCCAAGAGGCCCCCAAGAGGCCCCCAAGAGGCCCCAAGAGGCCTCCAAGAGGCCCCCAAGAGCCCCTTTAAAGGAAGCCTCCAAGAGGCCCACGAGGACCCCAAGAGGTCCCCAAGTGGCACCAAGAAGGCCCCAAGAGGCCCCTAGAGGCTCCAAGAGGCCCCCAAGAGGACACCCTAGAGGAGCCCGAACGACTCACACCCGGACGAAGGGCCCGAACGACTCCCACCACGAAGAGCCCGAACGACTCACACCACAAGGAGGGGCCCGAACGACTCACACCAGGACGAGGCGCCCGAACGACTCACATCACGAGGAGCCCGAACGACCCACATCATGACGAGGGCCCCGAACGACTCACACCACGAGGAGCCCGAATGAGTCACACCAGGAGGAGGGGCCCGAACGACTCACACCAGGACGAGGGGCCCGATCAACTCTCACCACGAGAAGCCCGAACAACTCACACCATGACGAAGAGCCCGAACGACTCACACCACGAAGAGCCCGAACGACTCACACCAGGAAGAAGGGCCCGAACGACTCACACCAGGACGAGAAACCCCAAACGACTCAAACCACGAGGAGCGCTTTCTCTCCCTCCTCCGCCTCGTCCTTCTCCCGCTCCCACCACAAGGAGGATGTGCAAGGAGGCGGGAGGAAGGAGGTACAGGGGAGATGTGCGGGGGCAGGCGGAAACACGCATGAAAAACACGACTGTCGGCATGCTTCGCAAGAGTTGCT
>CAUYUJ010017872.1:0-127500 GCA_963575745.1 Prorocentrum cordatum
CTTCGCCGCCGACGCGTTCCCCCAGGGCCGGCGCGGCTACTACGCGGGCGAGCCGGGCGACGTGCCCGCGGAGCTCTGGCTGTTGCGGGCCTGGTGCCGCGCGCGCGGCGGCGTCGCTCGCATGGGCGACGCCCTGGCCGCGTGCTTGCAGCAGCTCGAGGGCGACCGCGACATCATGTACAGGGTGGAGGCCGCCGAGGGCGCGCGGCGGTCCCCGAGTGGCGACCTGAAGCCGCCCGTGTACTTGGCGGACCTGAAGCCGCAGGCGATCCCCGAGTGGCCCGTCTGGCAGCAGCTCCTCAAGCTGAAGCCTCAGGCGGCGCGGCAGGTGGCGGCTTTCGTGCGCAGGGAGCGGGCGGGCGTGGGCTTGACGTGGAACCTCGCCGCGGGGCACTGGGACCTGGACCAGCAGCGCCTGCTCGCTGCGCTCGAGAGGGATCCCGCGTTGCTCGCCGCGGTGGAGAAGGACGCGCCGCTTACAGACACGGACAGGCGCGCTCTGATTGCCCTCGACGATTTCCGTGCCCGTCACGGCGGTGTCTGGCCGGACGCGTTCGCCGATCGGCGCGGGGAGCCCGATTTCAAGGAAGCGAAGCTCGCGCGGGGTGTTGCAAGTGCGGCGCAGAAGTATTCGCAGGAATTCGTACGCATCTGGTTGGACCGGACATGCAGCGAATGGCTGCGGCTGGCGGGGTGCGGGGATGAGGTGGTGGGTGGAGGGGCCGGCGGCGACGACTCTTCCGGGGGCGGCGGCGGCGGCGGCGGCGGGTCTTCTTCGGGCAGCGGTGCGAACGGTGGACCAGCGTCGGGGTCGGGCTCTGGTGCGCAGGGGCCGGGTGACGGTGGCGCGGGCGGCGACGGCGACGGGGGCGCGGGCGGGGGCGCGGGTCGGCTGCTCGGCGGCGGACCCAAGAGGCCAGCTCCCGAGGGCCCAGGGCCGCGGACTCGCGGCGCGGCGAGAAGGGGCCAGGAGCGGTTGCAGCAGGAGCGGCTGCGGAAGGAAAAGGAGGAGCGTCTCGCAGGGAAGACAGTGAAGGCAGGGGACGTGGAGGTGAACGTGGCTCTCGATGACCCTCACGTGAGCGAGGAGGGCACCCTGCCGGCCTGGCTCCTGGACCCCGCGCCGTGCGTCGCTGGCAGGTGCGTCGCGCGCGTCTGGCACGCGCGCCAGGGCGTGCACGTGCTCGGGCAGTGCCGGCATTCTTGCAAAGGCGAAGGGCAGCAGTTCTGTGGGAGCCACGGCAGACCCGAGCAGCGACCTTTTGGGGAGTGGGACCCGGACCAGCGCCACAGCTCCCTGACGCGCGAGTGCCCGGAACGGTATGGCTTGGCCGTGAAGGAGGCGCGGAAGCGCGAGACGCAGGCCGGCGGCGCCCCGCCCGCGCCGACCCCGGCCAGCGCTGCCGCTCGCAAGGCGCGCGTGCCAAGGCTCCAGCCGAAGTATGTGCATCTGCCTCTTGGCGATCGCCGTCCTCTGCGGGCATTCAAAGAGGCTCCGGAGGCTCTCCCGCCGTTCCCGTGCCGCCTCTGCGACCAGAACTTCGCCGCGCATGCCAGCTTCATGACGCACGTGGACGAAAAGCACCACGGGTGGCCGGAGTACAGGAAGCGCCTGTTCTACCTGGCCGAGCAGTGGCCGGAGCGGGATGACGATGTGCGGCCCGTCAGACCCCAGGAGTGGCGGCAGTGCGTGGAGGCCTTCTCTGAGCACCTCGACACGGGGTCCCACGACTGGCCGGCCTGCGCAGCGCCCGCCGACTCGGGGGAGGCCGCCGCCGCCGCTGCCGCGCCGGACGCGCCGCGCGCCTGGTGGAAGCCTCCGGGCGCGGACGGGGCCGCGCCGCCCGCGGGCGTGGACATGCCGCCCGTGGACATGGACGCGCTGGGCGCTGCTCCGGCGGCGTCGGACGCCGAGGGGCCCGAGCCCGGGCAGAGTCGCCGCGCCGTGCGCTCGCGGGTCGCCTGCTGCGTCTGCGCTCGTCTCCACTGGGCGGACGAGCTGCACCGCGTGCACTTCTGGCAGCAGCCAGACGGCGCCGGGGAGCGTTCGCTGCTCTGCGACGAGGTGCCGAAGCCGCCCGCGCGCGCCGAGCTCGAGGCGGCGAGGGGAGAGGCATCCGAGGCCGCGGGCGCGCAAGCGCAGGCCATGCGCCTGACGCAGCGGCAGCGCGCCCACGCGCTGCTGGACCCGGCACGGTACCACGCCCGGTGGCGCTTCGTGCGCGAGGGCCCCAACGGCGTCGAGCGCCCGGGCGGCATCCCCCTCGAGGAGCTGGAGGCGTCTGCAGTGCGCGACCCTGGCCCAGACGGGAAGCTGTGGCTCTTGCACAAGAAGTGCTTCAAGATTGACAAGCGCGAGTCAGACGGAGTGCTCGTGGCCGACGCGACGCAGAAGGTGCCCATCAGCGCGGGGTGTCACGGCGCGCTCACCAAGAGTTTGCCCACGATGCCGCCCTGCGCGCTGGCCAACGATCTCTGGATCGGTCGGCTGCCACCGCCGCTGCGGAACCTCACGCTGGGCGCGAAGCTTCTGCTGCCCATCGCGCGGGGCATCGTGCGGCGCTTCAACTGCAAGACCGATTCTGGCGAGTGGGCTCCAATCGACCAGCAGATAAAGGCGTACGTGGGGAACTTCGTGGCGTTCCCGCAGGCGGACGGCGGTCGGCAGGTGCTGTCGCTGCCGCCGCGGGAGAGCGACCTTGTCGAGTTTGTGCAGATTGTCTTCGCGGGGTCCGATCCCGCCACCCTGCAGAAGGCGCGGTTGGAGGAGCTCGGCGTGCCCCTCGACGATTTCAAGCGCGCTTACGAGTACCTCCGCGACACGAACGAGCAGTACGCCGCGGTGCGGTGGGACGAAGAGGCCGCGCGAAACTTTGCGGACCCCGAGGGCGACGGCGATGGCGACGGCTCCTCGCTCCTGGGCCTGCCTCGCTGTCTCGCGGCGTGCGTGGCCGTGGGGGGTAAGGGTGGCGACGCTCGCCAGGAGGGCCCGGCCGATGCCGTGCAGCCCGGCGTGGGCTCGGCCCCGCCGAAGCGGACGAGTGCAGGCGCTGCGAGCGCGGAGGGCGACGCGAACGCGGCGGCAGACGGCGGGGGCGAGGCAGAGGGCGAGGCAGGGGCAAGCTGTGAGGACGCTACTGGCGCCGGTGGGGAGGATGCAGAGGGCGACGAGGGCGAGGCTGGCGAGGGAGAGGGCGGTCAGGGTGTCGAGGAGGGCGAGTACTGCGCCGCCGTCGCGGACGCCGACATTATGGCCGATCTGGACAAGCAGTGGGCGAACGTGCACCTCAGCCTCCAGAAGGCGGAGGAGATTGCGCGCGAGAAGCAGCGCTGGGAAGCACTCACGCGGGAGGTCAAGGGCATGGAGAATTTCCAGGACAGAGATCTCGACCGGCGCTTGGCGGAGGCCGCGGAAGAGGCCCGCAAGGCTGCGAAGTTGCTCACCAACTGCAAGAAGGAGGCGCTCACAAAGAAGCTGGAGCAGACGGAGCAGAAGATTCAGGCCACTCGGCCTCCTCCAGGAGTTGCCGGGAAGCGCGCGGCCGGCGGCGGCGGCGGCGGCGGCGCGCCGGCCGGGGGCGCCGAGGCCGGGGGGGCGAGGCGCGCGGTGCGGGTCGTCGTGCCCACTGGAACCGAGCCTGTCAGCATGTTCTCGCCCGGCTTCTGGAGCGCCTTCGACCCTGTCGCGTTTCCGTATGGGGACGGCGTCTTCGGACTCGAGAGGGACGCAAAGTTGACGTACGACGAGTGGTGCCGGTGCCTCATGGCTCGCGAGGAGCTCGAGTACGTGGTCCCCGACGACGTCTCGGCGCCCGACGCTGCGCGGGCGCCCGCGCCCGACGCTGCGAAGGCGCCCGCCGCGTCTGAGTCGCCCGTGCCGCGCTGGCGTCGCCACGCAGACCTGCTCACGGCCCAGTATTGCCTCTGGCGCAGAAAGGCAATCATTCAGTCGGCCAGGTTATTCGTGCGCAAGCACCGCCTCGGGGAAAGCATCGCGGACCTGGCCGCTTTGACGCCGGAGGATCTGGCGCTGGTCGTGGCCGAGCTCGGCAGGGGGGCGGGCCTGAAGCAGGCCCTGGGCCACGAGGGCGTGCCCCGGAACGTCAAGAGCGCGCTGCGCAGCATGCTGCTCAGCAACCGCGATGTCGTCGGCTCCGACGCGCACCGGACCACGCTGCGGCACATCAGTACCAGCTACACCCGGCTCTTCGGTCCGCCCCTGGTGTTCACGACGCCGAACATCGCGGACACTCGGAACCTGATGGTGTCCCTGATGTACGAGGGCGCCTCCGTGCAGCAATGGCGGCTGCTGGAGGAGACTGCTCCCGTGATGCCCTCGACGCGGGAGATGCTGCGGCGGGTGGCCGCAGACCCGGTGTCGCAGGCCATGGTCACGAACCTCATGCTGGAACTGTTCCTGGAGCATGTCGTCGGCGTCACGCCGCAGCGCGGGGCCACGGGCGTCTCCGACGGCGTGGCCGCCACGGGGGCGTGTGGAGCGTTCGGGCTCGTCCGCGCGTACTTCGGCCCCGTGGAGTCGCAGGGGCGCGGCGGCATCCATCCGCACATCCACCTGTGGCGCCTGCACCCGATGACTGGGTCGTTCCTCGCGAAGCTGCGCTCGGGGGACGTCGAAGGCCTCGAGGAGCGTCTGAGGAAGTGGAGGGAGGCCGTGCTCGCCCGGGTCGGCAGCGTGCAGTTCGACGCGGCGGAGGAGGTGGGCCGGCAGCTGGGCTTGGACGGGCGGGGCGGGCGGGAGTGGCTGCCGCCGCTTCCGCTCGCCCCGCGGGATCGACGTCTCGCGTTCGCGGACGGGAAGCTGGAGGAGGACGACCTCTCCTTGCAGTACCATACGATCGCTGGCGCTTCGCGCCGTCAGCTCGGGAAGCTTCTCAAGCCGGAGTACGACGCGGGGCGCCGCTCTGTCCGTGATGACAAGAAATTGTCCACAGAAGAGCTGCGGAACCAGGTTGCGGCCATGATGAAGATCGATCTCGCAGAGGAGCGAGCGATGCTGCAGGAGCAGCCCGCAATTGAGGGTCCGCGCCGACAGCGCCCGTTCGCGCCGTTGGCAGATCCAGAGCCCGATCCCCATGAGCAGCGGGCACAGTACCCGGCGGTCTTTGGCGAGCCTCTCACGGGTGCGCACGTGACGCTGCAGCCGCAGTACCGCCGCAAGCCTGCGTACCGCGAGCGCGCGGGCGGCACCGCGGCCATGCACTTTGCGGACCGCCCGGACGAGGAGGCGCGCACCTGGGCGGGCTGCTTCGCGCGGGACGCGCGCAAGTGTATCATCCGTGGCCACCTGCACAGGTGCGGTCCCACGTGCTGGAAGCACAAGACGAACGACGATGTGCCTCAGCACTGCAAGGTGTGCCGGCTTGGCTTCTACCACGAGTACGAGACTGCGGTGTACAGCCACCCGTCCAGGAAGCGCCCGGCCGCCTCTCTCGTCTGGCGGCGCCTGCGCAAGGGGAAGGATTTGGTGCTTCCGGAAGGTGCGAAGGTTCAGTACGCGTGCGGTCCGTTGGAGGAGGGGCAGTGGAACCCGCCTGGCGAGCGCCTGGATCTGGGCGACGTTCCGGCTGAAGGCTACGGCCCGTGGCCGCACCGCTGCAACCGGTACGGCAGAGCTGGTCGCGTCGACGTGGTGCGGTACCACCCGTACCACGGGAGCACGAACCCTGTGGGCCAGGTGTGTCTGCGGAGCAACCTGGACGTCCAGTGTCTGGACCGCGTGGTGCTCGACCTGCCCGGCGACGACAGCGTCGGGGGCGCGTCCGCGGCCGACGGCGACCCGGCCGTGCCGCCGCCTCCGGAGCCTGGTGCGTTTGCCGAGCCGGTCGGCGACGCGTCGGAGGCGCTGGTTGGGGCCGAGACTGGCGGCACCGGTTGCGACGAGGGCGCCGGGCAGAGCGGAGGTTCCGCGGGTTCAGGGGTGTCGGCCGCAACGCAGGGCGGGGGCGGAGCGGGCGAGGGGTCGGCGCGCGCGCCTGCGGCGGGGGGGGCGCGCCTGCCCGTGGGCCGCCGCCTCGGCCTGCCCAGGGGAGGAGGCTTGCTCGGCGGGGCCCCGACCACCACGATGGACGATCCCGACGCGGGGGACATCTGGGACATGGGTGGGGGCGATGAAGATGTGTTCGATTTGGTCGATGCGTATGACCTGGGTCCGCCGCCTCCGCCGACGCCGGAACAGAGCGGCGGAAAGCAGGCAGTCGGGCCAGCAGATCCACCGGGCGAGGACACCGCGAGGTTCTGCGCGGCTTCGTGTTACGACGGCAGCCGGCCGGGGTTCGTGTTCAAAAACGGGGAGCAGGGCCTGGGCTACTACAGCGACGGGCGCGCGGAGCGCGAGCTGGCAGAATCAGCCGTCCAGACAGAGCCGAGGTCGCGGGCGCCGGGCCGCGCCGCATCGAGCGCTGCGTCTGGCGGCCCTGCATCGAGCGCGCCCGCCTCGCCCGCCGCCTCCGCGTCAGCTGCTGGCGCGAGCGGCAGCGGTCCGCCCGGCAGCCTGCGGGAGCACGTTTTGCACTCGCTGGAGGCCGTGTTCATGGACGCCATCAATATGGCGCACTACCAGACGGACTACACGACCAAGGCGGGGCCGATCGCGGGAGACCTCGGAGTGCTGCACGCGCAGAGCACCGGGTTGGAGTGGCTCCGACTCCAGCAGAGGGCGGAGCGGGAGGCGGATGAGGCGGCGGAGGAGGAGGGCAAGGAGGACGTCGACGGGGCCCGGGCCGCTGCTGTCGCTCGTCGCAGCGGCTGGGGCGGAGTGCTCGACTCTGCCAGGCGAACAATCATCAAGCTCACGACCAGCTCGCACCGGGCGCTCCTGAAGAAGTTGCCCGAGATGATGTTTCAGATGCAGTATGGCCACGAGTGCTACTGCTCCCATGACACCTGGACTCTGTATTGCAAGGGGATCGTGGCGCTGGCGTACCAGGCCAGCTCCGCGGTTCACAAGCAAAAGGACGACTTCTGGACCGACCCCCGCGCAGAGGATATCGAGGTGGACCAGCCGGCCGCGGGAGAAGAGGACGGCGAGGGAGGGGGCGGTATCATGGATGCGCTGGACGAGGGACGCGCAACGCTTCGCGCCGAGGTCGTCAACGGCGTCGTCGGGGAGGGCGCGGCTGCCGGTGCTGCTGGGGGGGGGCGCCCCGAGCAGGAGCAGCAGCAGGCTGTCGAATACCAGGCGCGGCAGGAGCACGACATGAAGATGGACTGGTTGCATCGCGGCGACAGGGAGCCCCTGAAGTCCATGGGCATGTACCATTACGCCATGTACGTGTACACAGCGCAGGCCAACCCGCTCCACTTCGACGCGCAGGACTTCGAGACGTACGCGTTCGCCGACTCGCACCCGGCCGCCGCCTCCCGAGTGCAGAAGCTCCGCGTCGGCGCGCCGTTCAGGGTGCCCAAGTTCTTCGGCTTCGCGATGCCTTCGAAGGAGAAAGACAAAGAGGTGAACGCGCTGTTCAAGTCTGTGATCTTTCGTCCGTTGCAGCCGGCTGAGAAGGGGGCTGCGGCCTGGGCGCCCTACAGGGCCGGCGTCGACGCGTCCGGGAAGCATCAGCCTGCCTGGGAGGAGTGGTGGGCGAAGCAGGTGGCGTTGTCCAGGCAGCATGAGGAGTGCGAGCGGCGAGCTGGAAAGTGGTTCACGATCGAGGACATCGATCTGGACCGGGGCTCCGAGGAGGGCCCGGGCCACTTTGCACAGCGCCCCAGCGCCGCCGAGTTCATGGCGCGCTGCACCGTCCAGGTCGCGACGGACCTCGACGTGGAGGCGGAGGCGAAAGGGCGGCCGCGAACGAAGGTCCGTCCGGAGGCCAAGGACTTTGTGTATTCTGAGCTGGAGCCAGCGGAGAATCGGCCTGCCGGGGAGGCGGACGAGGAGGAGGGGGCGGGCGCCGGTGGCGGAGCCTTCGACGGTTTTGCTGAGGAGGTGGACGAGGGGGAGGCGGACGAAGCGTGGGCGGCGCACCGACAGATGGCCAGGGTCCCCGTGCCGGATAGCGAGGTGCCCGCGGTGGCCCAGTTGGAGCAAATTCGTGGGTCGTCACAAAGCCTGGTCTATAAGAACATCTTCCTTGAGGGTTATGCGAAAGACCATAAGCCGCAGCCTGCTGCCGCGAGTACTGGAAGGCAGACCGGCTTCGGTGGTCTCGACTTGGACGACTCTCAGTTCGAGGAAGGCAAAGCACAGCAGAAGGAGGCGTTCCGATACAGGAAAAAGGGAGCTGAGGGCTTGTCTGGGGATGGCGACGGGGGGGGTGGCCTCGTGGGTTCGGCGCCTGCCGTGATCGTGCCTGGTCGGCCGCCGGCGCCCGCGGTTGCCGGCGACGAGAAGCGGCCGCCGCGGGCGCGCGACATCGCGCAGAGGCTGTTGGACGAGTGGGCGACCAGGGCGGACAACCCGTTGACGTTCAATAAGGAGCAGAAGGCGGTGGTCGCCCTGGTCGTGGGCCAGGTGGAGGCCATCGTGGCATACGAGGAAGATCTGAGCAGCGGGAAAAGCCCGAAGCCGGTGGAGCAGATGGCTCTCCTGTTGCACGGGGAGGGCGGGACGGGGAAGACGGAGGTGGTGAAACTGCTGCGGCGTCTGTTCGCCGAGGTGTTCGGCAAGGGATCGGAGATCGCCGTGGCCTCGTCGAACAGCGCTGCGCGCGTCATCGGGGGGGAGACGATCCACAGCGGCTTCGGGCTGAGCGGGCAGCAGGCCTTGACCATCGCTAGGCTCTCCGGGCAGAAAGTCGAGGATGATTTCGTGGACCGCATGAACGCTCTCAAGGCCGTCATCGTGGAGGAGGTGTCCATGGTGCCGCCTGCGCTTCTCGGCGCTGCATCGTTTCGCATGTGCAAAGCCCGTAAGGCGACGCACAATTGCGACGTGGACCTGTACATGGAGCGGGGACACATGTTCGGGAAGGCTCCGATTGTCATGTTCCTGGGTGACTTTTATCAGCTGGGCCCTGTGAGCGGCAAAGGCAAGAGGTCTTCCCTGCTGCAGCGTGAGGCACCCGACCAGTGGGTTCACGTCCGCAATGGGCAGTCGATATTCTTGGACGGCGTCACCCACGCGATGTTTCTGTACGAGACGCACCGCTTCAAGGACAGGCTCGTTACTCCGCACGCGCCCTGCCCTTTCATGCCGGGGTTCTTGAAGACCATGAGGGAGGGCAAGAAGTTCACGGCCGAGCAGAAAAGGGTGGTGCAAGGGTGGGTGGTCCGACCCGGTAAGAACGACAAGCGGCTGCAGGACCCCGCTGTCAAAGACGGGTTCGAGATGGGCATCGCCTGGGAGGCCGTGCACAGGCAGATGCAGTATCGGGCCGTGCGAGAGGCCAGGGAGAAGGGGCAGATGCTGCTGTACGTACAGGCCGTGGACCTGCCTCCAGCCCTTGGGGCCTTCGGTGAGGAGCATTACAAGGCTATGCTGCAGGTGCCGAACGTGAACAACACTGGTCACCTCATCGGCATGTGCCCGCTGTACATCGGCATGCGTGTGCGGCTGACCGTGAAGTTGTCGGCGAAGCACCAGATCGTCCAGGACGCCGTGGGGGAAGTCAAGGACGTGAGGTTCCACCCGCGAGAGTTCGAGACGCCGGGCGCGGATTGGCGCGAAAAGAAGACTCACGACGCCCACCGGCTCGGTTATTATCGATGCAAGCGTTTGCCTCGCGGTGTCCTCGTCAAGTTTGATGACTTCACGGAGGACCTAGGGTTCGGAGAAGGGGTCGTGCAGATCGCCCCGCACAGGGCGTCCTGGGAGTGGAACCATCACTACTACGAAGACGATGGCGAGCGAAAGCTTCGGAAGGTGAAGGTTACGAGGTACCAGATCCCGTTGCTGCCAGAGAAAGTTCGCACCGTGCAGACGGCGCAGGGCTTGGGCATGGATGCGGCCACCATGGTGCTCCAGAAGCCCATGAACATGGGCGCCGATGACTGGTGGCTGCACCTGTACGTCATGCTCAGTCGCGTTCGCGTGGCCCATCGCGTCCTCGTCTACAACCTGCCGCCCTGGGAAATCCTGCAGCGGGGCCCGCCCCAGTACGTCCGCGAGGGGGTCCAACGCTTCGAAGGCAGGATTTTCAAAGCGAGTTACGAAATCGCCAAGCAGAGGGCGCAGGAGTACGGCTGGGACGTGGGGGATGGGCCCGCGGGACGGGGCAACCCGGAGTCGAGCTCGGCGCCCGCGCCGCCGACGGTGCCTCGGGCGTCGCCGCCAGGCCCGCCTCGCGCCGTGGGGAGCTCAGCGGGCGTCGGTGACGAGGTGGGCGACGACGACGACGACGACGCACTGGATCAGCGCCTTCGGACGGGGAGGTGGCCCCTGCGGCGTCTGTGCAGACGCCTCTGCCCTCGCACGCGCTGCGCCCGGGCCAGGCTCTGACGGTGCCACCGGCATACATTGCGCCCGACGCGGGGCCTGCGGGGCGGGGCAGGGGCCGCGGCCGCGGCGGCGACGCGACGGCGACCGCAGATGCGGCGGCGGCACCGTCCACTGGGAGCGCTGCCTCGCGGGGGCGTGGGCGCGGGGGTGCCGGCCGCGGCGCCGGTAGGGGCACCGTCGTGCCGAGGGATCTTTGGGGGGAAATGTTTCGCACGGCGGCGACTGTTGGCGATGGTGCAGAGCCGCCAGAGCTGCGCCCGCTGGACCGGGATCTGTGCATGGCAGCTTACGGCGTGTCCCAGGAGGAGGTCACCAGGGAGCTGCAGTGGCACTGCGGCCGCGGCTCTGGCGTGGGCATCGCAAACCTCGGCAATACTTGCTTCGTGAGCTCAGTCGCGCAGGTGCTGCTGCGCCTGGCTCCCTTCCGTCGGCTTCTCCACGAGCACGGCCGGTGCCCTCTGGGTGCAGACTCTTGCGCGGCGTGCGCGCTCGGAGCTCAGGCCGCGGCTCTCCCTGTCCAGGGGGTCGACGCCGTCGCGCCACTCGCTATAGCCGCGCGCAAGGGGCTTTTTGGTGAGCGAGAATTTGCAGAATTCGATCAGCAAGGGAGACCGAAGCAATGCGACGCGTCAGAGTTCTTCCTGGCGGCCCTCCATGCCGTTACCGCGGCCGAACACCCCGTTTGCACCGCAGGGGGGGCTCACGGGCAGCGCAGTGTGCTCCAGCAGCACATCTGCGGCATTGCGTTTCGGCAGCGGAGGCGATGCGCCGCGTGCACAGCAAGTTCGGACAAGGGGGAAATTCAGACGTTTCTCAAGGTGGTGCCTTCCGAATTGCTCGGCCCCGACTACCGGGGGCCGTGCGATCTGGAGGAGTTGATCCGGCTGGAATTAAGGCATGTCGGTGAGCCAGGGCAAGGATGTCCGGCGCACGCTCACCTCGATGATGCTCAGAGGGCGGCGGCCGGGGTCTGTCAAGGCATCAGGGTATATACAGGCAATCGCTGGGAGCGGTCGCCGCCCGTGCTCTTCGTGATCGTGCAGCGGGTGATAGGCGAGTGGTACGACAGACGCCCTGTGCGCTTTCCTCAGATTCTGCGGCCTGTGGATTCCGAGTGCGAGTACGATTTCTCGGGGGTCGTGGTGCACCAGGGCGAAAGCGCGACGAGCGGACACTACTATGCGTATGCATCCGTGGGCGTGAACGAATACGCCAAATTCGACGACAGTACTGTCCACCTCCAGACTTGGGCGCAGATCGCCAGAAACCACCAGGTGCACATTGGCGCGTATGTGTTTGCGTATGTGCGCAGGGCGGGTCCGCGGGGCGGAGGCGGCGGGCGCGCGGCGGCGGGGTCTGCGGGGGGCGCCGGCGGCAGCGCTGGTGCGGGACCGTCTGGTGCGCCGCCGGCTCCGCCGACTGCGCCTCTCGGGCATGCAGGCGGGCGCGCGGCGGGGTCTGCGGGGAGCGGCGATGGCGGCGGCGGCGCTGCTTCCAGCACGTCTGCCGCGCCGTCTGCGCCGCCGAGTGCGCCCGCCGGGCAGCAGGCGTCGGGTGGCGAGCCACCGGGCAAGCGGCGTCGGGCGGGTGGCGGGGATCCTGGCGCTGGCGACGGGGACCCCGGCGCTTCGGGGCAGCCGCAGCCGCCGTCGCGCAGGGGCAAGAAGCGCGGGCTGTCCCCGCCTGCTCTGGGCAGCACGGGCAAAGAGGACGACGACGCTGGCAGGGCCTCGGGCGTCCCGCCCGCGGACCCGGCTCCTGCCGCGGTCGAGCCAGGCGTGGGGGCGCCACCTGCCGACCGCGAGTGGCATCGCTTTACGCCGAAGACGATCGATGAAAGGAAATGTTTGGCTCGTACTTGGGGGGATGGAGTGGGCGCGCAGTGCCGCAGTTTCCCCGCGGAGGGATGCGGCGTGTTCTGCAAGAGGCACTTCGGCCAGCAAGGGGCAAAGGGGTGGCATGGGCGCGTGGACGGGGCAATCCCGGAGGCAAAGTTGAAGGAGTTCCAGGAGCGAGCGGCGCGCAGTGCGTCGGGCGCGGTTTCTGCGCCGGTGGTTCCAGCGGCGGGGACCCTGCCCGAGGCTTCGCCCGCGGCTGCGCCTCCAGAGGTGTTCGCCCAGGGCGGCTTCGAGGGTGCGCGAGAGGCCGCCGCGTCCGAGGGTGCTGGGGATGCTGGCGCGCACTGTGGGGCTTCGGCCCCGTCAGTGGGCGGTGGAGGCGGGGCGACGACGAGGATTGTGGCTGGCGTTGTCGTTCGTGTGGGCGCCGGCGCTGGCACGGCGTCCACCGAACCGCCGCGCCCTCAAGCGCGCCCGCGCATCGCCACAATCGGGATTCCGGACGTGGAGGCTCACGAGAAGGCGCAGCAGGCGAGGGAGGCGGAGACCGCGCGCAGGCGACGCGAAGAGGGCGAACGGGGCCGCGTGACAGACAGGACAGGCGTAGACCTACCCCGCTCTGATCCACACAGGTTGGGATGAGATCGCCCCTCCATGGCCGCTTGCCAGGGCGTCCCTCATTGAGTGTGCGGGCGTGCGTTTGTGTATTTGTGTGTGTGCGTGTATGTGTGTCTGTGTGTCTTAGTGTGCGCGTGTATGTCCGCGTGCGCATTTGAGACCCGCGCTCGCGCCTGCGACGCGGCGCGCTTCCTGAGGAAACGTGCATCCTTGTGTGTGCGTGTGTGTGTGTGTGTGTCCGTGTGCGCGCACGGCGCTGCCACCCCCGCCGCTCCCTTCCCCCTTCTCCCCCCCCCTCTCCCCGGCGCTCCGCGAGGGCGGAGTGGCTGGAGTGGAGGGAGGGCCGGCCCCAACATGGGGCGGTGCCTCCCCCCTCCGGAGCGCCGGCGGGGAGGGCGGGGGCGCTTGGGGGCGGCTGGGGGGCGCGGGGGTAGAGTGCGCTGCTTAGTCGGGGAATGGGTCTGTCACCGCGTTGTCGTCTGTGCGTGGTTAGCCGCGGGTGTTCGCGATTGCGTCTGTGTGTGCGCTTGTGTGTGTGTGTGTGTGTGTGTGTGGTGGTGGTGGTGGGGGGGGCTCGCGCGTGTCTCGTATGTGTGTGTGTGTGTGTGTTTGTGTGTGCGCGATCTTGTGTGCGTGTGCGCGTGCGTGTCTGGGTGCTCGCGCGTGTGTGTGAGTGAGTGTGTAAGCGTTTGCGTGTGTTTATGTCTGTGTGTCTGTGTGGCTGCATGTCCTCAAGCTCCTCAAGCTGTGTGTCAGATTTGTGGCTGCATGTGTCTGTGTGTCTGTCAGGCTGCATGTGTGGCTGCATGTGTCTGTGTGTCTGTGTGGGTTCTTGTGTATGTATGTGTGTTTGCGTGTGCGCGTTTGCGCGTGTGTGTGGACCTTTGCGTGTGTGTGTGTGTGCGTGTGTGTGCATGTGCGTATGTGCGCATGTGTGTGGAGCATGCTGGCGTACGTGTGTGCTCTTGTGTGCTAGTCTGTGTGTGTGTGTGCGTGTGCTTGCTTGTGTGATATCCTCTTTGCCATCCTGTTCGTTGTTCGTCTGCGCATGTGTGTGTGCGCGTGCGTGCGCGCGGTGCTACCGCCGTCCGCGCGCCCCCCCCCTCCCCCCTCCCCCCCCTCTGGCGCTCCGCGAGGGCGGAGTGGTTGGAGCGGAGGGAGGGCCGGCCCCAAAATGGGCCGGCCCCAAAATGGGGCTCAAGGCGTCAAGGCTCAAGGCGTCGCCAAAAGGCTCGCAGAATACTGCCTGGGGAACCTCCTCTTCTGCGAACCTTGTGTGCCTGCTTTCCAATTTTGCTCCACACCTATCACTATTGTGTACGGTATCCTCTTTGTATTGTTGCTGCTCTTCCAATATTGTCGTATCAAAGGGAGCCTGATCGAGTGAGAAACGATTCATTGAAGAAGTGGAAGAATATTGTTGTTCTCTCTTGACAATCACGTCGTATCTAGGGGAGCCTGATCGTGGGTGGAATCGATTCATTGAAGAAGTGGACAAATATTATTGGCGAGTGTGCATAAGAGAAGCACGAAAGTGCTGGCGTAGACGTAGACACAGGACTCAGCAGGTGTTAAAATGGCGTCGGTCCCTCATTCTCAAATGTCGGCTGCAGAGGGTGCTGAACATGTATCAGACGAGGAATTCGAGAGGAATGTTAAACATCGAGGCGATAATCTATGGAGAGAGAGGGAGGAACTGATCTCGAAGGAGACAAACCCATCCCTTGCGGCTCTTCTTCGACTTGGTTTCACGAATGAGGAGAGAACCACGTCTCTTGTCAAGCAGTGTGAGGCCACAGAGAAGAAACTGGCACAGATTGATGAAAAAGTCCAGACACAAGACGAACGTATACAAAAGCTGGAGCAGATGATGATGTATCCGCCTCAACCTCCTCCCGGTTTAGTGGGCACCGGTAATGCATCTAATGCTTCTCAGGTGTCAGAGCGTAGTTTTTCGGGAGATTCTGAGAATATGAAGATGGCGAGGAGAATGTGGAAGCCAGAATTCTTGGAAATCAAAGGTTGGGTGAAAAACTGGAGCAATCCCAAGAAACGCAGTGAGGAAATGCTGGGCCAGAAAGATCTTCAGACATTGGTATCGAATATGGTTGATGCCCTACCAGAGGATACGAAGATGTGTGTGGACAAAGATCGTACTATTCGGCTCAATGCTGGACGAACGTTGTATGGTCAGGGGAGGGTGGGGGTTCGAACAGGCACAACTGGTGATATTCTATGGTTATGGAAGAAACACTTGGATGAGCTGCTCACCTCCCCAGAGGCTGACAAAATACTTGCAGGGATGGACCAGCAAATCGTACCAAGCAAAATCAAGATTTTGGTTGATGCTCCCCCATGGAAACGTCCACACATCAAGCAGGTTAGCCGATTTCAGGGTATATTCAAAACGCTTGCCCATCCGAGCTTTGTTCCTCTGCGTGGTGAAATGGGCCCCCCACGTTCCTCGATCTATGTGCATTCGGTAGATTCTAAACCATTTCTCCTGGCGGAATGGAAGGGTGAGTCTTGGGAGATCTTCGAAGAACAATGGGCGACAATGTGTGCTAAATATGATATCAAAGATGTAACGATCACGAAAATGAAAGAGGAGTTAAGTAAAAACTGAGGACGTGCTCGACGGAAAAACCTGACTATCATTTCTTGGAATATCCAGAAGGCAGGAGTGAGAAACTGTAGAGGAGCTGAGATTTTGGGACAACTTCGTAGCTGTCACGGAGGCTTGTTCGCATTGCAAGAGAGTGATTTTCTTCCCAGAGCCGAGATTGCACGTCTAGGATGGGACCAGAGAGTTTCATCATGTGGGAAAGCTGCCCTAGTGTTCGACAATGCATGGAAATGTTGTATCAAAGAATTCGTATGCTCGTATCCTCGTTTCGTCGTAGGAGGCTTCAAGACTGCTACTTCGAGGCTGGTGATCACCAGCATGTACCTTCCAGATGTTTCGATCCCGAATGCTTTTGATATGTGGCAGCAAACCCTGACCAACCTCAATATGGTCCTCAGGGAGATGGTTGCCACGAAGCTGCCAGGTGCCTGCATCATTGTTTGCGTGGATGCTAATGTGGAATTGGTGGGGAGGAGTACGGGAGTTCATCGAGGAGTTGAATATATTATGACAGGAAGTGGTGTGGATGGAAAGGAGGAAGGAGGCGACAGCACGGCGGAGAGGAGGAGGGAGAACGACAGATGGAGGATGAGGCATGCGCTGGAATGCTTTATGCAATCGTACGGGCTCTGTGCTGCCAACACTTTCGGCGACCGTGCAGTGACGTGGGAGAGCTACGCGCGAGCACACTGTCGCCTTGCTAGAGCACCAGAGCTGCGGCCACGAGTATTAGATTATGTTCTGGTCCCTCATGGTTGGGAAATTATTGAATGTAAGGCATCCTTTCGTTTGCATAGAGGAGGGAAGACTCAGCGATCCCGTCTGAGTGATCATAAACTCTTGGAAGTTTGTGTTCGTTCCCCTGTCGTCCATTGTCCCCGTTTCTCCGCTAAACCCCGTGATAAAAGCTATGTGGGATATGAGCCAAACACGTTCACGGATGAGATGATCGCGAGAGCTTCGATGGACTCGTTTGTTGACAATGCCAGGTGTTCCTCAGTAAGTGGTAATCCTCTGGGGGCCAGCTGTTTGTCACGACAGATCAAATCGAGCTTTACTCGGGATGAGGTGGAATATAAGACAAGAGATGACAATGGTATTAAACAGCCTGTGCGCCCTTATAGACTCCAGAGGTTGATTGAACTCCGTAGGGGAACCCCACCTGGGCCAGAAAGAAAACAGATCACAAAAGTTTTGAATGGCTATCGCCGTCTATACCGCCGTCTTCGTTTGGAGTATGAATTACCACCGTCAAGGAAAAGGAAGAGAAACCGTCTCTATAACCTGGAAGGAGTGGAGGATAGAGAGATATGGAACAAAGTTATCTGGCAGATGCTCAAGAATAAGGTGTCGTGTGCCCAGACTCGTGTTGCCAATCTAGAGGTGCTGCAGTCTCTCAGACAGGCTGCGGAGCTGGAGGCTCCACCATGCACCATCACGCTGGCGAATATGCTTTGCTGCAGGGGAAGAATGCAGCGTAACCGCGCGACGGGGACTGATGGAGTGCCTGCAGAGATGCTCCTTCGATTGTCGTGGAAAACGTTGAGAGAGGTGCGAAGGATATTCGAGGCTGTATTTCATAGACAGATTCCGTACCCTGATTGCTGGAGGGAGATCATAGTGAGTGTGATGCCTAAAAGTCAAAACACCACGGATGCAAAGGAAACGAGACTACTGTGTATTCAAAACGCGTTATCTAAACTTTATTCTATGTGTGTGGTCAAGTTAGCGGAGGATTATATGGAGGAGGTGGGGATGTTTCGGAGATTTGGTGTGTATGGATTTGTGAAAGGACGGAGGCCATATGAGATTACGACTGCATTGAAACACTTAGGTCAACATGCTAGCAAATATCAGCACGCAGATGATCAATTACATGTTGCTCTCGCAGATGTTTATCAAGCTTTTGATCATTGTACGGTTGCTAACTTCAGTTCTGCCATGGCATATTGTAGTATACCATATGTTATCCAACATGCGATGATTGAGTCCCTGGTCTATAGTGATGTGGAGATCTCGTGTGAGAATCTCGACTTCGAGCGGTTCTCAAAGGTGTCCTGGGATCGCTGTATACGTACGGGTGGACCTGAAGGACCGTTTGCCTTTAATTGTATTGCCGTGGCGATGTGGGGGGAACTGTTCGAGAAATGGGATGAACAGAAGTTGGGGTATAGGGTCGAGTTTCGAGCGAGTGCGAGGGACGAAAACGGGAGCGTCGAAACGGTGTCGATTTACTTGAATCATGCCTTATGGGCTGATAACATCGTTGTCCTGGCGAACTCGGCGTCGGATTTGGCTCAGATGATGCTGGCAATGACACACTCACTTGAGAAATACAGTATGCGATGGAAAGAGGCGTCTCTGGAGTATTTAGTTTTCGGTGAACCTCTAGAGTATGATGAGAATGAACACATCGTTCCGACCATGGACCTGGTGATCAAAGGATTTCAGGACCCAGAACGTGAATTGAGATTTCGCAGAAGGGCTGAGGTTCATCTCCTAGGAGTCTGTATTCCGGCTATATTTCCTCGATATCATGCGGATGTAGCGTACAGATTGGACAAAGGAAGACAGGCCTTCTATGTTGACATCAAGTTCTATACCAGCAGATGTATACCATTGGGGGAAAAGTATTCTAGATATCAACAGCTTGTTCAGTCGACAGTATTGTATGGATTAGATGGAGTAGCAGCAGATGAAAGTTCGATTGAGAGACTTCATGTGTTTGAGGGAGAGTGCTTGCTCAGAATATTGAGAACGAGACATCTTCCTGATGAGCCGTGGGACGAGTATACACATCGGAAGTACAGCCGATGTAGGAAAGCTTTTCATGATCATGGGTATCAGTCGCTGGTGCAAAAATTCTTGTATCGTCAGTGGTTGCTTGCATTGGATGTGGTGTCGTTTGCAAAATATCTACCTCATGACATGCCGCAGAGTGACAGAGCATGGAGGGACTCAAGGTTGGCAATGCTTGCATACGGAATCCGATATGATGAATGGCGGCAGAATTTTGGGGATATCATGCACAGATATAACTCAAAAAGAAAACGGTCAGAGGAGGGAAGCTACCGCAAAAGGAAAAGAGGGATTGACGCGACGGGTCTACATACATGGCACTATCCTTTCGAAAAATATTGGGGTGATCAGTGGTGGAGAGATTTCCAGCCTGATAGCTGGAGAGAGTTTGCAATATCTACGGTGGGTGAGGAGAAGTTCAGCTTGTTCCAATCAAATGTTAAAGGATCAGGAGGGAGACGTACTGCGTATGATATGGAAGAGGAGGGTGGAAATGAGGCAACACGTAAACGAAGGAGGAAGGAGGAGGAGGTCCAGAATGAAATCATCGCCAGACGTTTAGCAATAACAAACATGAAAGCAACAGAATGGGATTTCAAAACACATGGTTTTGGAGTGGAGATCTGTGGGGATTCTCTTCTTGTCATATCTTGGCTCCTAGGGAGGTGGGCGATAACTGACTACACGTATCGAAAAAGAATAGGCTATATCATTGACATCATGAGCGGTCTGACGGAGATCTATGGAGTTCGGGCACCTTCGAATGGCAGGGATCCTTTTAAGCATGAGTTTCGGGAAGTAAATGAGCATGCGGATCGACTCACACATGATGCCCGCGAGGGCAGATCACACGAATGGAAGCGCTCTTTTTGCATGACACACACACATGGACATATAACACCTATCGCATTGAGGGGGTCCTTCGATGGCGGTAAATCTGAGGATGGAGTAGGATGTGGTGCATGGCTCGAGGCGGCGTTCATATCCAGGTCCGACAGGATCGAAGGAAAGTTTTCGACCGTGTCCTGGCAACTCGTCTGGGAAAAAGCATGGTTGATTCCGTCGGAGAGCACAGTCACACAGGCTGAATTATCCGCAGCAGAGTGTACGGTACACAACATCGTTCGTTTGCTTGGTGAGTTTGAGTCTTACTTTACTTGATCGTGGATTGTGAAAGATTGTGCTCACACGGATGAATAAGAGTTTGGTTTCTCGTGTACTGCCCGCGTGTTTGACGCGGATGATATCTCATGAGCTTCGCTCTTGTCATCTGTCCGTGTGCTTGGCACGGTTTTGACTCGCATGATCATGCAAATAAGAGTCTCTGCCGAGACGGACACTGCGACTGGGCCGTCAGGCCCGTGAGAGTCGTAGCCAGCCAGCCAGCCTCCCCCCTCCGGAGCGCCGGCGCGGAGGGCGGGGGCGCGTGGGGGCGGCAGGGGAGCGCGGGGGGGGGGGCCGAGGTGGCTGCGGTGCGTGCGTCATCGTGTGGTCGTCAGTGCGTAGGTTTCCATGGATGCTTGCGCGTGCGTCTGTGTGCGTGGGTTGTGCGTGCGCGAGTGTGTGTGTGTGCGTGTGTGCGTGTGGGTGTTTGTGTGTGCCCCCGTGTGTCTATGTGCTTGTGTGATCCGTGTGCGTGTGCGCGTCCCTGTGTGTATGTGAGATGTGCTGTGTGTTCGTGTGTGCGCGTTTGCGCGTGTGTGTCGCCCTTTGCGCGTGGATGTGTTGCGTGTGCGTGTGTGTGTGAGTGTGTGCGTGTGTGTGTGTGTGTGTGTGTGTGTGTGCGTGTGTGTGTGTGTGTGTGGAACATGCTGGCGTATGTGTGCGTTCTTGTGTATGTATATGTATTTGTATGTGTGTGTGTTCGTGTGTGCGTGCTTATGTGCGTGTGCTCGTTTGTGTCAGTGCCTCTTTGCTATCCGGGTTTTGGACGCTACCAAGTGGACGCTTACAAGTAGCTGGAAGCTAAGAGTAATACCTCGTAGAGCTCTCATGGTATGAGAGATAGAGAAATACCTCGTAGAGCTCTTCGTTATCGAACAGCTAGAGGAATTCCGGCACGGGGTGGAGCTAGTTGGCCGACCCGGCCAGAACGGACAATGTGGTAACTAACTCGTAGAGCTTCCCTTAGCTAGTTATAGCTGGAAGCTAAGAGTAATTCCGGCGCGCTGGAGAGCTAGTTGGCAAGAAAAATCTCGACGGAACTTTTGATGACTTTTGCTCGGTTGAAAATTTCGTTCTCGAAATTTGACAATTCGTTAGAGCTCTAGTATTTTTTCCCGTGATATTCGATCTTATTCCCGCTCGCCATCTTGATCTCAGCTCGATCGGGTAACTTTGAAGGCCAAAAAGCACTCTGGCGGGATCGGTTGTTTCGAGTCATCTTGATATGCGCTGACGGTTTTATGAACATAACTCGAGCTCTGGGGCAGCTACAGAGCTGGTAAACACAGCTAATGCATGCAGAATGATCAGGCGCGCTCGCCTGTTGAACCCAGAGGTCTGAAGTCGGTCTGTCAGCCGAGCCAGGTCCGCAATCCTGTTCGTATTATTCGAGTCAACTTGATACGCGTTGTCCGTATTTTCTACTTAACTCGAGCTGTAGGGCAGCTATAGTGCTGGTAAGCACTCCTATCGCACTCAGAATGATCAGACGCGTTCGCCTATTGAATCCACAGGTCTGAACTCGGTCTGCTAGCCGAGCTAGGTCCGCAAACCTATTCGTATTATTCGAGTCAACTTGATACGCGTTGTCGGTATTTTCCACTTAACACGAACTGTAGGGCAGCTATAGTGCTGGTAAGCACACCTATCGCACTCAGAATCATCAGGCGCGTTCGCCTGTTGAATCCAGAGCTCTGAACTCGGTCTGTTCCGCGATCCAGAATCACGAAACTGTTCGTATTCTTCCAGTCATCTTGAGAGCTGCTGGCGGCGTTCTGCACTCAATTCGAGCTGTCAGGAGGCTGCAGGGCGGGTAATCACGGGAATCGATATGCAGACATCAGACGCGTCTGTCTGTCGCATTCAGAGGTCTGAAGTCCGTTTCATACTCGAGTTGGGCTGAAACAATATTCGTTCTCTGCACTTTCGTTCGACAGTATATGTTGTCAGGAAGCACTACGAGTCCCCCGGCGGTAACAAAGGTTGACGGTTTACCGCCGGCGCCCAGTTTTGGTGGTTTTGCAATTTTTTGAAAGATATTTGACCATTTATTTTAAGAAAGCAGATTTTTCTCACCTGTAGACGACTATGAGGGCTTCTGCGTCTTAATATGAGCTCTCTAGATGCACGTTTACTATCAAAACACTTGGCGCAACCAAGTTCATGTCGACATGAAAAAAATGATGTTTTCTCTTTCTTGAGAAATGCAGTTCAGCGACAGGGCGGAGCTAGTGACGAAATTTCGAGAAGAGACACAATCATACCATCCGCGGCCTGGCTCAGCTGATTTTGAAGCTCTAACCATTCGTTTGGGCTGATAATTGCGCAGAACGAAGCTTTGCACCACAGAAGTTGCCTCTCAAATTCTAAGCTCATTCCGTCGACAGATTCTTCTCAGCGGAGCGAAAACCAGACTTCAGATTGGCATTTAAAAAATCAAAAATTGTAGATTCAAGCATAATGGGCGCTCTTCAGGGACAGAAGCTATACGAGGTTTCCGGCGGTGACCAGGTTGACGGTTCACCGCCGGCGCTAGTTCCGGCGCGCTGGAGAGCTAGTACCTCGTAGAGCTCTCATGGTATGAGAGATAGAGGAATTCGGCGACAGGGTGGAGCTAGTTGACGAAATTTCGAAAAGGGACGCAATCATACCATCCGCGGCCTGGCTCAGCCGATTTTGCAGCTCTAACCATTCGTTTGGGCTGATAATTGCGCAGAGCGAAGCTTTGCATCACAGAAGTTGCCTCAAAAATTCTCAGCTCATTCCGTCGACAAATTCTTCTGAGCGAAGCCAGAAACCTGACTTCAGATTAATATAAAAACACTGAAAATTGAGGATTTCAGAAATATCTACTGCGAAGTTCTCTCCTGCGATTCTCGGCGCTGAACGGAGCTCTACGAAGTTTCCGGCGGTGATCAGGTTGACGGTTCACCGCCGGCGCCAGTTGGCAAGAAAAATCTCGACGGAACTTTTGATGACTTTTGGTCGGTTGAAAATTTTGTTCTCGAAATTTGAACATTCGTTAGAGCTCTAGTATTTTTTCCCGTGATATTCGATCTTATTCCCGCTCGCCATCTTGATCTCAGCTCGATCGGGTAACTTCAAAGGCCAAAAAGCACTCTGGCGGGAACGGCCGTTTCGAGTCATTTTGATATGCGCTGTCGGTATTTTGTACTAACTCGAGCTGTAGGGCAGCTACAGAGCTTGTAAGCACAGCTATCGCACTCAGAATCATCAGGCGCGTTCGCCTGTTGAATCCATAGGTCTGAACTCGGTCTGCTAGCCGAGCTAGGTCCGCAAACCTATTCGTATTATTCGAGTCAACTTGATACGCGTTGTCGGTATTTTCTACTTAACTCGAGCTGTAGGGCAGCTACAGTGCTGGTAAGCACGCCTATCGCACGCAGAATGATCAGGCGCGGTCGCCTGTTGAATTCATAGGTCTGAACTCGGTCTGCTAGCCGAGCTAGGTCCGCAAACCTATTCGTATTATTCGAGTCAACTTGATACACGTTGTCAGTATTTTCTACTTAACTCGAGCTGTAGGGCAGCTACAGTGCTGGTAAGCACGCCTATCGCACGCAGAATGATCAGGTGCGGTCGCCTGTTGAATTCATAGGTCTGAACTCGGTCTGCTAGCCGAGCTAGGTCCGCAAACCTATTCGTATTATTCGAGTCAACTTGATACGCGTTGTCGGTATTTTCTACTTAACTCGAGCTGTAGGGCAGCTACAGTGCTGGTAAGCACACCCGGGTAATCACAGGAATCGATTCGGAGACATCAGACGCGTCTGTCTGTCGCATTCAGAGGTCCGAACTCGGTCTGGTACTCGAGTTGGGCTGAAAAACTATTCGTTCTCTGCAATTTTATTCGACATTATATGTTGTCAGGAAGCTCTACGAGTCCCCCGGCGGTAACAAAGGTTGAGGGTTTACCGCCGGCGCCCAGTACCTAGTAGAGCTCTTCGGCATCGATGAGCTAGAGGAATTCCGGCGCGGGGTGGAGCTAGTTGGCCGACCCGGCCAGAACGGACAAAGTGTTAACTTTTGGTCGGTTTTGCTAAGATTTGAAAGATATTTGACTATTGATTTTGAGAAAGCAGATTAACTCGTAGAGCTTCCCTCAGCAAGTTGTTGCTGGAAGCTTAAGAGTAATAACTCGTAGAGCTTCCCTTAGCAAGTTATTGCTGGAAGCTTAAGAGTAATTCCGGAGCGCTGGAGAGCTAGTTGGCAAGAAAAATCTCGACGGACCTTTTGGTGACTTTTGGTCGGTTGAAAATTTTGTTCTCAAAATTCAACAATTCGTTGAAGCTCTAGTATTTTTTCCCGTGATATTCGATCTTATTCCCGCTCGCCATCTTGATCTCAGCTCGATCGGGTAAGTTTGAAGGCCAAAAAGCGTCCCGGCGGGAACGGCCGTTTCGAGTCATCTTGATACGCGCTGTCGGTATTTTCTATTTAACTCGAGCTGCAGGGCAGCTACAGTCCTGGTAAGCACAGCTATCGCACTCAGAATCATCAGGCGCGTTCGCCTGTTGAATCCATAGGTCTGAACTCGGTCTGCTAGCCGAGCTAGGTCCGCAAACCTATTCGTATTATTCGAGTCAACTTGATACGCGTTCTCGATATTTTCTACTTAACTCGAGCTGTAGGGCAGCTAGAGTGCTAGTAAGCAGAACTATCGCACTCATAATCATCAGACGCGTTCGCCTGTTGAATCCATAGGTTTTAACTCGGTCTGCTAGCCGAGCTAGGTCCGCAAACCTATTCGTATTATTCGAGTCAACTTGATACGCGTGGTTGGTATTTTGTATTCAATTCGAGCTGCAGGGCAGCTACAGAGCTGGTAAGCACATCTATCGCATTCAGAATTTTTAGGCGCGTTCGCCTGCTAACTCCAGAGGTCGGAACTCGGTCTGCTAGCCGAGCTGGGTCCGCAAATCTATTCGTATTAATTCAGTCATCTTGACAAACGCTCTCGGTTTTCTCTGCTTAACTCGAGCTGTAGGGCAGCTACAGATCCTATAGTCACAGAAATAGATAAGGAATTATCGGGCGCGTTTGCCTGTTGTATCGAGAGCTCTGAACTCGGCCTGCTGCCCGAGCTAGGTTCGCGAAACTATTCGTATTGTCCGAAGCATCGTGAAAAGTGCTCTCAATTTTCTGCACTCAACTCGTGCTGGGGGAGGGCTACAGTGCTGCGGGTCATAGAAATCGATTTGCACACATGAGGCGCGTTCGTTGGTCGATTCGAGAGTCGAAACAGGTCTGCGAAACTATTGTATTATTCGAGTCATCCTGAGAGATGCTGTCGGTCTTCTGCACTCAACTCGGGCTGTAGGGAGGCTACAGGGCTGGTGATCACATGAGTCGGTTCGCAGACATCAGACGCGTCCGCCTGTCGCATTGAGAGGTCTGAACTCGGTCTGATACTCGAACTGGGTTGCGAAACTGTTTGTTTTTTTGTTAGAGTCATCTTGAGAGGTCTGAAATCGCTTGGGCTGAAAACTAGTCGTTCTCTGGATTTTTTCCCAAAGTATATACTGTCAGGAAGCTACGAGTCCCCCGGCGGTAAGAAAGGTTGACGGTTTACCGCCGGCGCCCAGTTCCGGAGCGCTGGAGAGCTAGTTGGCACGAAAAATCTCGACGGACCTTTTGGTGACTTTTGGTCGGTTGAAAATTTTGTTCTCGAAATTTGACAATTCGTTAGAGCTCTAGTATTTTTTCCCGTGATATTCGATCTTATTCCCGCTCGCCATCTTGATCTCAGCTCGATCGGGTACCTTTTACTGCCAAAAAGCGTCCCGGCGGGAACAACCGTTTCCAGTCATCTTGATACGTGTTGTCGGTATTTTCTACTTAACTCGAGCTGTAGGGCAGCTACAGTGCTGGTAAGCACACCTATCGCACTCAGAATCATCAGGCGCGTTCGCCTGTTGAATCCAGAGGTCTGAACTCGGTCTGCTAGCCGAGCTAGGTCCGCAAACCTATTCGTATTATTCGAGTCAACTTGATACGCGTTGTCGGTATTTTCTACTTAACTCGAGCTATAGGGCAGCTACAGTGCTGGTAAGTACAGCTATCGCACTCAGAATCATCAGGCGCGTTCGCCTGTTGAATCCATATGTCTGAACTCGGTCTGCTAGCCGAGCTAGGTCCGTAAACCTATTCCTATTATTCAAGTCAATTTGATACGCGTGGTGGGTATTTTGTATTGAATTCGAGCTGCAGGGCAGCTAGAGAGCTGGTAAGCACATCCATCGCGCTCAGAATCATCAGGCGCGTTCGCCTCTTGACTCCAGAAGTATGAAATCGGTCTGCTAGCCGAGCTAGGTCCGGCGCCCAGTTTTGTTCTCGAAATTTGACCATTCGTTGGAGCTCTAGTTTTTTTTTCCCGTGATATTCGATCTTATTCCCGCTCGCCATCTAGATCTCAGCTCGATCGGGTAACTTTGAAGGCCAAAAAGCACGGTGGCGGGAACGGCCGTTTCGAGTCATCTTGATACGCGTTGTCGGTATTTTGTACTTAACTCGAGCTGTAGGGCAGCTACAGTGCTGGTAAGCACAGCTATCGCACTCAAAATTATCAGGCGCGTTCGCCTGTTAAATCCATAGGTCTGAACTCGGTCTGCTAGCCGAGCTAGGTTCGCCATTCTATTCGTATTATTCGAGTCAACTTGATACGTGCTGTCGGTATTTTCTACTGAACTCGAGCTGTAGGGCAGCTACAGTGCTGGTAAGCACAGCTATCGCACTGAGAATGATCAGGCGCGTTCGGCTGTTCGAACCAGAGATCTGAACTCGGTCTGCTAGCCGAGGCAGGTCCGCAAACCTATTCGTATTATTCAAATCATCTTGATAGACGCTCGCGGTTTCCTGTACTTAACTCGAGCTACAGGACAGCTACAGGTCTGATAATTACAGAAAACGATTCAGAATCACCAATCGCGTTTGTCTGTCGACTCCAGAGCTCTGAACTCGGTCTGCTGCGCGATCCAGAATCACGAAACTGTTCGTATTCTTTCAGTCATCTTGAGAGCTACTGTCGGCGTTCTGCACTTAACTCGGGCTGTAGGGAGGCTGCAGGGCGGGTAATCACATGAATCGCTCCGGAGACATCAGACGCGTCCGTCTGTCGCATTCAGAGGTCTGAACTCGGTCTGATACTCGAGTTGGACTGAACAATTATTCGTTCTCTGCAAACTTTTTCCGACATTATATCTTGCCAGGAAGCTCTACGAGTCCCCCGGCGGTAACAAAGGTTGACGGTTTACCGCCGGCGCCCAGTTTTACTCCGAGCATTGACATATAAACTTTGTTCCCTGAGCAGCTCAGCTCTCTAGAGCCATTTTTAATACCAGTTCACTTGGAGCAACTGACTTCATGTTGACTCCGAAAAATCTCAACTAGAAGTTTTTGTAGAAAAGCTGCCAGAAGCTCTCGCTTTGATCCTGAGCTTTGTCACGGATGCAAGGAGCTCTACGAGGTTCCCGGCGGTGACCAGGTTGACGGTTCACCGCCGGCGCCAGTTCCGGAGCGCTGGAGAGCTAGTTGGCAAGAAAAATCTCGACGGAACTTCTGGTGACTTTTGCTCGGTTGAAAATTTTGTTCTCGAAAATCGACCATTCGTTAGAGCTCTAGTATTTTTTCCCGTGATATTCGATCTTATTCCCGCTCGCCATCTTGATCTCAGCTCGATCGGGTACCTTTGAAGGCCAAAAAGCACTCTGGCGGGAACGCCCGTTTCGAGTCATCTTAATACGCGCTGTCGGTTTTCTGAACATTATTCGAGCTCTAGGGCAGCTACAGAGCTGGTAAGCACAGCTAATGCATGCAGAATGATCAGGCGCGTTCGCCTGTTGAACCCAGAGGTCTGAACTCGGTCTGTGAGCCGAGCTATGTCCGGAAACCTGTTCGTATTATTCGAGTCATCTTGACAGAAACTCTCGGTTTTCTGGTCTTAACTCGAGCTGTAAGACAGCTACAGAGCGGCAAGCACACCTATCGCAGTCAGAATCATTAGGCGCCTTCGCCTGTTAAATCTAGTGGTCTGAATCCGGTCTGCTAGCCCAGCTAGGTCTGCAAACCTATTCGTATTATTTGGGTCATCTTGATAGGCGCCCTCGGTTTTCTGTACTTAACTCGAGCCGTAGGGCAGCTACAGAGCTCGTAGTCACAGAAATCTATTGGAAATCAGCAGGCGTCTTTGTTCGTTGACTCAAGAGCACTGAACTTGGCCTGCTGCCCGAGCTAGGTTCGCAAAACTATTCGTATTGTTCGAGTCATCCTGAGAAGTGCTGTCGGTATTTCGTGCTGGGGGGAGGCTACAGTGCTGCTGGGGACAGCAATCGATTTAGAGACATCAGGCGCATCCGCCTGCGGAGTCCAGAGCTCGGAACTCGTCTGCTGCCCGAATTAGGTCTGCGAAACTACTGTATTGTTGGAGTCATCCTGAGAGCTCCTGTCAGTTTTCTGCACTCAACTCTGTCTGTAGGGGGGCTGCAGGACTGGTAATGATAGAAGTCGACTCGCAGACATCAGACGCGTCCGCCTGTCGCATTCAGAGGACACAAAATATTTATTATGAGTCGGAATGTTGGTAGGTTCTCGGTGTTCTCAACTTCAGTCGAGCTGGAAGCTCTACGAGTCTCCCGGCGGTAACCAAGGTTGACGGTTTACCGCCGGCGTCCATTCCGGCGCGGGGTGGAGCTAGTTGGCCCAGCCGGCCGAGGCGGACAACGTGGCAACTTTTGGGTGGTTTTGAGAAAATTTGAAAGATATTTGACAATTCATTTTGAGAAAGCAGATTTTTCGCACCTGTAAACGACTTCGAGGGCCTCTGCGTCTTGATATGAGCTCTCTAGATGCATGTTTACTATCAAAACACTTGGCGCAACCATCTTCATGTCGACATGAAAAAAATCATGTTTTCTTTTTTTTCGAGAAATGCTTCCAGAAGCCCTCTCTTTTGATGCTAAGCACTCTTACGCGTACTAGGAGCTCTACGAGGTTTCTGGCGGTGACCAGGTTGACGGTTCACCGCCGGCGCCAGTTCCTGCGGGGATCGTGGACCGGCGGAGGTGGGCGTGTCCTCCTCACCACCCACCACCGCCTTCTTCTCTGAAGCCCTCAGCTCTCCAAGGAGCTATCCGGGAATTTGCACACATCAGGCGCGTTCGTTGGTCGATTCGGGAGCTCAGAACTTGGTCTGCCGCTCGAAACAGGTCCGCGAAACTATTGTATTTTTCGAGTCATCCTTAGAGATGCTGTCGGTTTCCTGCACTTAACTCGGGCCTATAGGGGGGCTGCAGGGCTGGTAATCACATGAGTCGATTCGCAGAGATCAGACGCGTCCGCCTGTCGCATTGAGAGGTCTGAACTCGGTCAGATACTCGAACTGGGTTGCGCAACTGTTTGTTTTTTTGTTCGAGTCATCTTGGGAGGTCTGAAATCGCTTGGGCTGAAAACTAGTCGTTCTCTGGATTTTTTCCCACACTATATACTGTCAGGAAGCTCTACGTCCCCAGGCGGTAAGAAAGGTTGACGGTTTACCGCCGGCGCCCAGTAAGGCATCGATGAGCTAGAGGAATAACTCGTAGTGCTTCCATTAGCAAGTTATTGCTGTAAACTTAAGAGTAATACCTCGTAGAGCTCTTCGAAGCTGCGCTAATAGGAATTCGGGCGCAGGGTGGAGCTAGTACCTCGTAGAGCTCTTCGGCATCGCTGAGCTAGAGGAATTCTGGCGCGGGGTGGAGCTAGTGGGCTCAGCCGGCCGAGACGGACAATGTGGCAACTTTTGGGTGGTTTTGCGAAAATTTCAAAGATATTTGACCATTTATTTTGAAAAAGCAGATTTTCCGGGACAGCTCCTTGGGGGCTGAGGGTTTCAGATAAGAGACCGGCGGTGGGTGGTGAGGAGCACACGCCCACCTCCGCCGGTCCACGATTCTCGCAGCAGGTTGCCGGAGGTTGCAGCGGGTCCGGGAGCGTGGCTTCCTAGCGTTTCCCAATACGCGTGGCTCCAGGGTGCGCGAAGCGCTTCGGCAGAGCTTCGGAAGAGCTTCGGCAGTTCTTCCAGGCTCCTAGGCAGATCTTCCTTGTGCGCTTTGCAGGGCCCCACGCATTGTAAACGGCGCCCCTGCAAGCGTCTCCTGCGAGGTTTCCATGCGAGGTTTCCAGCGTCCGCGCATCGTTTCAGGCGGCCTGGCAGAGGTCCCCGTGCGGCGTTCCGCGCTTGGCTTCGCTATCCGGGTTTTGGACGCTTACAAGTTTACGCCGAGCTTCGGCATATGAGCTCCTCTCTGACAGCAGATCAGCTCTCCCGATGCATTTTTCCATGAGTTGACTTCCGGGGACTGAGCGAATATGAACATCGAACATATCGAATTTCAAGATTTTCGAAAAACCTCATTTTTTGATTCTGTGTCGATTCTCTGCACTCTTACTAGTGACAGAAGCTCTACGAGGTTCCCGGCGGTGGCCAGGTTGAAGGCCGCCGGCGCCAGTTCGCCGACCGCGCGTTAAGAGACAATGTGGTAACTTTCGGCCGAGTTTCTAATGTTTGTGCAAAATTTAAAAATTCGTTTTCAGAACCGGTATTTTTCTCACGTGTAGTAGGTTGTGCCGCGGCTGCCAGTTGAATTATCAGGTCCGTAGCTGCAATATTACATTCAAAACACTTGCTGGAACCGACGACCGTTTCCAGTCATCTTGACGCGCATTAACGGTGTATGAACTTATCTCGGGATATAGCACAGCTGCAGAGCTGATGGTTACAGAAAGCATTTGGGAATCATGAGGCGCGTTTACCTCTTCGATCTACAGCTCTCAACTCGGTCTGCTGCTCGAGCTGGGTCCGCAAACTTATTTCTATTCTTCGAGTTATTTTGACGAGTGTTGCCTGTTTTCTGTACTGAACTCGCAATATCTTGGAGAAAAATCTCAATGTGTAGTGGACAGCGCCGCGCAAGACAGCTCTACGAGGCTCCCGGTGGTAACCAGGTTGACGGTTCACCGCCGGCTCTCAGTTCCGGGCGCTGGAGAGCTAGTTCGCAAGGAAAATCTCGACGGACCTTTTGGTGACGTTTGGTCGGTTGAACATTTTGTTACTGAAATTCAACAATTCGTTTGAAATCTAGTGTTTTTTCGCGTAATATTCGATCTTATTCCCGCCCGCCATCTTGATCTCAGCTCGATCGGGTACCTTTTACTGCCACAAAGCACTCCGGCGGGATCGGCCGTTTCGAGTCATCTTGATATGCGCTGTCGGTTTTCTGAAGATAACTCGAGCTTGAGGGCAGCTACAGAGCGTAAGCTAATCGATTCAGAATGATCAGGCGCGTTTCCCTGTTAAATCTAGAGGTCTGAACTCGATCCGCTAGTCGAGCCAGGTCGTGAAACCTATTCGTATTATTCGAGTCATCGTAGCAGACGCTCTCGGAAGCTCTACCGTAGAAAGATTGACGGTTCACCACCGGCGCCCAGTTCCGGCGCGGGTTGGAGCTAGTTCATCGATCCGACCAGAACGGACATGTGATAACTTTGGGTGGTTTTGCAAATATTTGAAAGATATTTGATCATTCATTTCAGAAAGCAGATTTTCGGCACCTTTGAACGACTATGATGGCCTCTACGTCTTAATATGAGCTCCCTAGATGCACTTTTACTATAACACTTGGCGCAACGAACTTTATCTCGAGATCGAAAAACATATGTTTCTCTCTTTCGAGAAATGCTTTCAGAAGCCCTCTCTAATGATGTGAGCACTCTCACGCGTGCTAGCAGCTCTACGAGCTTCCCGGCGGTGCCAAGGTTGACGGTTCACCACTGGCGCCAGTCCGGGTCGCTGGAGAGCTAGTTGGCAAGGAAAATCTCGACGCACATTTTGATGACTTCTGGTCGGTTGAAAATTCGAATCCCGAAATTCAACCATTCGTTAGAGCTCTAGTATTTTTTCCCGTGATATCCGATCTTATCCCCGCTCGCCATCTTGATCTCAGCTCGATCGGGTACCTTTTACTGCCAAAACGCACTGCGGCGGGATCGCCCGTTTCGGGTCAGCTTGTCACGCGGTGACGGTCTTCTAAAGATAACTCGAGCTTCAGGACAGATACAGAGCCGGTAAGCACAGCTAATCGATTGAGAATAAGCAGGCGCGTTTGCCTGTTCTGTTGAACCCAGAGGTCTGAACTCGGTCTGCTAGCCGAGCTAGGTTCGCAAACCTATTCGTATTATTCGAGTTATCTTGAGAGACGCTCTTGGTTTTCTGTACTTAAGTCGAGCTAAAGGACAGTACAGAACTGATACGTACTAAATCTGATTTAGAATCATCAGTGGCCCTTGTCTGTTGACTCCAGAGCTCTGAACTCCGTGCCCGATCTAGAATCGTAAAAACTATTTATATTATTCGAGTTATCTTGAGAGATGCTGTTGGTTCTCTGCACTTAACTCGGGCTGTAGGGCAGCTGCATGCTGGTAATCATTAGAATCGATTCGGGGACATCAGGCTCCGCCTTTCGAATCCAGAGCTTCGAACTGTCTGCTGCCCTAACTAGGTCTGCGAAAATATTCGCATTGTTCGAGTTATCCTGACGGGTGCTGTCGGTTTCCTGCACTTAACTCGGGCTGTAGGGGGGGGCTGTTGGCTGGTAATCACAGAAGTCGATTCGCAGACATCAGACGTGTCCACCTGTCGCATGCAGAGGTCTGAACTCGGTCTGCCACTCGAACTACATTTGCCAAACTATTCGTATTATTCGAGTTATCTTGAGAGGTGCTGTCAATTTTCGCACGTAACTCTACAGAGCTTGTACAGAAGAGAATCCAGAAGCATCGGGGGCGTTCGGCTGTTGCATCCGAGAGGTTTGATTTTTTTTTTTTTTTTTTTTTTTTTTTTTTTTTTTTTTTTTTTTTTTTTTTTAAAAAAAAAAAAAAAAAATATATATATGTATATATATATATATATAAAAAATAAAAAAAAATAAAAAACATTATATGTTGTCAAGTCCCCGGCGGTAGCAAAGGTTGACGGTTTACCGCCGGCGCCCAGTTTAAGATTAGCAGCCGGACGGTGGTAGTGCCCGCCAGGAGCTCCCTTCCGTCGCTCGAGAATCCCCGCAGCGCGTCGCCCGAGCCGGCAGCTGGTTCGGGGGCACTCTTCACATGTGCCTGCACGCGTGCACGCACGCGTGGTTTCTGGTAGCGCTTTAGCAGCGCTCCACGAGAGCTCCCCAGTTCCTTTGGCTTCCTTCGCTCTTCGGGTGCCTCGTAGAGCTCTGGTGGAAGAGCTAGAGGAATTCGGCGACAGGGTGGAGCTAGTTGGCGAAATGTCGAAAAGGGACGCGATCATACCTTCCGCGACCTGGCTCAGCCGATTTTGCAGTTCTGACAATCCGTTTGGGCTGCTATTTGCGCAGAGCGAAGCTTGGCATTACAGAAGTTATCTCACAAATTCTTAGTTCATTCCGTCGAAATATTCTTCCGAGCGAAGCCAGGGACCGACTTCACGTTGGCAGTCCAAAAATACCTCGTAGAGCTCTTCGGCATCGATAAGCTAGAGGAATTCCGGCGCGGGGTGGAGCTAGTTGGCCGACCCGACCAAAAGAGACAATGTGATAACCTTGGGTCGTTTTTGCTTTGATTTGAAAGATATTTGGCAATTCATTTTGAGAACCGGTATTTTTCTCAGGTGTAGTGGGTTACGGCGTCTGCCAGTTAAAGTCTTAGGTCCGTAGCTGCAATATTACTATCAAAAGACTTGCTGGAACCAACTGCGTTCCGAGTCATCTTGACACGCGCTCACGATTTTCTGTACTTAACTCGAGATTTCGAGAGCTACAGAGCTGATACTTACAGAAACCGATTCAGAATGATCAGGCGCGTTCGCCTGTTGCATCCAGAGGCCTGAAATCGGTCTGCTACTCGAGCAAGGTCCGTAAAAGTCATCTTTACCAGTGATGCCGGTTTTCTGTACTCAACTGAAGATTCAGAGGAGCTACAGAGCTGGTGCGCACATAAACTGATTCAGTACACCAGGCACTTGCGTCTGTTGCATCGAGAGGCCTGAACTCGTTGTGCTAGTCGAGTTAGGTCCACAACGCTATTCGTATTTCCCAAGTTCTCTTTAGAGGCGCTGTCGGTATTCTGCACTTAACTCTAGCTGTAGCAGAGCTAAAGAGGTGGTACGCACAAAAACCGATACAGAATCATCAAGGGCGTTTGGCTGTAGCATCTAGAGCTCTGAACAGAGTCTGCTTCTCGAGCTAAGTCTGCAAAACTATTTGTATGCGATCGATTTTGTAAGAGTTTTTTGGCTCTCGCTTCAGCTTGCTTCGCGTGTTCTGAGGAGCTGGGCAAGAAAAGAGCTCTACGAGGTCCCCGGGGTACTGTTACTTTAAACATGCACAACCTGCGGGATATGCTAGGGAGGAGGAGGAGAGGGAGAAGACGGAGGAGCAGCAAAGGAAGGAGGACGAGAAGATGGAGAAACGACTTGCGTACATTAATGAACATGCATCGGAGTGGAATGCGGAGCCTCGGGACTCGATACCGATGGAATTGATTGGGGACTCCGCCACAGGGGTGAATTGGATTAACGGTCTCTGGGCAACATCCAATATTATCTACAAGCACATTCTTGGCGACATTCAAAATAGGCTGGAGCATATCTCTGTGTTGTATGGTATGAGGCCTCCGAGTTGGGGCCACAATATGTTCAGGTGGATCTATCGAGAAGGAAACGAAAGAGCTGACAGGCTGACATGGTTGGCCAGAACCAAAAATAGTTACGTTACGTTCCATACCTCACTTATTGAACATGCGAGTAAAACAAAACTAGACGGCCTCCGTGGATTCTTCGACGGAGGTCGCTCTGTGGAGGGATGTGCTGCAGGATGGTGTATAGATTTGTGTGTACACGGGACGTGGCAGTTGGTGGCGGAGGAAGCTGTCTCGCTTGATGCCTCTGCTTCTGTCATGTTTTGTGAGATGATTGCAGCACAACGGCTCTGTATGGCCGTGGAGCACATTTTGGGTAGCATCTTTCATCCAAGCAGCTGACTCATTTCATCTTGCTTGGAGCTCTCCAACACCTTTACATTTTCACATGTTGTATTGCATCCTTTTCCTTGTTCCTGCATCCTATTCCGTTGCCTATGCCTCAGTGGCTCGGCAGTGTGATGATAAGAGTTGCCCTCTCCAGCTACCCTGTGCTCCGTTTGGGAGTCTTAGGGCTCAGCTGTCACAGCTGTCCGCGCCCTGACTCAAACTCAAAAACCAGGTTGACGGTTTACCGCCGGCGCCCTGTTTTGGACGAGTGGTCGCTACTAAGTTTTAAGAATCAGATTTTTCCCACCCGTGAAAGGTTCTGAGAACCTCTGTGTCTTAATTTGAGCTCTCTAGGCGCATTTTCATTATCCAAACTTGACCGACCCGGCCAGAAAGGATAATATGATATCTGTTGCTCGGTTTTGCCAAGATTTCAGACAGATTTAACCATTTATTTTGAGACAGGCGATTTTTTGCATCTCCGAACGACTATCAGGGCCTCTGCGTCTTGATATAATCTCTGTAGGCGCAAGTTTACAATCAAAACACTTGGCGGAACCAACTTCATCTCGACATGAAAAAAATATCAACGTTTAATTTTCCCAGAAATGCGTCCAGAAGGTCTCGCTTTCGACTCTGAGCACTTTACGCGTGGAAAGAGCTGTGCGAGATTCCGGGCAGTGACCAGCTTGACGGTTCACCGCCGGCGCCAGTTGCTCTCCGGGTTTTGGACGCCATCAAGTGGACGCTACCAAGTTCCGGGGCGCTGGAGAGCTAGTTGGCAGAAAAATCTCGATGGACCTTCACTGACTTTTAGTTGGTCGAAAATTATCTTCTCGGAATTCAACAATTTGTTTCAGCTTATTCCCGCTCGCCCTCTCGATCTGAGCTCCATCGGTACCTTTTACTGCTATAAAGCACAGCTTGAGCGGCCGTTTCGGATCATCTTGACACGCCTTGACGGTTTTCGTGAGATAACTCGAGCTCATACCGACAGAGACCGATTCATTAGTCGCGTTTGTCTGTTGCAGCACATGTCTAAACTCAGTCTGCTGCTCGCTAGCTCCGCGAGACGATTCGTATTGTTCGAGTGATCTTGAGTGCTGTCGGTTTTCTGTACTTAACCCGGGCTGTAGGGAAAGCTACAGAGCTAATAATCACAAGAATCGGCTCGGCGGCATCAGCTTCGTTCAGCTGTCGCGCTGAGAGACATGAGCTCGGTCTGATACTCCCGCCAGGTTCGTATATCTGTTTGTATCGCTCGAGTTATTTGACGGAGACTGTCGGATTCCTTTACTTTTCTCGAGCTCCAGGGGAGCTATAGAGCTGATACGCACAGAGACCGATGCAGACTGATTAGGCGCGTTCGTCTGTTGATTCAGGTCTACTACTCGAGCTAGGTCTGCGAAACTATTCGTATTGTTCGATTCATCTTGAGAGGTGCTGTCGGTTGTCGCACCTGTCAGAGCTGGTACGCACAGAAACCGATCGGGAAGCATCGGGAGTGTTCGTCTGTTGCATCGAGAGGTCTGAGTGCGGTTTTGTTATTCGAGCTGGTTGCCAAAATTATTCGTATTCGACTTTTTTCCAAATAATGGTGAATTCCTTCAGTGATCTCGAGCGGTCGAAAAATCAGAAGAAAATCGTGAGGCTCGAAGCGTATGGACGCTTGGTTTGAGTCTCTTGTGGACTCAGACGCCAAACGCGGACTTGTACCCTGCTACTTCTTCTCAGCACAGCAATGGAATATCACTAGACACCTGAGATCAATCTGCTATCAGCTCGGGCTTAAAAACTAATCGTTCACTGCCATTTTTCCGGGCGTAATATGGTCAGGAAGCTCTACGAGTCCCCGGCGGTAAGAAAGATTGACGGTTTACCGCAGGCGCCCAGTGGTGAATCGTCAACCAGATTACCGCCGGGCAGCTCGTAGAGCTTTTTTCTTGCATTGCGCTCGTCGGGAAAGATAACTCGCAGAGTTTCCCTTTGTTAGTTGCTGGAAGCTTAAGAGTAATTCCGGGGCGCTGGAGAGCTAGCTGGCAAGAAAAATCTCGACGGACCTTTTGCTGGCAGTTGTTTGGTTGAACATACCTCGTAGAGCTCTTCGGCATCGATGAGCTTCAGAAATTCCGGCGCGGGGTGCAGCTAGTACCTCGTAGAGCTCTTCGTTATCGATGAGCTGGAGGAATTCCGGCGCGTCGACTCAGAAAGGACAAAGTGGTGATTGTGGGTCGGTTTTGCTCAGATTTGAAAGAAATTTGACAATTCATTTTAAGAATTACGCCGACCATTGGCACATAAACTTTCTTCCCTGAGCAGCTCAGCTCTGTAGAGCCAGTTTCAGTATTAGTTGATTTCCCGGAACCGATTTCATCTTCACTCCGAAAATCTCAATTTCACGTTTTTCTAGACAAGCTCCAAGAAGCTCTCCGCTTCGATCCTGAGCTTTCTTACGGATGCAAGGAGCTCTAGGAGGTTCCCGGCGGTGACCAGGTTGACGGTTCACCGCCGGCGCCGTTGGCCCACCCGGCCGGTGCGGACACATTGGTGACTTTTGGTCGGTTTTGCGCAATTTTGAAAGATATATTTAACCATTCATTTTGAGAAAGCACATTTTTGCGCGTCGCATTGGCATATAAACTCCTCTCTAATAGCAGCTCAGCTCTCTCGATGCATTTTCTTATGAGTACTTCCGGGAACTGATCGAATATGAACATCGAAAAAATCGAAATGAATATTTTCGAAACATCTCTATTTTTGGATTCTACTTCGATTCTCAGCATTCTTACTAGTGTACGAAGCTCTACGAGGTTCCCGGCGGTGACTAGGTTGCTGGCTCAAGGAGGTCTACGAGGTTCTCGGCGGTGACCAGGTTGCTGCTGTCTCTCCTCGGGGATCTCAGCGGTGGCCTGGCCCGTCGGGGGCCTCCTCAAGCCTGTCTCCTCAGGCTGCCCCCTGGGCGGCCGTGGGCGCGCGTGGGTGCGCGCTGGCCCATAAGTTCGTGTACTTCGTCGGCTGCAACCTCCTGGACTTGCTGCGCATAGGTCGCTGCATTTGTTCCCTGCTCGTGTTAGCGGGTGAGCCCACACGTGCCGCTGGAGGCGCAAGGCCGCTACCTGTTGCACTTGTATCTTTGCTGTTTGCTTGTGATACTCTTGGGAGCCCGGCACTTACCAGTTTTGCTCTGGCAGTTGAGAAGGACACTTTGACCGTTTTTGTTGCAGCAGATTTCATCACGTACCGACTTTCACCTTCACGGGGTTGGGATAAGTTTCTTGAAGAACTCGAGGATGAACACTATCGTGATCTGGAGGCTAGTAGGTGCCCTACTTGTCGAGCTTATCGGTATTCTACTTCCAGTTGTGGGCAGTGTGATCTTAAGAGGAAGATGGTTCCGACTTCTGATGATGATATGGGAACTGAGGGCAACGAAGAGAAGCGACAGAGGAAGCTCCTGGAAGATAGACGTCTTCTTGGTGATGCCGAGGGTGGTGGAGGTGGGGCAGTTAGTGGGAATGGAAGTGGTAGTAGTGGAGGAGGAGGAGGTGATGCTGGAAATCTGGCCACTATGCTCCGTGCACAGTTCGATGCCATGCGTGAAGATATGCAGAGGATGCTTATGCAGAACTCTGTTGACATCAAAGAGCAGATTCAAACGAGGGTATCAGAGCAGGTTGCCCCTATTGCTTCGTCGGTGCAGGAGATTCGTTCAGCTCAGGAGGCCCAGGCGAAAGAGATCAAAGCACTTCAGTCTCAGATGAACTCTAGAGATCCCTGGGCAGATTCATCATCTCTGGGAGGTGCGTCTACTCGTGATTCTCGGACTGCTGACTTCCAGAGACCCTTTGTACCACATGTTCCGACTTGGATCCAGGTGAGCGGCTTCGCGCAAGAGGACCCCCGAAAGGTTGAAACTCGAGATAAGGCCAAGATCCAGGTCACCACGGTTAGGAACATGATAGGTAAGTTGTACACACTATCGCAAGCACGGGAGAGTGACGTTACTAAGATCTTCGACAGAGGTAGGACGGACGGGGATATCGCTTCCAATCGATTTGGTGTGACCAAGTTTCGCATATACTTCATGCCAGGGACTTCGAAAGAGACGGTCTGGGAAGTACGCAACGAGTGGGCCTCAGCCTGGTCCAATTCGTGCCCTGATCTGGTCGGTTGTCAGAATAGTTTTGGACCATACAAAGACCGACACCTCGGTTGGTTTGTCCAACCGGCACCACAGGACCGACGTAGAGTGGGGGAGACTCGCAAGGCGACTGCGATCTTTCATAAGCTCAAGACTGTTGCCACTGCTCTCATCACTTTTGAGCCTGAAGGGCCTGCAAAGGCTTGGGCATACCTGCAGAAGGATAGTCAGAGTGATAAAGTGTGTGTAGGTACGTGGACGGATACCGTGGGATGGAAGTTCGTGTCCGAGCGGGTCCAGCACATCGATCCAGATCTGGACTGCAAGACTTGGGAGAGGCAGGTGAATAGCAGCTCGTGACGGTGCCCAGCTTCTGTTGGAGGTTGGAACGTTCGGAGGTTGGGAAGATACACCTCCGAGTGCATGAATCACATTGCCGAATTAAAGATTTCCATCGTCGGGGTCCAAGAGAGCCAGTTCTTACACGACTTGGATCTTGCAGATGCGGGTTGGGATATACATCGCTCGGCAGATGAAGGGGAGAACGTGGGGAGACGGGCTGCCATCTTGTGCCGAGGTGTATGGAGACATCTGCTTATCGATGTTGTGTGTGGTCGCCGCTGGGTCATTGCAATCTTTCGCAAGCTCATCTTCGTTTCTGTCTATCTCCCTCATAAGGAGTCTGAGCGGGGTGCACAGGGTGAAGCACGCCGTTCTCCTGAAGGGTTTCTTGCTAGTTTCAAGCTCTATACGGACGTGTTATCGGATCTTGTTGCACATGTCTCTGCGGCCAAAAAGCGATTTCACATTGAGGAGGTTGTTATCTCGGCTGACGCCAACGTGGAGGTTTTCCCGCACCACAGGATCAATGGGGTGGAGGTTACGGGGGAGGCGGTGAATGGGCCTATACGTAAGAGGGGGAGGTCTAGTGGAGGTGACGAAAGTAGAGCCAACAGGATGAGGGAGATGTACTCGGGGGCCTTTCTGAAGACCATGGGGGCCCTCAAGTTGCAGCTAGCCAACACTTTTGGGACTCGTCAGCCTACTTGGAGACACAATTCGAGCACATACGAGCACGTCTATGATTATCTTGCGGTCCCAGCTTCTTGGATGACTCCAGAGGTGACTTGTTCTTGGGTTGTGCCGTCCCAGGTCCCACGGTCGGAGGCGACGGAAAGGACGTTTAGCGATCACAAGCTCTTGTGTGCCGATATGCCCGCCCAGCATGCTCAGTTGAGGTATCGACGTCGGCCTCAGCTCAAGACCTGGAAGCTTCAGCCAGGGTTCGAGCTCCAGCAGACAGCCGGCTTGGAGAGAGCGATTTGCCAGCCCGAGCTCGTGAATCAGATCCACACGGATGTAGGTTTTGAGGTCATGACACAGAGTATACTTGAGGGTGCCAGTGAGACTTTGGATATCTCCCGTTCCCGTGGTCAGCCTGTTTCAGACTATCCCAGATATTCGGAGGAGGATTTACTGATAAAGGAGGAGTTCTTTAAGGTCAGGAAGAGGTGGAGGGTGGCACGATATGGCGGGGCTAACGTGGGACAGGAGGAGTACGAGAGAGTCCAGGAGGAGTACAAGGGGACAGCAAGGAGGTGGCGTCGAGTACGTAAGCGTCATGATCGTGCATGTGAGCTTTACCGTATTCGTGATGGTGTCCGTCGTAGGCCTGTTATTACGCACATGTATGTTGACGGGGTCCTCACGCGTGACCAGGAGAAGTGGATTGAGGGCCTTCGGCGGCATGGGCTCCTGAGGTACTCCAGCGATCCCCACCGACAGGACACCAACGCGTGCTTGGATGAGCTTAAGAACCAGTGTAAGGCCCTGCGAGACTCTGGAGAGCCCCACCGCAACCCGATCAACATGGGTCTCTTGCTGGAGGCACGGTCTAGACTCAGGGAAGGACGGGCAACAGGTGCAGACGGGGTGACGTCATCGGTGCTCAAAGCATTGCCATGGGAAGCCCTCCGACACATACTTACCTTATTCCGTTTGCTGTACGATCAGAAACATGTTTCACCGAAGTCCTGGAGAGAGATCTTGGTATGCTTGATGCCTAAGAATCCCAAGGCTCGTGATTTTGAAGAAACGCGGGCCCTCTCACTTCTTTCTCATTTTGGTAAGTGGTATAGCAGTTGTCTATGTGTACTTCTAGAGCACCGCGTTCGGCAGGCTGCGCCGCCAGGTTGCAACTTATATGGCTTTATTGCGGGGCACAAATGTTATGAGGTCACGGCCCCCCTCAAACGTCTTGCTCAACACGGCGTTGTGTGGGGGAAGGAGGAGAGTCTTTATCTTGCAAGTGCTGACATTGAAAAGGCGTTTGATAATTTCACGGTGAGATGTGCAGCAGAGGCGCTTTTATTCCATCATGTCCATCCTGCCCTTGTGTATGCTGTCTTTGAGAGTTATGCTTGTAATACGGCAGAGATCAGCTTCCAACAGTGTTCTACGACCATCTCGTGGGATACTTGCATACGTACAGGCTCCTTGGAGGCGCCTTTGCTGTTTGTTGCCCAGACACTTCGTATGCTTGCACCAGTGACGGCAGGTTGGAGGCAGTCTGGATACGGCGTCAGGCTCACTGATGAGGCATCCAATCTCTTGGTCAACCACTGGCTGTGGGCAGACAATATTTTGCTGGCAGCATCTTCCAGGCGATAACTGACTCATATGCTCGAGGACTTGACTGGGGTCCTCCACCGCTTCGGTTTCAACTGGAAAGCATCTTCGATGGAGTTCTTGGCTTGTGGCGTTCAAGGTCCATTGCAGGATATCCGCCTGCCTGTACCGGGGCTCCTGCCTGCTGAGATGGGTAGGAAGCGTTCTCGTGGGGCTTCCCAGAGCGCCGCAGGCCCTTCGGAGGAGATGATAGTGAGGCAGGTGGAGAGGATGGAGGTTCTCGGCACGCTATTGGATGTACGATTTCAGGATCATGACGACATTAAGCACCGACTGGAGAAGGCACGGAGGGTCTTCATGAGTGAGATTTCTTTTTACTCGTCGCCCGTGGTTCCGCTTCGTTGTAAGTTTCAGCGTTATGATAGCAGGGTCAGAAGTTGCTTTCTGTACGGCTTGGAGGGTACGACTCTGGATTCGAGTAGTCTCCAACAGATACATGCAGCTGAAGGCAACTTCTTGTCCACCATGAGACGTCTCAAAAAGAAGATCACGGAGTCCTGGGGAGAGTACTGGGGCAGGAGGATTAAGGGTGGCCGTCGCTTATTGAAGTGGGCCCGTAAGCCTTCGATGGTCCAGCTCGCCCTTCATCGCCAGTGGCTCTTCGCCAAACATGTTGTGAGCACAATCCATGAGGAACATAGTCGGGTGGATGAGGACGCACTCAGTCAGGGCATTCTTTATCATGAGCCACGAGATCCTGATATTTTTGGTGGTTCGCAGCGTTTCTTGGAGTTATCGGTTCCCTCGCCTACCCCGAATGCCAGACAGCTCAACAGTTCGTGTAGGAGAAAGGCACAGAGCGCATCTTCCTTGGAAAGTAGATCAGTTCGCAGACGTATATCGGAGAACACGGCATATGAGCATCACGATTCACAACATGTACATGAGCCTGTTCGTAAGCGGGTACGCCATACCTATGCACGGGAGGAGGAAGGAGGATTGCCCACTGCCAGTATGCAGAGCGCCTTGACGATGATGCACGCGTCGGGGGAGTGGACTGAGCAGCGTGACGTACATGTTAGAGCTCTCCCTGGGGGCCGAAGGTTTACTAGAGCCTGTCGTCATCGAGTCTTGACGGGACTCAGGCCTTGGTTCGAGGTCTTCGAGCACACGCGCGGGGTTCATTGGGATCGCACGATGGTCTGGAATGAAACTGGCTGGCGTTCTTTCCTGGTGGGTACCCTGGCCGCCCTGGACTTGGATGATCTTCTCGAGTTCTGCCTTCTTCGGGATCCCTTCACGGGTGAGTTCAAGCAGGAGGAGGAGGGGGAGGAGAAGTCTGAGGAGCAGCAACGACGGGAAAATGAACGGGTGGCGAAACGACTGGCCGCGATAAATGATGATGAAACCACTTGGCGTGGGGAAGGGGGTGGATATGGCTTGGAGCTCCGTGGGGATAGCCAGTGTGTTGTGCGCTGGCTTAATGGAAGATATCGCTGTCATAATGAAGTATACCGCCGCACGATCAAGGGTATGCAGAACCGCCTCCACAGAATGAGTGAGGACCATCATCTTGTCACGGCTGAAGTGGGAAGGGATATGTGGAAATGGGTGTATAGGGAGGGCAACGATGAGGCGGACTATGAGACACATCTTGCACGTGAGGGTAAAGTAACTTCTGATGTTCGTTGGAATCATAACACTCTTTATCATATTAGATCGGGTCATTATATTGTTCGTGCACTTAGAGGAGCTTTTGACGGTGGGCGGTGTGAGCGTGGCACCTCGTGTGGCTGGGTTATTGATGTTTGTCTTGTTCCCTCTCTTCCTCCTCACCAGCTTCCCCCTGGACTTGTGCAGGGTGGATGGCACCCTGGAGTTGGCCGCAGAGGTTTCATGATCCCTAGCCATTGCACGATCACACAGGCTGAGTTGGCAGCTGCACATTCTCTTCTCAATGGCATTGCCGAGATGTGTATACACGTACAACTTGGCAGGTGACTGTTTGTGTATAATATCTGCATAGCTCCGCTGTTGTAAGATACATGCTTAGCCCCACTGTTTCTTGATGTGTGTATATTCCTGTGCAGCTACGCTGTTGTATCATATATGCACAGCTACGCTGACTTGTATATCGCACAGCTCCGCTGTTAGTGCTTAGGTTGCCTGTAGGTAATCCTACCGCTGGCCCTGCCCCCCTAAGGGGGCTCGAATCGGGCCCCGCAGACCGCAGACAGACTAGGTTGACGGTTCACCGCCGGCGCCAGTTTTGTTCTCGAAATTCAACAATTCGTTCGAGCTCTAGTATTTTTCCGGTGATATTCGATCTTATTCCCGCTCGCCGTCTTGATCTCAGCTCGATCGGGTACCTTTTCTTGTCAAAAAGCTGCGACGGGATCGGCCGTTTCGGGTCATCTTGACACGCGGTGGCGGTTTTCTCAAGATAACTCGAGCGATAGAACAGCTACAGAGATGATGCCTACAGAAATCGTTTCAGAATCATCAGGCGCGGTTGCCTGTTGAATCCAGAGGTCTGAACTCGGTCTGCTGCTCGAGCTAGGTCCGCGAAATTGTTCGTATCGCTCGAGTCATCTCGACAGAGACTGTCGGATTTCTGTACTTTACTCGAGGAGCTGCAGAGCTGATACGCACAGAAACCAATTCAGACTGATCAGGCGTTCGTCCGTTGCATCTAGAGGCCTGAACTGGGTCTGCTACTCGAGCTAGGTCTGCGAAGCTATTCGTATCGTTCGAATCATCATGAGAGTTTCTGTCGGTTTTCGCAAGTAACTCGTGCTGTGGGAGAGCTACAGAGCTGGTACGCACAGAAACCGATCCAGAAGCATCAGGAGCGTTCGTCTGTTGCATCGAGAGGTCTGAACTCGGTGTGCTATCCAGAGTAAGGTCACAAAATTTTCGTATTCGTTTTTTGTTTTGTTTTTTCTTTTGTGTGTTTTTTCCTTATCTCGAATAATGGTGAATTTCTTCACTGAACTCCAGCGGTCGAAAAATCAGAAGGATCTCGTGAGGCGCGAAGCATCTAGACGCTTGGTTTGAGTCTGTTCTGAACGCAGACGCCAAAAACAGATTCGTATTCTGCTACTTCCTCCCAGCGCAGCAATGGGATATCACTAGACGCCTGAGATAAATCTGCTATCAGCTCGGGCTCAAAAACTATTTTTTCTCTGCTATTTTTCGAACATAATATATGGTGAGGAAGCTCTACGAGTCCCCCGGCGGTAAGAAAGGTTGACGGTTTACCGGCGGCGCCCAGTTAATGAAGCTTCTGAAGCGAGAGCCGAAAAACTCCAACAGTGAGCATTTTTTGGTTTTGATCGAAGTTGCGTCCTCCAATTTTGTTGATATGAATAGAACACCTGCGCACCTGAGAACTTGAACGACTCCCCTTCCATGCCTGCTCACCGAAAAAGTTTATCACATGACTCAGAAAAACGATTTTTTTGGTGTCGATACAAAGTCGTTTTTTCAAGTGTTTTAATGGTAATACTGCTCCTGGAGCCATGCAAATTTAACGAGAATTTGCGTCATTACTACAGGGAATGAAAATCTAACTTCTAAAAACGAATCTCAAAATTTTCCATAGAGTGAGCCGGCGGTAAACCGTCAACCAGGTTACCACCGGAAGCCTCGTCTTTTTCTTGCGCGGCGCTGCTCGGAACATGCAAAGAGCCCATCAAACGTTAGCTTGAAAACTTGAACATTTTTTGGTTTTCCTCGAAAGTCGGTTCCCCCAAGTGTTTGATAGTAATAGTGCAGCTACAGACCTGAGAATTTCACTGGCAAGCGCGGCATAACCCACTACAGTTGCGAAAAATACCGGTTCTCAAAACAAATGTTCAAATCTCTCAGGAAGTTCGTCCAACCGACCCAAAGTTCACGCATTGTTTTGAGAAGCGCTATTGTTCTCATCTGTACTGGGTTATCCCGCGTCTGCCAGTTAAATTCTCAGGTCCGTAGCTTGAATATTACTATCAAAAGACTTAAGGGAACCGTCGGCGGTTTCGAGCATCTTGACACGCGTTCACGGTTTTCTCCGTCTGCCAGTCAAATTCTTAGGTCTGTAGGTGCATTATTGCTATCAAAACACTTGGCGGAATTGAATTTGGATGAAAACAGGAAAACGTGATTTTTCGAGTTTTTCGTTTCTCGCTCCAGAAGGAAGCTTTCTTCATGTGTTCCGACGATCGCCGTGCAAGAGAAGAGCTCTACGAGGTCCCCGGCGGTAACCAGGTTGACGGTTTACCGCCGGTTCCCAGTACCTCGTAGCGATTTTTGGCATCGATGAGCCAGAGGAATTCCGGCGCGGGGTGGAGCTAGTTGGTCGACCCGGCCAGAAAGGACAAAGTGATGACTTTGGGTCGGTTTTGCTAAGATTTGAAAGATATTTGACCTTGTATTTTGAGAAACCCGATTTTTCGCAGCTGTAGTGAGTTATCTCGCGTCAGCCAGTAAAATTCTCAGGTCCGTGGGTGCAGCTTTACTATCAAAACTCTTGGCGGAATTGACTTTGGATGAAAACCGAAGAATCGTGTTTTTTTTTCGATTTTTTCGGCTCTCGCTTCAGGAGTCTCCTTCATGTGTTCGGAGGAGCGCTGTGCAAGAAAAGAGCTCTACGAGTTGCCCGGCGGTAACCTGATTGACGGTTTACCGCTGGTTCCAGTTGGCCGACCCGACCAGAACGGACAAAGTCCTGACTTTTAGTTGGTTTTGCTAAGATTTTCAAGACAGTTGACCATTTATTAAGCAGATTTTCGCGCTAAGCATTAGTATCTCAGCTTTATTCACAGAACAGATAAGCTCTTGTTATCCGAAAATTAGCGGGAACCGACATCAGAGTGACACGGAAAAATTGAATGTTGACATTTTCCGACAGATTCTTCGAGAAGCTCTCTGCTTCGATTCTGAGCACTCACGTACGTGCAAGGAGCTCTACGAGGTTCCCGTCGGTGACCAGGTTGACGGTTCACCGCCGGCGCCAGTTTTGTTTGACGACGAGAAGGCGCCGCGTAGGATGCGAGGCGAGCCGGCGCACGTGAAGCCGAAGCAGGCGTACATGGCGGTGTACTGTCGCATGGGGCGCAGTCAGGGGCAGAGCGCCGACGCGGGGGCGCCAGGGATTGGCGGGGCGCCAGATGAGCAGAGCGGTGGAGGGAGAGGCGGAGCAGGCATCGGGGGTGTGGGGGCTGGCAGGAGTGAGGTGACTGTCGTCTGTGGCCGCTGCGCTGGCGGCGCGAGCGCCTCGGGTCTCGGCGCGCGTTGCCGCGCTGCGCGGCGGCAGCCCGCAGAGCTCGTGGCGGAGAGCGAGGCGTCGAGCGTAACTCGTAGAGCTTCCCTTAGCAAGCTTAAGAGTAATTCCGGCGCGCTGGAGAGCTAGTTGGCAAGAAAAATCTCGACGGACCTTTTGCTGACTTTTGGTCGGTTGAAAATATTGTTCACGAAATTCAACCATTCGTTAGAGCTCTAGTATTTTTTCCCGTGATATTCGATTCCCACTCGCCGTCTTGATCTCAGCTCGATCGGGTACCTTTTTCTGCCAAAAAGCGCCCAGGCGGGATCGGCTCTTTCGAGTCATCTTGAGGCGTTGTCGGTTTTTTGTGCTTAACTCGAGCTATAGGGCAGCTACAGGGCTGATAGTAACAGAAACCCATCGAGAATTATCAGGCGCGTTTGTCTGTTGAATCCAGAGCTCTGAAATCGGTCTGCTGCCCGAGCTAGGTTCGCGAAACAATTCGTATTGTTAGAGTCATCTTGAGAGGTGTTGTCAGTTTTCTGTACTTAACTCGGGCTGTAGGGGGACTACAGGGCTGGTAATTACAGGAATCGATTCGGAGACATCAGGCGCGTCCGCCTTTCGAATCCAGAGCTCGAGCGGCCCCAGCAGTGCGTCGATATTCCGGGCGATTCGCCCTGCCACGTCCTTCCTGCAGGTCCGATCGTGCACGCGCACTGCGAGAGACTCGGCTCGCCCGAGCGCCTCCCCCGGCCGACCAGACGTAACGCTCAGAAACATCCAGTCCTGCGCGACACCAGATCCGCACGGCGACGACCATTAGCAACTCCTGCTTGTCACTCACGGAGCTCGCATCCCACGCGCTCGTCCAATTGTGCGCAATCCGGGCAAAATGCTCCGGGGTCTCCTCCGCACCAACGTGCCGGCCTACCTTTGCCGAAGCCACAGTCGTCGGCAGCTCCAACCCCGCGCACAACTGCCTCGCCACCTTCAAGAAAAACTTCAGCGCCTGGCCGTCCAGCCTGCCCTCTGCCAGCGCGCTCTCCGCTCGCACGTTCGCGACCCACTTGTCCATGCGCAGCGCGTTGCCACCGCGGACGTCCCCGAACGCGTCCTTCATCCTCTTCGCCGCCTTATCCAAACTCGTATGCACCCGAACCCGAAGACTCATGCGTCAGGCGCCCGGTAGCAGCCGTCAGACTTTCGCGCAAATCCTCCTGGGACGCAAAAGCAGCGAGGGCACCGACATCAACAGATCCCGCGCGGCGCTCTTCTCCTCCCGCGTCGCGAAGCGCACTCGCCTCCGGTCCAGAAGCCTTTCGGCCACGGCACGGAGGCGCCGCGCCGCGACGTCGTCCTTTCCAGCCTCGGCAGCAACGGCGCTGTCGAGCTCGGACGCGAACGGCGGCCCCTCCTCGCCCCACAGCCAAGTGTCCTCATCCACCACTGCCCGCCCCTCTCAACCTCTCCGTCTGAGCCGCGGCAACGGTCTTCAAACGACCCAGCAATGTCTCCGCCGCGCGATTCTCCTCCTCAGTCCAGCAGTCCGCCTCGCAGTGCCCGTATTTCCGCAACGTGCGGGAAGCGCGAGCCTCCAGTCGCAACTCGAAGCGTCGCCGCTCCCGGAACGCCGTCGTAGGCCTGGCCCTCATGAAGTCCGCATACTCCGGCAGGTCCTTCTCGAACACCAAGTCCCAGGGATGCTTCGCGCGCGTCGTGGCGACGAAACCGATCCCTGCAACGGCTGCGGTCTTCGCTGACAGGTGCACGCGGACTTTCGCCGACGTCATCCCCTGCGCCTTCCAGTGCGTCAACGCCCATGCCAGCTGCAACGGGTAGTTCTCGCGCCACACGCCCTCCTCCATGGTGGAAGACACTCTCTGCCTCCAAATGGGCACCCAGTTCCGCCGCTCCTCGTCTCCCGGGAAAAAACGACCGCGGCCGACCCTGCCCGTCTGTCCCTAGATCGATATCGTCGAACTCGACGAACACGCAGAGCAGGGGCGCCTGCTAATCCGGCCGAGCGCAATTGTGCGGGTCGGCGCCCTCGTGCCACATGTAGCCGCGCAGCGTGCCCATCGCCCCGTTCATGAGCCCCGCCTCAACCCAGAGGTTCTGAGTCAACAGCACGCGGGCCCCTTCGCAGACGTACAGCTCGTTCTCGAGTCCGCGGAAGTCCTCGGACGCCGTCTGGTCTGGCCTAGACTTCTGCTTTTTCTCCTTCTTGTCGTGGTAGGCACGCAACGCCGCGATGGGCTTACCACTCGCAGCGGCTACCTGGTACAACCTCTCCATGTTCACTCTATCGGCGCCACGTGCACCCGAGGCCCGATCCTTCCTGCCGTTCATCAGCAGCGGGGCCGTCTCGAAGGCCGCCAGCTCCTCCCTCCCCTCCTTGGTCATTTGCAGCACCGACCTGTTCCGGCGCTTCAACCACGCATGATCCCGCTGCTCCCAGGTGCACTGCGCCATGCCTTTCGTGACCTCCAAAAAGCGATCAGCATCCTGCCTGTACTCCGCCTGCCGCTCCTTCGACAGCCCCTCTTTCTCACCGCGCCACCGGTGCACGCGCCGGAGCACGGCCACGTCCTGGAACGTATCGCGCACGAAACTCCCATTATTCACTAACCTGTCCGTGCTCCAGGCGTCGTCGGGGGTCCGCTCCGCCCCCCTGGGCTTGTTCTTCGCAGACCCCCCATACGCGCCCATCCGGTACAGGGGGTCATCGCCGATTGGCGGCGCCTGCTGCGGATCCCCGGCGAGCACGGCATCCTTCCCGCCGAGATACACTGGCCTCGCACCCTGCGCCGCACGCTTCGCCGCAACACCAAGAGTATCCTGCACCTTGAACTCGATCTTGCCCAGCATCTGCCGCCCGATCATGCTCATCTCATCGAGCACAAACAACCTCGCCTGACGTAGTCGAGTTTGCGTCTTTTGAAACCGGTCCCCGTCCTTGCGTACCCAACGGCCGCAATATCCCACCGGCACACCGAACTCCCTGTGCAGGGTGGTCGCGCCATATTTCAACTGGAACGAGGCGCGCCCGGTAGGAGCGGCGAGCAAGCAGCAATTCCGCTCCTCCTCATCAATCTCTTCAGGCCGTCGCCGGATTTCGCGTACGCCGCGGCGATCTCAATCCAGCCTCGTCCTCGGGGCAAACTGCCGCACCCGCTTTCGCCTCGCGGCTACGAAACTGCGCGCGGTGCGCGATTTCCCCGTGCCGGCCCCGCCCGTGACCATCAATCTCAACGGGTCGGCCTCCGAATGGCGCTCGTCCATGACGATGTCGTGGGCGAACTTCTGCCAGGGGTCGAGATCGGCGCGCTCGGCGACCTCGGCCCCGTCGCCTACCTTGGCCTTTCCGTGCCACTCATCCCAGAGCTTCTCCAGACGCCCTTTCTCGCTCGTCGACACATTGCACGCCTCGTTCAACCAATTGAAGTCCTTGGGGTTCACCCGGGCCCTGCCGCGCACCTCATCGCCCGCAACATCCCCGACGCGCACGTCCGCCGCCTGCACAGCAGGGCCTGCCGCGCTGACGCGCTCATCGGCTGGGCGGCGCTCCCACTCGGACACCTCCCCCGCGGCCGCAGCAGACTCAGCGCCCTCCCCCGGCCGCGCCTCGCGTGAGACAGCATCCCGAGCCTCCTCGTTCGGGTCCTCGTCCCCGCGCAGCACGAGTCTGTCCACCAAGTCCTCCACTTCGTCCCCCGACTCCGCCTTCTCGCTGTCTCTGTCATCGTCGCCGCGCCCAGAGCCATCATCGGGCGCCTGCCCCCCGGCGCCGCCCGCCGCCTCCTCTGCCCCCGCGCCCCGCCCCTGCTGTCGCGCCTCATGCCGCCTCACCATTTCGCGGTGCTTCCGGCGCAGCAGCTCCCAATTGCTAGCGACGCCGTCCTCCAGGATGGCGCCGAGCACTTCCTTGTAGAACGGGTTCGCGCGCTCGTACTGCTGCGCGACCCACGCCGGAACCCGCTGGCGGAGCATGGGGTCAGTGAGCATCTCCATCATCTTATGCCCCCAATACTGATCGCTCTGCCCCCCCCAGGCCCTTCCCCCCGACTTGAGCCAGAGATCCTGCGCGCCCAGGAACCGCTCGCTTCCAGCATCCTGGCCAACACCGCCCGCCAAAGGCTGAACGAACTCCGTGGACCCAATGCAAGTCGCCGGCACTGGCCGGACATCCCTCAGCATCTCCTGTTCGATCATGGCCTTGCGGTCCGCGGTCGCCATGTGCCGCCAGTGCGCGATGACGTTCGCCCGCGCGTACGCCTCGTGGCAGGCGTGCTGCGCGTTCGCGCACTCCGCGCTATAGCCAGGGGTCACCTGCAGACACACCGCAGGTTCCCGCGGTACACAGCGTACTTCCAATAAAATTCAAACAACGACACATCGCGCACCTCTTCCACCGAGATGGACTCGTCGCCCCTGGCACGCTGCCGACGCACAAACTCCAGGCGCTTGTCGAATTTGTCCACTTTGCTATCACAGTGCACAGGCTCGTCATCTGCCTTGTCCCGAAGCGCAGACACAGGCTTCAGGGCGCGGGCGCCCGTCGTGTTGAGGGCCACGACGGGCAGCATGGACAAAACCATGGGCAGGCGCAACCCCAGCAGCGCACCTCGTGACAGTGGTAGTCCCGCTCCCCGTGCATTCGAGCAAAGAACTTCTGAATTGAGCGCCGAAGGAAATCAGTCCCTTCGCCCTCTGGGACGTAAGCGCAGACCTCGTTGACGGCGTCGTCGAGCACCTCCTTGATCTTCCGCGAGCCATTGGGCGCCTTCGTCGCGTACTTCGTGACGTACTCCACGACCGCCCACAAGTTCAGAACGGGACGCCAGTCAATGTTCCCCATGTTGGCCAACAGCACGCGCTCCTCGTAACTATTGCAGAGCCTGTCGTTCCGCGGGGACACCGCCTGCGAGTGCCTCCATGAGACCGCGCCCTCGCGCGCGCAATGCGAGATTGCCGCGCCCGCATTGCACGAGGAAGCTCTACGCGTTCCCGGCGGTCACCAATGTTGACGGCTTACCGCCGGCTCCCAGTTGCTGGAAGCTTAAGAGGAATTCCACGACACTGGAGGGCTAGTTGGCAAGAAAAATATTGACGGACCTTTTGCTGACTTTTGCTCGGTTGAAAATGATGTTCTCGAAATTCAACAATTCGTTAGAACACTAATATATTTTCCCGTGAGATTCGATCTTATTCCCGCTCGCCGTCTTAATCTCAGCTCGATTTGGTACCTATTACTGCCAAAAAGCACTCCGGCGGGATCGGCTGTTTTGGGTCATCGTGACAGGTGCTGTTGGTTTTCTGTACGTAACTCGAGCTGTAGGATAGCTACAAAGCTGGTGCGCACACCTAATCGATTCAGAATGATCAGACGCGTTCGTCTGAAGCATCTAGAGGTCTGAAATCGGTCTGCTACTCGGGCTAGGTTCGCGAAGCTATTCGTACTTTTTTTTTGTTTGAAATGATGATGAGCTTCTTGACTTAACTCGAGCCTCAGATGAGCTAAAGGGCTCTTCGGCACAGCAATCGGAAGGCAATGATCAGGCGCGCTAGTCTAAAGTATCTAGACGCCCGAACAGGGTTTGCTATCAGCACTGGGGCCGGACAATTATTCGTACTCCTCCAATTTGTTGGAGATGGTGATGGTTTTCTTGACTTAACTCAAGCTGCAGATGAGCTACAGAGCTGTTCGGCTCAGCAATCGGGAGGAAATCATCAGGCGCCACGGTTGTAAGTATCTAGACGCCTGAAATCAGTCTGCTATCAGCGCTGTGGTTGAACAGTTATCATTTTTTTTTTTTTTTTTTTTTTTTTTTTTTTTTTTTTTTTTTTTTTTTTTTTTTTTTTTTTTTTTTTTTTTTTTTTTTTTTTTTTTTTTTTTCATTTTCTCCTTTTTTCTTTTTCGATATGGTGATGATTTTCTGGACTTAACTCGAGCTGCAGATGAGCTGCAGAGCTGTTCGGCACAGCAATCGGAAGGAAATCGTCAGGCGCGCTAGGTCAAAGTATCTAGACGCCTGAAATCAGTCTGCTATCAGCGCTCGGGCTGAAAAACTATTCGTACTCTGCTAGTTTCTTGCAGATGGTGATGACTTTATTGACTTAACTCGCGCTGCAGATGAGCTACAGAGCTCTTCAGCACAGCAATCGGAAGGGAATCTTCAGGGGCGCTATTTAAGAGTATTTAGACGCCTGATCTCGGTATGCTATCAGTGCTCGGGCCGAACAAACTGTTCGTACTTTGCTAATTCTTCGGAGATTGGTATTGGTTTTCTTGAGCTGCAAAAAAACCTATTCGTGCTCCTGCTCTTCGTCCTCTCCCTTCTCCTCCCTCTTTCCCTCCTATTCCTTCTTCATCTGCTCCTTGTCCTCTTTCTTCTCTTGCTCCTTCTCTTCCTCCTTCTTCCTATCTTCCTCCTCTTCATCGTCGTCCCTTTTCTTCCCCTCCACCCTTCGTCCCTGCTTGTCGTCCTCCTCTCCATCTTTCCCCTCCTCCTGCTCCGCCTGCTCCTTCTCTTTCTCCTCCATCCCCATCTCACCTCCATCTCCTCCTCTCCCTCACTTCTTCTTCGCCTCCACGTTTTCATCCATGAAACCGCGCCCTCGCGCGCGCGGAATGCGAGATTGCTGCGCCCGCATTCCATTCATGTATATCGAGGAAGCTCTACGAGTTCCCGGCGGTGACCGAGGTTGACGGTTTACCGCCGGCTCCCAGTTGGGTCGGTTGGGCGAACATTGTGAGATATTTGACAATTCGTTTTGAGAACGAATATTTTTCACTTGTAGTAGATGCCTCGTAGAGCTCGTCGGCATGGATGAGCTGAGAGGGATTCGGGCGCGGGGTGGAGCTAGCTGGCCAATCTGGCCAGAAGGGGCAATGTGGTGACCTGGGGCTCGGTTTTTGAAGATTGTCAGGAATTCGAGAACTCGTTTTAAGAATCCAGTTTTTTGTTCCCTGCAGTCGATCATGTCGCGTTCCATGGTGCAATTCTGAGAACTGTAGGCGCAGTATTTCAGTTCAAAACACATCCCGGAACCGTCGGTCGTCGAGACGTATTTTTCTAGATCATGCTGGTTTTGTACATTTAATCAAGGCAGAAGCAAGCTGCATAGCTCTGGCTTCATCTGCAGCAGTATTGGCTCATCAAGCGCCCAACTGTAAATGCCTCGTGGAGCTCTCAGGGACTAATGAGCTAGAGGAATTCTGGCGCAGGGAGCTGCTTTGCCGACCTGGCCAGGACAGGCAGACAACCTGGCGTAGGTTTGTGTAAGATTGTGAGAGCTTAGAGAATTTGTTTTCAGAATCCAGTTTCCTGTTCCCTGCAGTCGATCATGGTGTATTTTGTGTTGGGATACCTCGTAGAGCTCTTCGACGAGATGCACTAAGGGGAATTCGGGCGGGGGGTGCAGCTAGTTGGCCGACCAGGCCAGAGCAGACAATGCGACGACGTTCGTTTGATGAGGCTTGTGAGAGATTGGAGAATTCGTTTTGAGAATCCAGATTCGATTCTCTGCAGTCGATGATAATGCGTTTGATGATGCAGTTCTCAAGGCTGTAGGTGCAGTATTTCGATCGAATGATTGGGGAACCGTCAGTCGTCGAGACGCGTTTTTGAGATGATTATGTTTCTGAACTGGATCAACTTAAGTAAGCTGCGTAGGTTGAGCTTCATACCTCGTAGAGCTCTTCGGCGAGATGAGCTAAGAGGAATTCGGGCGCGGGGTGGAGCTAGTTGGCCGACCCGGCCAGAACGGACAATGTGATGACCTGGGGTCGTTTTTTTTTTGAAGATTGTGAGATATTTGAAATTTCGTTTTGAGAATCCAGACATTTGTTTCCTGCAGTCGATCATGGCGCGTTTCATGGTGCACTTCTCCGTGCTCTAGGTGCAGTATTTCGATTGAAGCACTTGCAAGAAACAGCGTCGTATAAAACCTGACAAATACATTTTGCGAGTTTCCAAGCTAAGATTCCAGAACGCTTTCTTCTCGTTATCTGGGCACTGATTTGGTGTGTGAAGAGCTCTACGAGGGTCCCGGCGGTAACCTCTCTGGATCTGGGGCTCCTGGATCTGGGGTCAAGACATCTCGGCTCTGGGGCTCCTGGATCCCACAGGAGCTCAGGGGGTGTCGGCGCCGCGGGGAAGCGGCGCGGCAGCCATCGCTGCCATCGACGAGTGCGGCATCTTCCAGGTCAGCTAGGCCGCCTGCTTTGTGTGCTGTATTTGTTGTTTTTCTTGTGTGGTGTGCACGGACGGACGGGTACGACTTTTCAATTCTTGCGAGACGATTCCAGCTGGGGGATATTTCCCCGACTGTACCATATTTGCAGTACTCACAGGATTACGGACAGAGACCAGATTCTGCTGTTGAGAGGGCATCTCGGAAAAGACAGATTCAGGATACCGAGCAGATTGCACGTGGCCTTCCTTTGGACGGGAGATTGAATACTGCCGACTCCACTCCAGATAGTGATAGCCATTGTTTAGTCCCACCTTCATTCGTGAATAGGAATACAGGGGTCATGAATATGATGCAGACTCCTTCCAACGCAGCTGTGGCGGGAGCGACAACCAACGGAGGGCGTGCGGGAGGGGTTCCAGTAGGTCAGGCCATTCCTGGAGGTCAAGGATCTGGAGGCGCTCCTGTTGTTCCTAGAGGCCCAGCTCTACAAGGTGTTCTACGGGGGCCCCCAGGTATGCCCACGGAGGCACAACAAGCGGCGGCCCAAGCGGCTGTTGTCCCTGAAGGTGCTGGGGAGCGTCAGGGTATGCAGGGTGTTAGCGACGACGCCCAACGAAATGTCAAACATCGTGTCAGCGGTCCTCACGAGGCACTCTTGGGAGAACTCGAGGAGAAGCGAAAGAAACTCAGTGTGGTCTCGGACGAGGCCCCATTCTGGTTTAAGGCCTTCGCGGAGCTCAACGTGCTTGAGAGCAAAGTTAGGCAACGAGAAAACGTCGAAATCAGGGCCGATATTCAGAACATCTCGAATCGTCAGGAGGCTTCCGACATCATGATGAACAACTTGGAACGACAGCTGCGGGATCTCAAGAAGAAACCCAGTGTGGTATCAGGTGCAGCCTCGACTACGGCACCTTCCTACGGAGGGGGCCCACCAGGACTCTCAGGACCCTCCACTTTCAGTCCCAGCTATGTGGAGCTCACAGGCTGGACAGACTGGAATGGGACAGCGGTTGCACGTTCGGCCAGTATGATGAGAGACACGGACGCTGCACAATTCATCATTAATTTGAAGACGGCCATTGCAGCAGAGGATGAAGCTAGGATCGACTACGAGGGCACATTACGTATGAATGGAAGTATAATGATGTTGAGTACGATCAAAAAACAAATTCATTGTAGGAACCGGCTCCTCGACGTTATACAACGTGAAGCGTGCTTTTGATGATGCTTTAACTCCGAATCCCCAAAGGAATGCGGCTCAGGTTTCGAGGTCCCCTCCAGATTATGACAGCATGTTCCAGGGCATGTTACAACGACCCAGTCGGGTCCGTGTGCGCATAGAGGCCCCACCTTGGAAACGTGATCATATCGGTGCTGTGGGCCGCTTCTATGGGGCATACCGCGAGTGTACCAACAGTGAGGCTATGGAGATCAGGGGGGAGACAGGATCGGGACCCAACGGACGGAGCACAATGTGGACCAAGCCGCAGGGCCCTCAGCATCGACCCGTGGAACTGGCATCCTTTCGTAGCAATACGGGGTGGACAGTGGACCGCGAGATCTGGGAGGGTGTACTTATGCGAAGCGGTGTGACGACTACATACGACACATTTGTGACGAACCTTGCCGGCAGGGTGTGACGGTGCAGAGGTGCCAGTCGGGCTGGTGGCCCCACAGCCCAGCATAGGCTAGGCACCCAGAATCTTATGAAACAAGGGGCTACGGCAGATCGGGGATTTGCTTGCATGAGGGCACTTCTTTCTCACGGCTGTGAAGTGTTCTGTCTACAGGAGTGTGAACTCTTACCGTCCAATGGAATTCAGCTGCTTGGCTAGCATCTAGTTTACTCAAGTGACAGGAAGGCTTCCATAGCTTTGAGGGGGAAGTCTTGTCACAACGTAATTCGCTCTTGGTGTAATCATGCTCGTCTTGCTATTGTGTGCTTGCGTCATCCGTGTATCTTTCTTGTCTCTGCGTACTTTCCGAACAGATAGGAGAAACGTTCAGTGGAGGTGGCTTTTGAGATGCTGAAAACAATCGAAACAACTTATCGGAGGTGGAAGGAGGAGTGCAGATACACATGTGAGCTTGTGATTGCAGGGGATTTTAATGTTAAGCTTGCGCCCGACATCACCTGTTCAGGAGGCACGGTGACTGGAGGTGCTTTGCAGATTCTCGACGGGAGGGGATACGGGAATGATACGGAGGATAGACGGTGGGAGGAGGACATGTGGCGATCTCAGCTGCAGGAGTGGCTGTGTCGGATGCGCTTGCTGGCAATCAATTCTCTTGGCTCGCCGTACTCTCGGCAGCCGACTTTCGTGCATCGTGCGAACAATGCTCGACGCAAGTCTGGGACGAAGACTATTGCGCCAAAAGTGCTTGACTATCTCATGGCCCCACAATCCTGGGAGGGCGACTTGGTTGAATGCCGAACGGATTGGATCCCAGAGACGCCGACTACCAACTTCTCGGATCATGCCTGTGCCTACACCGAGTTCCACATGCAGAACCCTCAGGTCACGAAATATGAAGGCCCCCCCAGCCACCACACGAGCCACAAAGAGTTCCAATCGTATCGGGGGGAGGCCCAGTTTCAGGTCCTGGCGGACGCCCAGATCCCGACGGTGGACGGTGCCCCCACAAAGTCTTGCTGAAACGATTGCTGGACATGCGTTGCCGCTCCTCACGGTGAGGGCCCCCAGGTACTTTCGAGGGCTCCCGCCGAGTAGGACTCCCCAGCATGCCGACCTGGAGGTACAACTCAGAGAGGTACGTGCTAGGAAGGACAGAGCGTTGGCTCGGGACCTTCGACGCCGTATCAGACCGCTTGCGCGGGAATATCGCCAACGGAAGGTGGAGTGGGAGGCGTTGCCATCTAGGAAGGGGAGGGGGACGCGTGTGACGGAGTTGAGGGTGACGGACACTGGGGGAGGGGATATGGAGCCTACGACTATGATGACGGAGGACAGGGAAGTGTGGGCGGAGGAGGTGGAGCGATATGCTGTGCAGAGTATGACTTGTGACGGCTCCAGAGCCCGCAATCGGGGGCTTGTGTCCACACTGCGTCGCCATGCATCTCAATCTACAGCCTCTTGTGGCAACGCACTTACGATTACACACTCTGCCGAAGTCCAGAAAAATCGATTCAACAATTCCGGACTTCGGAATGCTTGTACAGCCTCTTGTGACAACACGCTTACGATTACATACTCTATTATTCTGCAGGCGCGGAGCAGGCTCCGAACAGGACGGGCCTGGGGGCCCGACGGCATCTCGGTTGAGCTTCTCAAGTCTCTTTCGTGGCGGTCAGTTCGTGCTATTGGTAAGGTTTTCTCTGATATATTCAATGGGCTTCGCCCGACGCCAAGGGAATGGCAGGAGGTATACCTAAATATTATGCCGAAAACGAGCAAACTAGAAACACTGCGACAAACAAGGAACCTGCTCGTCGGAAATACCTTGGCCAAGTGGTATCTTACGTGTGTGACGATCTTACTGGAACGATGTGTGGAACCCTTCATGAGTGATATGGCGGTTTACGGTTCTACTAGCGGACGACGTTGCTGGGAGATTTCATCGGCCATGAAATGTATTGCCCAACTTGCTTCCACATGGGGGCGAGACCAAACGGCGTGGCTCCTCAGCTGTGACATTGAGCGGGCGTTCGATGCTGTGACGCTGCCGACAGTCTCGAGAGCGATGATGGCCCTTGGGATCAGTGCACGGCTACAGTATGCGTTATTGGAGCCTCTCTCATCCGCTTCATGCACGGTGCTGTTTGAAGGAGTGACAATCCCCAATGTGCAGTGGGATAGATCGCTCCGTACTGGTGGTACCGAATCACCTATCGCGTTCACTATTGTCACTATTGCTATGTGGCGTGATGTGATTGCTTGCCTGGACCAGCGCGGTGTCGGAGTTGAGATGCCATGCCATGATGATCATTGTCGGTATGCACGCTGGAATCATGCTCTCTGGGCTGACAATATCTTTGTTGCCGCCAAGTCAGCAGCGGAGGCGCAGGAGGCGGCCACTGCGTTCACTGCTGCTCTCAGGGATTGGGGGATGGAGTGGAAGGAGGATTGTCTAGAGATGATGGTGTGTGGTACTCAGTACACTGATACGGTCACGGTTCAGATTGGCTCGCGGACTGTACCTTTCAAGCATGTTGAGAGTTTGAATGTGCTGGGGTATCAGATTCCCAGAAGTTTCACTTCTATCCACGCGGATGTGCAGGAGCGCGTCCAACAGGCCCGAAGGGCATCCTTTGCGCAGGTGCAGTATTTTACGTGCAAGGCGTTGCCTCTGATGAAGAAGTTTCGTCGATACCGATCGACTGTGCAGAGCCGTCTTTTATATGCAGCAGAGGCCATCACGATTGACAGTGAGTGTGTGAGGGTTATCCAAGCGTTCGAGGGTATGTGTCTTCGGAGAATGTCAGGGAGGAGGAAGCCAGGAGATGTGGGGTGGGAGGTATGGTGGCCAGCTGCGCTGACACGAGTCAGGTCAATCTTCTGCGATGGGGGTTTCCCGTCGGCTGTGCAGATGCTTTGCTGGAAGAGCTGGGGCATGATGCGCTCCGCGAGACAATGCCTACCTGTCTTTGGAGGATGACAGGACGGCAAGGACGGAGGTAGAGATGGAGGGATCAACGACTCAACGTGTTAAACGTGTTCGCTTTGCGGATGGACGGGGGGAGGGTGCACCTGCAGCGACTGTGATGGAGGTGGAGGGGAGGACTACGGATATGGAGAGGCGGCTGGAGGATCTTTGCTCACAGGTTGCCTGTTCCATTGCCCGCTCACAGCCGATGCCCTCTGGAGAGGAGCTGCCCACGCTCTCAGAGACGAGCCACTTGCCGTCTCAAAGGGGAGGGGGGCCTTTCGAGACTCCCGACGTGCGCTTATGATGTACAATGTTGGCTGGGTCACGGCTCGCGACACAATAACAGAGGTTCTACGACAACGCGGCAACAGGGCTTTATCTAGTTCGGGCATACGGCTTCGTGGAGGCCCTGTGTCTGTGGGCGGTCGGTCTTGGCAATTCCCTTACATTCAGTTCTTTGGGGAAAAGTGGTGGGAGTCTGTGCGGGGCGATTGGGTTCAGTTCTTGGGGGTCTGGAAGCAACTCCTTACACAATACGACAAAGCTAAGGTCTATGATTGCTTTGTGGTGTCTTGGAAGGGCTCTCCTAGTGGACCTCGAGGCTCCCCTGAGGCTCAAGAGAAGGCCGATGCTGAGACGGCCGACATCGCGACTGACCCCCTGCGCCCCAAGTATGACCCCAAAGAGTCCGCCAAGCTTGCACTACGTTATGCTATGATCCAGGAACGTGCGACGGTGTGGGATATGTCCTCAGAAGGTTGTGCTGTTGAGTTCAAGGGTGATTCATTACTTATCTGCTCCTGGCTGCAGGGGAACTGGAGATGTGAGGATCGTGGCTACTGCAAGAGGACAGCTGCCATGATTGATTGTACCTTTGAGCTCGCCGCGTGTTTCAATCTGAGGCCTGCTTCCTTGGGACGTGATATATGGAGACATGAATCCAGGGAGGACAATACACGCGCGGATGAATTGACGCATGAGGCCAGATGTGGCCGCACATTCTACAGAACTCGATGTTATCTGTATCCATTCGAAACTTATCTCCTACCGTTCGCTATCAGGGGAGGCGTTGATGGCGGGGTTGACCAGCAAGGATCAGGATGTGGTTTCTGGCTTCAGATCGGCTTAATCAATACTCAGTGTAATCCCAGTGAGATAGGCATCGCTTCCGCGAGAACCGTGGGCCCCTTCCCTGCTTCCCTGCTGGGCATGAGTTTGCTGCTTCTAGTGCCGTTCCCCTCGTTTGGAGGGATGCGGCCGAGGCCGCGTGGCTCCTTGATGGTGCTACGGTCACAGAATGTGAATTGTCGGCAGCCGAAGCGCTGCCCGTGTGCCCCTGCGGGACCTGTTCTCGCCCAGCTGCACTCAGCTGGGAATGCGAGTCCAAACGAACAAACAAACCTGGCTGACCTGACGGTTTACCGCCGGCTCCCAGTTTATATGCGTTTGGCTGTCAAATTCTCAGGTACGTAGCTGCAGTATCACTGCAGCAGCACTTTGGGGAACCGTCTTCGCGTAAAATTCCCAAAACATAGAGTGTGCAAGTTTCTATGCCGAGTTCCGAGGGGGCTTTCTTCCCTCTAGGCGCTCATCTGAGGGTCCCGGCGGTGACCTGGTTTACGGTTGAACCTCGCAGAGTCTTGGGCATCGATGAGCTAGAGGACTTCCGGCGCGAAATGGAGCTACTTGGTGCACCCGGCCCGGGCGGAGAACGCGATAACTTTGGTTTGGTTTATCGAACATTGTGAGGATTTGACAATTTGTTTCGAGAACCAGTATTTCTCGAACCTGTAGTGGCTTATCGCGCGTCTGCTAATTCTTAGGTCTTTAGCTGCAGTGTTACTATTAAACACTCAGGAAATCGAAACATTCACATTCTTTCAGTATTTACTCTTGCATATAATCTATTGGTACACGTGCGGAGAGGTCTTTCAGGGTCTCGGCGGTCAAGGTGGCCATCAGTCACCAATCGGCATTATGGGAGAGCTTCGGATTGATTTTGATCATGGGATATCTCGAGGACACCGTAATTCATATGCATAGAATGCTTTGCATGACAGCTCTTGCTTGTACCACACTTTGGGAGGTTAAGAACCAATATGGTCCGTCTCTTCATATGCCTCTCCTTCATTTTTCTCTTACCCCTGCTTCTCTGTCTCCTTCTCGTTCATACCATCATCTCGTGCTATTACTTGCCGTCTCTTCTTCCCCTTGTCTCTTTATTCACCTTCTGTCCTTCTCTTGTTCCTGCCGCTTCTTTCGTTTCTTCTCTTGCTTCTTTTCCTTCTTCGTATTCTGTCTCCTTTGCTTGCCGCTCGCTTCTCTGTCTTCCCCGCGGCCTTCAGTCGCTTTGCATTGTCTGTCTCTGCTGCTGTATACGCGCTCGCCACATCTTCTCTTGCTTCTGATTTGCATTCTTGGCTCCTTCTCCTTGCTCTTCTACACCGTCCATCAGCCTGGAATCTTCGTAGTGGCTTGTGTCTGTGCCCGTGGCCGTGCTGGCAGTGGCCGCCGTGGCCGTGGCCGTCGTTGCGAGTAGCGTGGTGGCTATGATGATGTCGTGGGCGTGGTGGCCGTGCCTTCAGCCTCTGTATAGTCTCTTTCTCTCCCCCTCTGCACGCTCTTTGCCTCATCTGTCTTCTATTCTCTGTCTCTGCTGCAGGCTTCTCTGTCCTTCTGGCTTTATATGCATCGGCGGGAGCTTGTGGTTCGAGGTATATCAGGATTTCTCCCCAGAACATCGGCGTAGAGTTGTGTGCATGTTTTCTGTATTCGATTTGAGCAGGGTGAGAATTTTTTTCCTGGGTTATGCTTTGTCTGCCAGTTAATTTCTGAGGTCGGTACCTGCGGCATTACGATTAAAACACTGGGCGGAACTGACTTCGTATCAAACCCGAACAAAAACAATCTGCGAGTTGTCAGCTGATATTAAAGGAAGCTGTCCTCGTAATCTAAGCATATATTCGCTTGTTGAGAGCTCCACGAGCGTCCCGACGGTAACCTGGTTGACGGTTCACCGCCAGCACCCCGTTTGAACATTCTTTTTGAGAACCGTGGAGTGGGTTGTGCTGCGTCTGCCTGTCAGATCCTCAGGTCCGTAGCTGCAATATTACTGCCGAAAGACGTGAAGGAACCGTCGGCCGTCGGGATGCATTTTTCGAGATGATAATGTTCTCGTGCACTTAACTCAAGCAGGAAGCAAGCTACACAATTCCAGTATTTTCTTCACCTGTGATAGGTTATGGCGCGTCGGCTTGTCGAATTCTCAGGTCCGTAGCTATTATGCTACTATCAAGACACTTGGCGGAACCAACTTCGTATGGCACTGAGAATGTTTCCTCAGTTTTTGAGCTGATATTTAAGTGAGCTGTCTCGTATTCTGAGCACTACCTCGCATTTCAAGAGCTTTACGAGAGTCCTGGCGGTAACCTGGTGGACGGTGTACCTCCGGAACCCTAGTTGGCCCACCCGGCCCGGGCGGACAATGTGTCAACCTGGGGTCGGTTTTTCGGAGATTCTGAGATATTTGACCGCTCGTTTTGGGAGCCCCGATTTTTCTGACGTGGAGTGGATTTTGCCGCGTCTGCCTGTGAAATTCTCAGGTCCGTAGCTGCAGTATTTTTGTCAAAAGACGTGGGGGAACCGTCGGCCGTCGGGATGCATTTATCCTGATGAAATGGTTTGTGAGCTTCACTCAAGCAGACACCGAGCTACACAGCTCGGATTTGCACCGATGGATTCAGCATGATGAGAAGCATCGATCTGCATCGGCGGGATCTTGTGGTTCGAGGTATATCAAGACATATTCCGAGAACATCGGCGTCGAGTTGTTGGCAACCCGACAACATGCATTCTGCGAGTTTTCAGCTGATATTGAAGGAAGCTCTGTCCTCGTAATCTTTGTACACATGCACGTGTTGAGCTCTACGAGGGCCCCGGTGGTAAGCTGGTTGACGGTTTACCGCCTGCTCCCTGCTGGCCCGCCCGGCATGGCGGACAATGTGTGAAGTTTGGGTTTGGGGTGCAGCTAGTTGGCCCACCCGGCCCGGGCGGACAATGTGGTGACCGGGTGTCGGTTTTTCGAAGATTGACAGAGATTTGTCCACTCGTTTTGGGTACCAGTATTTTTCTCACGCGGGTTAAGCTGCGTCTGTCTGTCAAATTCTCAGGTCTGTAGCTGTATTATTATTGTCACAAGACGTGGAGGAACCGACGTCGTATAGATTCAAAAAATACACTCTGCGAGTTTTCAAGCTGAAATTTAAGGAAGCTTCATCCTCGTAATCTGAGCACTACTTTGCGTGTCAAGAGCTCTACGATGGTCCTTGCTTACCGCCGGCTCCCAGTTTGCAGATGTGAGAGATCTGAAAGTTCTTTTTGAGAACCGGTATTTTTCCGCACCTGCAGTTGGTTGTGCTGCGTCTGTCTGTGAAATTCTCACGTCCGTAGCTGCAGCATTGCTATCGAAACACTGGGGGAACCGACTTTGTATAAAAACCCAAAATGCATGCAGCAAATTTTAAAGCTGAGTTTCGAGGACAGTTTCCTTCTCATAATCTAAACACTTATTTGCGTGTTGAGAGCTCTACGAGGGTCCTGGCAGCAACCTGGTTGGCAGTTTACCGCTGGCTCCCAGTTGGCTTGCCGCAGAGGCACGAAGTACCTCGTAGAGCTCTTGGTTCGACCAGACTTATAGAAATTCGGGGACAGGGTGGAGCTAGACAGTCGAGGTTTCAAAGTCTTGAACATTCGTTGTTCGCATCATAGAATTCGTTTTTAGCATAATACAAATCTGAAGGACAGTAATACGTATATGCAGAATAAGAACAGACACAACACGACGAATACTGATTATAGTAATGCTAGTTCGAAGGTGTTGAAACAAATATTTTATCACGAATGATATGAACTAATGATACGAATACGAGTACCAATATTATACTTTAGATAATACGTTCAACAGTAATGAGAAGCTTAATACTAATGTAAACAACAATGATAATGTTGCGAATCATATCATTACACGCCGGTCGTTGAAAGTAGGTATTTTTGGATGCCCAACTCCTAATCTACTTTAGGCGCCTTCCTACCTTAAGAGTTGAGTGGTTTTCCTTCTTCCCTCCTCTTCAGGAGGCGTGCGGAAACCCAATCTATTTCCAACGCCTTCCTACTTCATGTTTCTACCTACTTCTTCCGACCGATGGGTAATATAAAAAAGGAAGAAAACCATGTCAATAATAATGCTACTTATAGTAAGAGTGATAATCATAATAAGAGAAGTGAGACTCATACTAATATCACCAATCAGAAATATAATGATATGAGTGCTATTGATAAAACTAGAAATCGTGATCAGTAAGACTACCAATAATACGAATCTAATACTAGTTATATTGATAATAACAATACGAATCACACATACTATTATTTTATACTCCAACTAATAATGATGTTACTCGTGATCTTAATAGTAGTACTAATAATACGAAGATCAGGACGAGGAGGAGGAGGAGGAGGAGGAAGAGGAGGAGGAGGAGGAGGAGGAGGAGGAGGAGGAGGAGGAGGACGAGGAGGACGAGGAGGACGAGGAGGAGGAGGAGGACGAGGAGGAGGAAGCGAGGAGGAGGTGAAGGAGGAGGAGGAGGCGGGGGAAGGGGAGGGGGAGGGGGAGTGGGAGAAGGAGGAGGAGAAGCAGGAGGATGATGAGGAGGAGGAGGAGGAGAAGGACATGGAGGAGGGAGGAGGAGGAGGTAGGAGGGAAAAGGAAGGATGTAGAAGAGAGAGGAGGAGCGGAGGGGAAGGGAGGGGAAGGAGGATGAGTACCGGGCTCTGACTGGGCTTCTGCTAGGGTCCCAGAAAAGGCGTGCAGGTTTCCCCGCGAGGAAATGCTCGGCGTTTCCGCGGCGGGTTCCATTTCAAGTCTGTGCCCTTGGATCCCTGGGCGGCCCGTCGGTCTCGCCCGTGTTTGCGGCCTCTGCGGTCCAAGTTGCTGGTTGAGACGATGATGCGTCGCTCAATGCATTGGCGCAGTACTGTGCGTGCAGGAACGAAGAAGCCACGGGTGCCAATGGCGCGAAGGCTTGCGAGACGTCGATGCGACTTCGGAATCGCAGAGGGCCAAGCGTGAGCATGAGGGGAGCAGGCTGGTCGTTTTTCTGTGCTTCACGCTTGCCACCATTTCATGTGTACTGGTTGCATTTAGGCTCCCTTGGGAACGGGGCCTTATCCCACCTTAGCACTCGCAGCGCGACTTCCTCAATTTGGCAGCATGGGTTACGAGGTGCTCCGTGCTTATTTCTTTGTTTGGTTGTGTTGTTTCACGAAAGATGATCTGCTAGCGCGGTTGTGGGCATGCATGTGGACAGGACATTGTTAGTCGACTGATGCGATTGAACTCGCCAAATCATGCATTCGCACATGTATGCGCAGTTGGATACGGCTCGTAGTATCGGTATGTTATTCGCGCATTGGGTGTAGGTTTCTGTGTGCGCGCGCTCGTGTGAGTGTATGTGTGTGTGTGTGTGTGTGTGTGTGTGTGTGTGTGTGTGCGCGCAGTATTGCTTTGCGTGACGCTCCCCCGATGTCAGCGATGTAGTCCGAATGCTAATGTCACCCGCTGCAGTGCGCATTGTTTGGGTACCGCCTGCGAAGAGAAGGGAGCTCTTAAGCATTCACCGCTTCCCAGATCCTGCGTAGCGTGTGCACCTGCACGCGCCCTCGTGTGTACGCGTATGCGTGTACGTCCGTGCGTACACAAGATTACCAGGTTTTTGCTTTTGGCCGCTTTTGCGCACAAGCCACCTTCTGAAAGTTTGGCAGCGCAGCTACAACGAACGCGATGTTGCTGTTTCCCCTGTGCTGCTGGCCACCCTGGCTGACCCCACCCTCAGGTGTCCTCAACCCTGGACCGCCTTTGCGCCTCGCCCTCGGTGGCGCTGGTGTCGGCGGGGAAGCGAACCACACCTTCGCGTCTCATGCGCTGTGCGTACCCTCTCGTGCTCTGCTCCTCTCTCTTGCAACGACGCGCGCCCGAGAACACGTGGGACTCAGCTCATGCCCTCTTCGCTCTGCGACCGGCAGGGCTGGCTGCAGCCATATGCGGGTCGTCTCTCCTCGAGTTCTGCTCGCGCTGGACAGTGCGATGAGACACGCAACATATGCGCGTGTTTGTTTGTTTGTTTGTCTGTCTGTCTGTCTGTTTGTTTGTTTGTTTGTTGGTTTGTTTGTTTGTGTGTGTATGTGTGAGGGTGTGGGTCTCAGGCAGTTGAACATTATCCGCAAAATTGGGTGCACTTCGCGTCGACGTGACCCGTCGTTGTTGCTAATAGCGACTGTGTTGCCACATCGCCAGCGGATAAAGGTTGTGTCGTGTGTGTGTGTGTGTGTGTGTGTGTGTGTGTGTGTGCTGCACCGCACTTGCTGCCCCGCCAGCTTCGTCACTGTGCGTCCTGGTGTGCTGCACTCACCCTGCTGCCCCTTGTACAAGTCGCCACGCTCTGGTCGCTCTCCTTCTCGTCCCCTCTCTCGGCGGCCCCTTCGTGAGACTCCCGCGCCGAGCGGCTCCCTGTGGGTGAACTCTGTGCTCTTCTTTTTGGGCTGCCGTGGTGCCCAGCTGCGGCCGGCTTGCTGCAGCGCTTGGGCGTTTTCCTCGCGTGTGTGTGTGTGTGTGTGTGTGTGTGTGTGTGTGTGTGTGTGTGGCCGCACGTTCGCCGCGTCGCCCGCCCGATTCAAAGCCGCGTTGCTGCGCGAGTGGCCGCCAGAGAGACACAAAATGGTTTGTCTGTGGTGCCCGCCTTGTGCCCGTTGTCGACCAGAGACTCGCGGCTCATGAAACACAGGGTTTTCGCTAAGCGGTCAGTGCGTGTACGTGTGTATGTGTTCGCCTGCACGTAATTTGTCTCGACTTGTAGCCCGAGGACCGTGACCGCGATCGTGAGCGCCGTGATGATGGTGGTGATAGGGACAGGGATCGCGACAAGAAGAAGAAGCCATCCCTGCTTGTATTATCGACGCGATGCGTTCTCGAGCATGTTGAATGATCTGATAGGGGGCGGGGGGGGCTCGACCACTTGCTCACAGCCGCGAGTCTCCGATGGCGTGAGGGGCTGCTGCTCCCAAGGTTACCGAGCTGTCTCTGAGAACGTCGGTGCGATCAGCGAACCACGACATTGTCTGGCTTCCTTTGCAGTAGGGCCGTGTTGCTTGAATGTCTCACGACCGTTCCCAGATCTCGGACGGAATGCATCTTTTGGTCGGCTCGGGGATAGCCCGACTGCCCTCCTGCAAGCGCGACCTCTTCTCCTCACCGTTCCCCTCGAGCCGGCGGAAGTGAAGGGGGTCGTCGCGGAAGGGGGTCGCTCTGGGAGGGAGGCGGGTTCTTGCCCGCGCTCGAACGGGTTGTCCTCGCATTCCGGATTTCTCTGTCCTCCCCACCGCCCGTGCTCTTTTACCTGGCGATGCTGGCACTTGATCCGCACGATGCCTCGGGGGCCGACTGGACCCTGGGGTGCTTGAAGATTTGAAGAGGGAGGAGGCGGAGGAGGCGGAGGCGGAGGCGGAAGAGGAGAGGAGGAGAAGGAGGAGGAGGAGGAGGAGGAGGAGGAGGGAGGAGGAGGAGGAGGAGGAGGAGGAGGAGGAGGAGGAGGAGGAGGAGGAGGAGGAGGAGGAGGATGAGGAGGAGGGGAAAAGGAGGAGGATGAGGAGGAAGAATATGAGGTGGAGGAAAAGGAGGAGGAGGAGGAGGATGAGGAGGGTGGGGAGGAGGAGAGGGGAGGAGGAGGAGGAGGAGGAGGAGGGGGGGGGGGGAGGAGGAGGAGGGGAGGAGGAGGAGGAGGAAGAGGAGGAGGGGAGGAGGAGGACGAGGAGGAGGAGGACGAGGAGGAGGAGGAGGCACATGAGCTGGAGGAAGAGGAGGAGGAGGAGGAGGAGGATTAGGAGGAGGAGGAAAAGGAGGAGGGGGGGGGGGCGGAGGAGGAGAAGGAGGAGGAGGAGGAGGATTAGGAGGAGGAGGAGGAGGTACAGCCAAAACGCTTGAGTAGTCTTTGTCTGGATAGACGTGTGCATCCAGCAAGAGGCCTCCGAATGTTCCACATGTGAAGCCAGCCATGCGCGTTTCGGGTCTCCTGGTAGTTCTGTTATTCTCACAGGGCCTGGTGAGGGCCTCCCCTAAAGGCCCCCCGAAATTGCAGGAACGGTTCGGTGGTGACGCTCTCGCGACGCGAGGAGGTCTGGGTTCCAGGACGCACAGCCAAGACGCTGGGTTCGGACGGGGCTCGCTGTTCCTCAGATCATTCCGTGGTTGCTCCCCCAGCCCACCGCGTGCACCCAGGCCCTCCTCAGTGCCAGACAAGAGAGCCTTCGTCCCTCGTGTCCAGCGTCCCTGCCTTCGGCAGCCCGACGGTGTTCCCGCGATCCCATGCGGCGCGTCGCTCGCGCGGTGCTGCAGCGCAGCCTGGCGCGGCCGAGCCGCGTCGATCTCGGCTCCGCGCCGGGGTCTGCCGTGAGAGCCGACGCACCCTCCGAGTCGATCCGTTCTTCCGCTGCGGTGCTGGCCGGCCTTGTCCCCTTGCCGCTCCTGGGAGCCGGGGCCTGCATGCCACTCGGGGGCGAAGTGGTGGTGGGGGATGCAAGGGGTGACGGGGGAAGAGAGGTGGTTTGTTCGGGCCCTCGAGGGCCCCCTTCTGGGCCCGAGAGAGAGAGAGAGCCCCTTTCGGGGCCCCAGAGGGCTCCTTCTCTGCAGCCCTCGCTGGCCTCCGTCTTATCGCCCCCTGCTTCTCGTGGCCCACGCCACTTGCCAGCTTCTCGGTTCTACGGGGGGGCTCTTGCGAGGACTGCCGGCAGCTCGCCTCCCGCTCGTACGGGGGCGGACGCCCACGTCATGCGCCTGCGCACGCCTCCTCCCGCTCCGTCCTTCCGCCCCATGCTGCCCCGCCTCTGCCGGGAGAGGGATCGAGATGTGAGACAAATATGAGAACGAGAACGGGAGAGAGTGAGAGAGAGAGAGAGAGACACACAACAGATGCTGGCCCCTCCTCCTCCTCCTCCTCCTCCTCCTCCTCCTCCTCCTCCTCCTCCTCCTCCTCCTCCCCCTTTTTTCTGCCTAGGGCCGCCTACGATCCGATCCGATGCGCTTCGATGGGCCGGCCAGGGCAGCGCCTCCGATTCGGGTTCGATGGGTGTCGATTCACTGGCATCGATCGAGGCCACGCCGAGCCAGGCGCGGCGATCCGATTTCGATTCGATTCTGGACGATTCGCTGGCGATCCCGTCCGTTTCCGATCCGATCCGATTTCGCGGTTCGATCCGGCTCTGCTCTGCCAGCGCCCGGGTTATCCCTGGATTCCTCGCCACGCGCCGTCGCCGTCCCCACCCTGCCAGGAAGAAGCGCAGCGCGTCCTCCGAGTCCGCCGAGCGCAGCCGCGAGCGCGAGAAGAGGCGCCGCCTCCTCAGGGCCCCCGCCTAGGGTGGAGGAGGAGAAGGAGGGATAAGGATGATGATGAGGAGGATGACGAGGAGGAGGATGAGGTGGAGGAGAAGGAGGAGGAGGATCAGGAGGAGGAGGAGGAGGAGGAGGAGGAGGATGGGAGGGGGGGAGATCGAGTTTGGAGGTTCTTGGCTGTTTTTCTTTGCTTGGGCTTCCTCGAGGCTTCTCTTGCCACGGCTGGATCTGCCTCGAAGGTCTGGCCAGAACGCATCTCTGGATAGGTCTGGGGGTCGATGTTCGAGGGGAGGAGGGGGTGGGGAGGAAGGAAGGAGGGGAGGAGAGGAGGAGGAGGAGAGGAGGAGGAGGAGGAGGAGGAGGAGGAGGAGGAGGAGGAGGAGAATGCATATGAGGCGTAGGAATAGGATGATAAGGAGGAGGAGGAGGAGGAGGAGGAGGAGGAGGAGGAGGAGGAGGAGGAGGAGGAGGAGGAGGAGGAGGAGGAGGATCATTTCTTCCGTCCTTCTCCGGCTCCCTCTCCCCTCTCTCCTGCACCCTCCCTCCCAAGGGCCCTGCCCAGGGGCCCCTTCGCCAGGAACGCCTCCGCTGAGGATCCGTCCGCACTCTTGTGGAGGGTGCGGGTGTGCATGCGGGCCGTGTGCTCTCCTCATCCCTCCTCCCCGCCCCCGCCCCCTCCACCTTCTCCTCTGGCGGCTGCTGTCCTGCTCATCCCTCTCCCTCCACTCCCTCTGCTTCTCCTCCTCCCTCCTCTCTTTCGCCTCGCCTCTCCTTCTCTTCTTCGCTTTCTCCTCTTCTCCTCGCCCTTCTCCCCCTCCCGCTTACCTCTCCTCCCCCGCCTCCCCCCAGTGTTCCCCTCGCCGGAGCTGCAGAGCAGCACCACACTCGTCGAGGTGACGCTGGGCTTGTCTCCCCCGTCCTCCTCTGCAGCCCCTCCCCCCTGGCGCAAACCGCGTTCTGCCAAGCTCCCTCGTCCCTCACATCTCTCGGGTTCTGCCCAGCTCAGCCCTGCCCCCGGGCAGGCTGAGCGGAGTCCCGAGGCCTGAGCCTTGCCTTCAGCGGGCCGCGCTCTCCGCGCTCGACCGCAGGGTCGAGGCTGGGGGATTCGATGGCAAATCACGGGAGCTTTGTATACCCTCGTAACTCCGTCTTTAGAGTGCATTCGCGCCGATGAGCGTTTGGTAATCGATGAGATAACGCCGATTTAGGGTCGATTCAGCGTTGATTTAGTCTTGACTAGCGTCGATTATCGACTGTTTGCCAGAGCCAACCATATATGTTCTGGGTGGCTCCAATGAGGGAGAGAGAGAGAGAGAGAGAGATAGAGAGAACTACTTATGTATATATGTATATATATATATAGAGGTAATCATAAAGAAAGACACGCAAGTGGCACGTGCGTGCCAAGGCTCACACAAGAAAACATGCAGCACGTAAGCATCGCAGATAATAGACAACGTGATAAATATGAAGTCGGATCCGAGGACGAGAAGGAGGATGAGGAGGAGTAGTAGGATTGTGAAGGGCATCTTGCGCACAGGAGGGTGGGGGCAAAAATGGTGACACAGATGGTTCCCCAGATGGTTCCCCAAATGGTCGCCCGAAAAAAAAAGGTCGCCCAAATGGTCGCCCAAATGGTCGCCCCCAAAAAAATGGTCGCACAAATGGTTCCCCAAATGGTTGCCCGCTAAAAGAGCCTTTGGAAAAAGGAGGCAAAAATGCATACCTCCGCAAGTAGGACAGTTGACGTCGGCGAAGGGGCCAAGACATGCATCCTACCTGGGTGATGCCAACGCGCGCAACGCAGCCGCCACTTCTGCTTGAAACCACAATCGCCGCTAAGTGAAACTGTCGCGTAGGCACGCATGCGCACAATTGGTCCTGCATCGGGATGGCGCTCTCGTCTGAACGCGCCGTGCCCATGGTCAGACCCGCGGGTGCTTGACGTAGGCGTTGTGGCAAGGACGTCCCCGTGTTCCACTTCTGGGTTTCTCATGTGCGTTTCCCCACGTTCCTTTTCCAACGCGTTTCACTAGTCTTGTGAGCCGTTGTCGTTGCATTACCGTGCAGTCTACAACCCCTTTTCCTCCGTTTCCTCGGTCCTCCTCCTCGCGCCTCGTGCGTCTCATCACCGCCTCTCATTTCAGCAATTGGTTGCTCGAAGCTCGGCTGCCGCTGTCTACGTGCCCTCCTATTGCGCCGTCCCCTTTCATGTCACCCCCCCGCCCCACGTCTTTATGCTAGTAGTCGTCGTGTTCGTCGCCCTCATATTTGCACCACGCCTCTAAGAGGCCCCGCGAGCCCACGAGGCCCCCGCGAGGCTCCCAAGAGCCCCCACAAGGCCCCCAAGAGGCCCTCGGGTTGGTCGAAGTTCGATTGAGGTCGAAGGGGGTTCGTGCTTGCCGACAATGCACGTGCCAGATATCGCCTCCGCCCCCCCCTCCAAGCCACCTGACACCCCCTAGGAGCCCAATAATTTAACAACAGCGCCACTGAAACTACAAGCTCAGTGCCCCCCCCCCCCCGAAAAAAAAACAATGTCGATGTGGCTTCCTAGATGCATGTCTTTAGGGGGTTGTAGTTCTTGAGGGCACGAGGGGTCCATGAAGCCGATTACTGGTCCCCCCTCCCCATCTCTGATCCTCCTCCGTCGCCGTTTTGGCCTTGGCGCAACCCTTTGTTGTTTCCTGCATTTTGCAGGCTTGCTGCCGCGCCCATCCAGACAGCACCGATGCCGCATGGACGAGTGGTCGGCTGCTGGACTGGAGGAGCTCGGGCTCCTCGAGCCCGCCAGTGAGAGCAGAGACTGGGCGGAGGCAGCAGCGTTGATCGACGACGTGGCCGCAGCTCAGGACGAATGGTCAGCCGCTGCTGAACAGTTGGACCACGGCGATGACGCATCTGAGCACGGTGTCGCTGCTGCCCCGCCTGGACATGTCGAAAGGGCTTCGTCAGATGCATCCCAGGCCAGTCGGGACCTTGCGAACCAGGGTTTCGCTGTGACGACCACGACTGGCGCAGCGGAATGGTGTTCTGCAGTTGGCCGCCACCTTCTTGAGAATGATGCTGACAAAGCTATCTATGTCGATGAGACCTCTGACGTATCTTCATTCGTGTCTGCCCTCCTGGATCCAGACCACAAGCATCGAGTGTCATCCAATGCAGCTGACGCTGATGGGAGCGGCGTCGACAAGAGAACGATGAAGACGACAAAACACATATTGTCGAGTTGCTTAGTGTTGTGCCAGCGCGGGCAGGCGGACGTCCTCGTGAACCAGCTCGTTGACAAAGGGGCAAATCAAGGATGGTCCCCAGCTGTGTTCTTCGAACGGCATCGTGGGGATGAGACGTCGTATGCTCGACTTCGTGTGACAACGGCTGTCGAGCATCTTCCAATCGGTGCGGGCGTGCCGCCCGCTCCCGTGGACTCAATCGTGGGCTCGGAGATAGCAGCGCCTACGGCTGGGTCTGAGACTATCGTCACAGCTGGTGCAAACACGAAGGTCAGGGATTGTTGAATGATTATTGGGCCACCAAGCACCCACGATTTCGGGTTTTGTAGGAGTGTTGTGCTTCAGTGTGGTTTGCCCGTAAATGTGTTGTGTGTGTGTGTGTTTGGGGTTGGGGCCGTGAAGGTGTATCAGACGGAGCTCATTTGTGGTGCATTGTTCACGCGTGAGGGTCACGCGCAGGCGCTGCTTGTGACGTTCGAGCTGATGCAGCCTCTTTGCACCCTGGACAGATGCAAGGCCGATGTGTATGCCCACATGTTTGCAGATATATCGAACCTCGTGCCTGCAGCTTCTCGGTTTCGACGACGACAGCGGCTCTCCATAACAGATGGTGATTTGGCGTTGAACCTAGCAGAGCGGGCTTTGCGACATCGGTCACCATCTGATCTCATTGGTTGCCTCCACATCAAGTGCTTGGTCCACAGGGTCGCGCATGTGATTGGGAAGCCGACAAAGACGATTCGACCTTGGATCACTGGCATTGTGAGGTGGAGCTTGTCGCTGCGAGGGCCCAATTACTTCTTGTCGTTCGTGGGCATCATGTGCGGGTGGCTGGCTCAGAACTTGGATTACAGGTACGAGGATCACCCCGTTGGCCCTGGCATGGATGCAGATCGCTACAGAGAACACGTTTACAACGCATTCTTGCCGAGCGAGGGCGACACGAGATACCAGAGAGTTCGGCGGTACATCATCACTACCATGGCGAATGGCGACATCCGTGCGCGCGGCACTTTCCAGCACTACTGCAGAGCAGGCTGCTGCCAAGATCGCCCGCATTGCCTTCGAAAGCTGCAGAGACGGTTCGTTCGATCACTTGCAGGGCGGTTGCCACCGATCTTTCCGAGGTCGAGGTGGACGCGCGTGCTGGATTCCGTGGACTACTTCGGCCTCTTGGAGGCCATCCACGGGATGGGCAGCGACATCTACGCGCGCTGGTACGAGCACATCACTGGCAAGAAGGTTGCCGTGCGTGAACGGCGGTTCCCAGATTTCTTGGCACAGGGCGTCGAACTCGGATGTCCCTGCCCCCAGTGTCTTGGCACGGACCTCCGATGTTGGCACCTTGTTGAAGAACTCTGAGGGCCGTCGCTCATGCAAGGTTGACGCTGGCAACGCGAGCTGCGCCGCCGAAGGTGACGCCTCCGACGCTGAGCCTGGCGGAGCCGACGCCGAGGCAAGCGCGGTCGGAGATGAGCCTGGAGAGAGGTTGTCCAAGCTCATCGCGGAGGCCGACGTCGACGCGAACGACATGGTGCAGATGGCGTCCAAGCTTCAGCAGCGAGTTTTTCGGCAGAGCGGCTTGGCATTTGTGCTGAACCCTGCGTCTTTCATCACTGCGATCGTGTTCAGGAGATGTCTCACTCCCGTTTTCGACATGATGCACTACGTCCTCAAGTTGTCAGCAGAGAAATGGGAAAAAGAGCAGCAAGCACGAGCAACGCATGGACATGGTCGGGTGCATCGGGTATCACTAGCAGCTGATGGGGCTATTCAGCGCAGGGCCGTGGACAAACTTGTATCTGTTGCCAAAGACGTCAACGGGTGGACGGTGCTGTGCTACACCGCGCGCACGCTGGAGAGCCAGACGACGATTTTCAAGTTTATCAGCTCCCTGGGCGCCTTGATCCACCTGCACATCACCAGCGAGCACGAGAAGTACCCGTTCAAGACCTTCGCCATGCTGGATGACCCTGATGGCCTCGAGGCCGCGTTCGGCAAGGCTCTGCCTATCGCGCGGATTCGAAAGCCGTTGTCGGCCCCCACGGCCCCCGTTGCAAATCTACCAGTTCCGAGGTCGAAAAAAACATGTTCGGGTTGCGGTCCTGGGGACTTTGGTTGAGACAATGCGTGGTCGGAGGTGGTGGGGGGGGAAGGACAACGGCTTTCAATTCGCGTTGAGCCCAGGAGGGCTGCAAGAAGCGTTTCGACCCGTGGACGAAGGAGTTTTTCGAGTATTGGTCGGTTGCGCCGCGGAGTATATCTTCTCCTGAGTGCCGTGCCGAGCTCATTGCCATGAAGACCCTGGTTTGCTTGGACACTGCCAAAATTGAGAGCGGCCACGCCTCGATCAGGAGAGAGCTTCATATAAGTTCGACACAGACGCACCCAGCGGACATCGTTGACATAAGCTCGATGTTTGTCCAGCGCTCGTGGCGACGATTGCGTCGCGAGTCCAACCTCAGGAAGAGCATGATGTCGCGCGAGGGCGGCGTGCCTGATGTGCGCGGCCCTGGAGCAGATGCTGACGATGAATGCAACCAGCCAGAGCAGAAGAAGCGCCGAGGTGGCGGCGGTGCGTGGCGGGTATTCCTTCACGAACAATCGGGGCGATCAGGAGAAGGATGTTGCGCACCTGGGTTGTCAGCCTTGTACAGGGCACAGACTCCTCAAGAGATTGACCGTCTGCAGCGGGTTGGTGCCGCCGCTGCAGAGTCACATGCAATGGGTTGCGGCAGCATGTCGGACGATTGGCGCGCCCGCAGGTTAGTAGGCGAGCGGGCAGAGAGGCGACGCATGGATGAGCAGTTGACTAGGCACTTGAAGGATGACTTGAGTTCTGCGCCTGGTCTTCACACGTTTGCTGGCACTCCTGTCCTGCGTGATTCCCCCGACTGGGACGAGAGGTTACGTTCAGTGATCGATGCTGTGCGGTGGGACAACAGACTGGATCGGCGATTGGAGTCTCTCGTCAAAGAGAAGTTGGCGTCATTCTCTCTTCGGAAGCCTCTCGATGGAGATGCGACGCGATTCGCCTACGACGTGATCGACACCGTATCTGGACCTGCTGCGTCAGCTTCCATCCCCGAGGTTGATCGCGAGTGCATGTTCTCTCACGTCGAGGGGCAGTTCGACCTGGTGACGGAGGCTGCTAAGGCCTTGGCAAACGTCAACAGGCAAACTAGGCTTGGGCAGGCAATTCATCAAGTATGTGATCAGGTGTGGGAGCATTGGCGGAAGCCTTACTTGTATGCATCGTCGCAGAAGGTCTTGCCTACAGAGGGCAGAACATACTCGCGGACAGCATGTTGTTCTTCTGGTGTTTGCTTGTGTGGGCCTTCTGGTACTTTGACTTCGCGCATGTTCAGTAACTTCAACCGTAGCATCGTCAGCCTCTGCAGTGGTAAGCTCGTGAACGCCAAGCTGCATGATGGAAGCTTTGTGTACAGCGTCACGGGAGTTGATGTTACCGCTCCAAATGTTGATGGTGATGTCCTTGACGAGTTCGCAGTCCAGCAGTTGTGGCTACACGCAGCGTGGCAGAATGATAATCCTCGGCATGGTACGTTCACAACCTTGAGCCGTCCAGGTGATGTGATGGCGCCAATTTTTGCAGACGTTGGTGAATTCCAGGTGACATCGGAATGGGAGTGGGTGTGTCAACACAGATTATTGGACAGCCTTCGGAAGGATGTTCGTTGGTATGTGCGCATCTTCGAGGTCGTCTCGTCGAAGGCTGTAGTCGGCATCGTGGACCCGAGCATTGTGAACCTGATCGGCGTCCACATCTCCGACGGCGGATCCATGACCAAGTGCTTCTGGGATGGCTTCGACGGCTGCGACGGTGATGAGGGCGCGCGTGTTCGTGGGCCTCGTGGACCTCGTGGCGGGCGAGGTCGTGGCGGCGGTCGTCGGGGCCGAGGCCAAGGTTTGAAATGCCGAAGCGTGCGCTCGCACGCCACCCCCTCCCCCTGCCCGCCAAACAGCTGAAGCGCCTCTGCTAAGCAGAAGGCGCTTCAGCACGTGGTGGGGCGTGCGATCGCGCGCTTCGGCATCTCAAAGGGCGCGGTCGAGCAGCAGGGCGCGCCAGTCAGGAGGAGCCGGCGGAGGAGCTGCCAGCGCTCGAGGGCGGCCTCGGCGGCGCCGAGGGGAGCGCGCTGGGCAGCGATCTGTCAGGCGCTTGCAGTGGCGGGCTCGGCTCGTCGAGCGAGGGTTCGCATGCCAGCGATCTTTTTTTTTCACCCTATGGTTCGCCCTCGTCCCGCAAGAGCTCGGACGCTGGCTTCAAGGGCGAGCTTGAGCCGTTGGCCTCGGGTGAGGAGGGCAGCCTTCCGAGCGACCTACACGCTCAGGATTGGCATGAGGCGGCGTTCGGCCATCCTGACGACGGCGACGATCATGCAGGAGGTGATCCAGGAGGAGGCGGCGATGGAGGGTCAGCACCCTCAGGCGGCGGGCATGGCGGCGTCGACCCACCTCGGGATGACCCGCCGCCCCCGCCACCTCCACTTCCAGCGGGGCCCGCCGCGCACTACGTCGAGCGCCGAGGTGGCGCCTACACTCTCCACCTTGGCAATGGCGACAAGTTCACGTTTTACGAAGCTAGGGATGAGATGGTTGCCGAGTGCGGTGCTCATAAGGTCCGCTTGTCCAGGAAGACGTACGCGGGTTCCAGGCCATCTCAAGGGCGTCCTCTTGGATTCCTGATGTGGTGGTTGGAGCAGTGTCCTGGCTGCTCCAAGGACGACCACATGCTGTTGCGGAGGCCTGCTGACCACGTCGTGCCAGGTGCTCTGCAGCGGGCGCAGTGCAGGGAGCGGCTGGCGGCAGTTCCAGGCTCGGAGGAGCTGTTTGCCGCGGAGAGGCCGATGCGGCCTGGCGAGGGGCCTGAGCCCCATGATATCTGAGGCCGTCGTTTGCGGCCAGCAGGATGTGAATTTGTTTCGCGAGGCATCGTGTGCCTCGCTAGCGACTTGCAAAACAAACCAAACAGGGCCCTTCAAGGAACTCCAGGGCCTCCAGGGGGGACTGCATCACAACAACACCAACAATGTCATATGCCGACCCCCACCCCCAGCCCAAGACTCTGGATCTACGCCTGTAGGTGCACCAACATTGCATTCGCATTTGCAGCAGCACTCAAGCATACATGAGAAGCCGAGGTTGGGGCATTCAAGGTTGAACGCTAAACACAATTGAACAAGTTTAAGGCATAACAACAATGAGCGAGCACATGAACACAATGTCAGTGAGGCCATCCCACCATGAAAGCGGAGCCAGTATCAACACTCACAACATACAAGAAGCCCACACAAAAGACAACGAACAGCTGCTCTCGACCCGATTACGACGTATGTGGGATTTCTCTATTACTTTCCCTCCGTCTCCCTCTCGGTCTGCTTCTACACTGTCTGTCTACCCCTCTCTGCCTCAACCTTCCTGCTCTGGGCTGCCACCCTTGCAGCCCAGTGCCTCGTGTCTGGTCTGTTCTCTGTGTTCGTTTTCCCTAGTTTAGTCAGCTCTGGAGCATCGTTGACATCACGTGGGTTCGCATCTCGGCCCGAGGATTGATTGAGGCCACCCGCCCTGTTGTGTTCGATTGCTCCAGTTCCTGGCGATGGCTCGCCGTGCAGTGTTGTACACTGCCAAGCAAGTGGCAGCCCTTCGCAAGCGGGTCAAGTTTCTTGAGCAGAGGTTGGGTGCCAGCAACGGAATCGCGCTCCTCTACAAGAAGAAGCACTCCTACCTTAGCAAGAAGATTGAGCGTTTCCGTCGGCTGGCTGCATCTGCCCTTGTGTGTGACGGCAAGAAAGGGCACGTTCGAGCCCCTCGCCGCAGGGGCGAGTGAGGTCTGCCTCTGCGTGGAGATGTCTGGCGCGTGCTGCTTTTAACTCGCTGCGCTGTGGTTTGTCCTCCCTCGCTTCACTCCCGAACTGACCTCTCCCTCCCACTGACCTCTTTCCCCACAAGCTATTCCTTTCCGTCTTTCAGCTCGCGCTCCTCTCGTCCCAAAGTGCGGCTCGAGGAAGCACGACGCTAGTTGCGGGCCCGCTCGAGATTGCTTCTTGCAGGCATGTGGCCGCAAAAGCACTTGAGACATTGCAACCGTCGTTGCCTACATCGCCGCCGCCGTTTGACAATATGCCCCGACCGTTGCCACCGTGGATTGCGGCCCTCCATCTCTCCTTCCCCTGGAGGGTCCGTTGGGGCCCCCATGGAGGCAGTCTTGGATGCCCCTCCTCCTCCTGGTCCTCCTCCTCCTCCACCTCCTCCTCCTCCTGGTCCTCCTCCTCCTCCACCTCCTCCTCCTCCCCCTCCTCCTCCTCTTCCTCCTCCTCCTTTTCCCCCGCTCGAGCGCCCCTTGACCTATGGGCCCTTGCGTGTCTTCGGCCGCCGAGTCGACGGCCAACCCGCCAGGCGGGGGGCGGGGGTGCAGTGTGCCACCCGCGCAACAGAGCCATGTTTTCGCAGTATTGCACGCGTGCTAAACATCCCATGTGAATAGGACGTTGTATGCACATTCGTATGCAATAATGCCAACGTGTGTATTCACACATTTGTGCGCTCTCACAGGCACCACATCATTCACGTGCGCAACTGTCCCACGCAACGCATCTCGCGCCTAGGAACAAGCACTACCGCCTTCGACATGCATGCGCCACGCGTGTGCGCATGCGTGCGCCGACAGACGTACAAGCCATGGTAATTGACAACAGTGCAGGCCACTTGTATTTACACAATGTCATGTCGCGCGTCTTTCTGCGCTCATATAGGTACGTTCGCGTATCCAATAAGCGCCTAATGCATTGCAATCAAACGTGCTGGCGCTTCGCGTGTCCCCACCAGCCCATCCGACGCCAGGTGTTCGAACAACGAGCGCCGATGCTCGGCAAGTGTTCCCCCCTCCTCCTCATTATGCTTTTCCTGGTCCCCCTGGTTGCATCTTGGATCTTGCAGCGGTTTGGCGGGCCCTTCGGCCTTGCGGGCGGGCGGGCGGCGCTCCGCCCGCCCTCGCGCAGGGCCCGAGAGAAGGGTCCAAGCCGTCTCTTGGTGCCTTTTCGGGTGACAACGATCGCAGAAGCGGTGGGGCTTCAATTAGCTCTGCCCCTCGGGGGCCCTCCGAGTCGCCTATTGGAGCGTTATGGGGCCGCTCTCGGGGCGGTCGCGGGCGCTCTTTGGGCCGCATTGTGACTCTCTTGGGCCATTGTTGGTGGTATCTTGGCCCATCTTGGAGCTATCCTTGGGCTTCGGAGGGGCGTGGGAAGCGGAAGTGCGAGACAGCCAGCAACATTGATTTCCCATAGGCTGTTGAAACATGTTTGGCCTCTTGGGTGCACCATTGGGGAACTCTTTTGGGCACTTGGAGCAGTCTCGGGGCGGTCTTGGAGCGTCGTGGGGCATCTTCGGAGCAATGTTGAGGCACCGTGCGCTATCTTGGGCCACCTTGGAGGCTATCTTGGGTTCCCTGAGGCCTTATTGGGGCCGTCTTGGGCCATCCTGGCCCTTCTAACTACGCGCCCCACCCCCCCGCCCAGGTCCATGGGGGGGGGGCGCGGTGTGGGGTGGGGTGGGTGGGGGGGGGGGGGGGGGGGGGGGGGGGGGGGGGGGGGGCGGGTGTAGGGGGGGGGGGGGGGGGGGGGGGGAACCCACGCCCGAAAGGAAAGAGGGAGGGGTGGAAGAGGGCGCCCCCTAAATCACCGACGTTCAGATGACTGGTAGGGTTACAACCGCTAGGAAACATGCGCTGGAACATCCGAGCGCGAAAAGCAAGCGCGCGAACTTGAGGTTAGCTTGGCGAAGAAACCAACCATATGCAGTAGAGTAGTGACTATCACAACTGTGAGCACCGTCTTCGGTGGAGATCCATGTGGGACAACGGTCCTCGTGAGGGGTGTGCCGAAATGTGGCGTGGCTGCCGTGCGAGCCGTGCCACCGATGCCTTCGGTGGAGCTCCCTATGGGGCCGCGGTCCTCGAAGGGCGTGCCGAAATGGCCTGAGGCCGCCATTCGAACTCTGCTACCAGCGCATTCGGTGGAGCTCCCTGTGGGACACGCTTCTCGCGAGGGGTGTGCCGACACCGTGCTGGGCCGAGAACCTTTCCATTGGCGCCTTCAGTGGGGCCCCTTGTGGGTCGCGCTCCCCGTGAGGGGTGTGCCGACATGGCCCGAGGCCGCCATGCGAACCCTGTCAGTGGGGCTTTCGGTGGAGCTCCTATGTGGCCACGATCCTTGTGAGGGGTGTGCCGACCTGGCACGGCGCCGCCATGCGAACCCTGCCATTGGGGCCTTCGGTGGGGCCCACTCTAAGGCCGCGAACCGTGCGAAGGGTGTGCCGACATGGCCCGAAGCCGCCATGCGAACCCTGCCATTGGGGCCTTCGGTGGGGTTCCTACGTGGCCACGAACCGTGCGAGGGGTGTGCCGACGTGGCCCGATGCCATGCTGCTAACCGTGCCGATGGGGCCTTCGGTGGAACCCCCATTGGACCACGAACCGTGTGAGGGGCGCGCCGACATGGCACGGCGCCGCCATGCGAATCTTGCGGCTGGCGCCGTCGGTGGAGCTCCTATGGGGCCACGAACCGTGTGAGGGGTGTGCCGACGTGGCCCGAGGCCGCCATGCGAACCTTGCCATTGGGGCATTCGGCGGGGTTCCTATGGGGCCACGAACCGTGTGATGTGTGTGCCGACATGGCACGGCGCCGCCATGCGAACCCTGCCATTGGGGCCTTCGGTGGAGCTCCTGTGGGGCCACGATCCTTGTGAGGAGTGTACCGACATGGCCCGAGGCCGCCGTGCGAACCTTGCCGCTGGCGCTTTCGGTGGAGCTCCTGTGGGGCCACGGACCTTGTGAGGGGTGTGCCGACATGGCCCGCGGCCGCCATGCGAACCCTGCCGCTGATGCCTTCGGTAGAGCTCCCTATGGAATCACGCAGCGGTGTGCTGGGCGTGCCGAAGCAGAGGAATGCGCATAGCAAGGGCAAGGATGGGGATGGGGAGGGGGATGGGGGAGTGGGGGGGGGGGAGGAAGGAGAGGAGGCGAGGGGGGGAGCGCGGGGCGCCTTCTCTTCAAAAGGATGGCCCAACACCACGGGATGGCTGGACACATATCGGTGCACGGTCGACAAATTGGTTCCGTAACCGTATCATGTGTAAGCCCAATGCCGTTAATTCGCATTGCGCAGCATGCGCCAGTTGAAGCGGCGACCGCGCGTCAATGGCGCGGCGCGCCGACCCCGAACGCCCAGCGTCATATTTCGGGCGCGCCCACTTGTGCGCCCCACGGCGCCTCTCAAGGTTTCATTGTTCGGGCGCGGTTCGCCTGGCGCCTGGCCGAGGCCCCCGAGGGTTCGCCAGTTGCGCGCTCGACGCGCGGGTCTGCCGTCAGCAAATCGTTTCGCTGCGGCCCTCGGCTAACAACTCGGAGCGCAGCTTTGGCTTGCAGCCGTGGTGCGCACATGCCCAGCAACAATTATTGTCACCGCGGTGGCGGATATCGTCTGCAACGTAGCTCAGCCGCGTGCTCCGCGCAAAGGCGCGCCGCGTGGGGACCGCGCGCCCACGCCGCGACCAGGTGCTGGACTTGCACGCGCGACCCTCCGCCCCGTTCTGCGCACCGCGGGCGAACGCGCATCGGCTTGGATTGCTCGGTGGTCGCGCGCGGCAGTACGATGCGACCGCGGCTTCATCGCGCAAGCGCGGCCGTCGCGTTGTTGCACGTCGTGGGGCGCGAGCCGCGGGATGAGCGCAACCACGCCCAACGGCGAATGCGTTCTGATACGTGCATGCGTAGTTTGGTTTGGGGGCGCCGCGCGCACGATGCGGGCAACCCCCTGGCGCGCGCGCGCTCTTTCTCCCGCCGCGCGCCCTGCTTGCTGGCCGCGAGCGCAGCGCGTGGCAATCAGCGCAGCGGCTCGCCTGAACGGGGGCGTTGCATGCGCGCGCGTCGCGACCGCGCGCGTCGCCAGAGATGGCCGCGTGGTCGCGGAACCGACGGGCCGCCCGATCGTTGTCCGAAGTCGGGGAAAATCGCGCCAGGGCGCGCGCGTGTCTATTCAGCGCTTGCACTTTTAGGGCGCGCCGCGCATGGTCGGGCGGCGGGCGCTCTAGCCGACTTCGGGCAAATTCAAAAGCAAGGGCGCGGGCGTCGCGCACGCGCGGCGCGCGGACGGCTGCGCCCCAACACCAGCCGCTAAATTGTCTGAACGTTGCGCAAGCGATACATCGAACCGCAAGTCGGCCGAATCAACGGCGCGCGCGTCGCGCAGCGCCCACAGAGCGCGGCTGCGCCCTCCCACATTGGCCTTTGCGTGCGGCGCCATTGTCGTCGCCATCGCTCGCCCCGCCGCAGTTGACGCTGTCGCCGCGAGCTTCGGCCGAGCGAATCCAAGCGCAAGGGTGGCCCCGACTGGCGCGAGATGCCGCCGATAGAGGTTAACACCGTCGCAACGTGCGCCCCTATAGGTGTCCAGAATTTCCTGGTAACGCCTTTTGCTGCGGCGCGAAGATTTCGTTTGCTGGCCAAGCCCCCTGATGGCTGCAGGGGGAACGCAGCCCCAGCCCACATCCATGCATCACCCTCCTCGTGCACAGTAGTTCTGTCTTGTCTGCGCAGCCACTGTTGTTGCCAAGGCGCCCGAGGATCGGGGCTGCATCCAAGGGCATCCAGGCGCTGCCAGGATGCATCTGGTGCCTCCAGGTGTCGTCAGTCAGTCGGCGCCGTCGCATGCGCCCATGGCGCCTTCATTGGCGCCGCCGCCATGCCGCCAGGGCCTGCGGGCGGCCGCTGCGGCGTCGCTCCTGCGGCGGCGCGGCGCCAGCGCGCCGCGGGGAGGGGTGGGGGGCGGGGGGACTGGGCGCCCGACCTCGATGCCACCCTCGCCAATCGAACCGTCGCCGCCGCCCGCGATGCCATTGCTGGGCGCGCGCAGTGGGGCGGGAATCCGATGGCGGTCGCTCGGTCGCGCTCGGGGTCGGCCCAGGCGGCGCGGCGCGCCGCGCGCCGCGCGGGCGCCCGCATCTTCGCGCGAATTGTCCGCCAAACGCCGAGGCAATTTCTCGTCGGCCCCGCCGAACGGTGAGCGGTGGCACGGGCAACGCCGAGGGCGTCGCCAAGCTGCGTTGCTTAATGGTGGGGCGCTCGCACCGCGCGCTTCAGTCTCGACCTCGGCGGCCGTCGCCTTCCCCTGCGCGAACGATCGCGCCGCGTGCCAGGCGGTAGCGACGCCTCCTGATCGTCAGTGGTAAGCGGTGGAAGCGGGCGGTCGCGTATGCGACAACGTCGCTGTCACGCCGCGCACTGCTCCGTCGGGGAATGGGGTTGCGGCCGCGGGACACCATGCGCCGACGTGACGCCACATGGTGTGCCCTGACCAGGGCGACCATTTCTGAAATTCCAAAAAAGGTGACACCCCGAGTGGCCAGGTCCGTTTTGGCGCCCAGAAGTCCAGTTTGTACTACAACGTACTTACGCCGCAAATCCAAAAAATGGTGACACCCCGAGTGCCACGCGGCGGGCGACCATTTCAGAAATTCCAAAAATGGTGACACCCCGAGTGCCCAAGGACGCACACCACGACCCGTGCGGGCGATGCATGGTGAGCCGCGGCGCGCACATGGTTTGCCTATGCCGACCACCATGGCGCTCGGCCAACCCAACAGCGCTCGAACAGTGTTTTGCAATTGTGGCGTCACACGCGCGAAGGCCATGTGCTTACATTTGTTACCCAAGAGGCCCACTGTGCCTCGCAATTTTGCAAAGTCCCCCCCCCCCCCCCCTCCCCCACCGCGATCGCGCGGCCGCGCCGCCCATCGGGCCTTTGATTGCAAACACTGCGCATCGCGCTTGGGAAGGGCGCGCTGGCGAGCGCCGAGCGCGGCCAACGGGCGGGGCGCGTCGGGCTGACGGTTTTCCAATATTGGTAGTTGCGGCGCCGTCGCGGTTCTGGCTTCCACTTGGCCGCGGCGCCACCTGGAGGTTCGTCGCATGGCCGCGGGGCCCATCCCTTCAACGTTGGTCAGGGGGCGGGCTGCGTCTCGCGAAGGGCCCCAGCGCTGCCCATGGCGCCAGCGGGGCAACTGCCCCAAGTCTTCGGGGCAAGGTGCCGAGGCCGCAAGCGCGCTGTTGTAGTCGCGCGGTCGCGGCGCCAAGCGCGGGCGAATCTTCTCGATCGGGGCCTCCTGCTGAGCGAGCGTCGGTGCCGCGCGCCCGCGCCCGCTGCGAGCCGCTCGGCGATGGCGGAAGTTGCGGGCATCGTGGGCATCGCAACCGCCCGCGGCTAGGGCGCGGCCGCGCGCGCCCAGCCCCCGCGCCCTTGCGCGCCTGCGTGCCCCGACGCGGCCCAGCGATGGCCTGGCAGCAGAAGGCGGCGCCCAAAAGCGGCAGCACGGTCACGCGCGTGAGTCGACGCCCCCAAGCACCCACCTGTACCATCAGGGCTTTGGGCGTCGGGCGACGGGCCCCTGCGCTGGCGCTCGCGGCGGAGCGCGCAAGCCCCGCGCGTTGGACAAGCGGCGCGCGGCATGTCGGTCTGCGCGCTGGGCCGCAGACTTCGGTCGCGCTGGCAACACGGCATGCTGAGTGGCCTGTTGGCAGTGCGGGCGCGCCGCCAAGGTGGGGTTCGCGACGGCGCTGCGCGGCCACATGGGCGCGCGGCTGCGCCCGCCCTCGCCATCCGCGCCCCCCCCCCCCCCCCCAGCCATCTGAAGTGCGGCAGGCGCCGTCGCGGCTTCGATTCCCGCGGCCCAGGGCGGTGGCATTGCGCAACCAATGTGGGGTGCATCGCATGCTGGGCCCCGCAAGCTTGCAACGTTGGAGCCCGCCGCGTTCGATCTGTCCGAAGCGATTTGGCGCATGGGCCACGCTTGCTGCCCCGCGCCTGCTGGGCTTTCGCCAGCTGGGATCTGTCGTCGTCGGACATCGGCCGCGCGCGGTACATGCTCGCCGCGCTGCGCGATGGGCCTTCGGGCGCAAGTTCATCGCAACTTCGTCGCGGGCCGCAGTTCGGGTTCGGGGTTGCCTTGCGCGCGGCGCCATTGCTGCGAGGCTGCTGCGCGGCACTCCGCTGGCGCGCGGGGCGCGCCGCGCGGGCGCTTCGGGGGCGGGCGGCGCGCGCTGGGGGGCCGCGCCCACGCGCAACTCGCGCCCGCTGCCTACCCGCATTCGCCGCAGCCCTCTCGCGCGCCGCCGCCGTCAGCGCGCGCGCGCTGCCATCTCCGCTGCCGCGCCTCCTGCTCGCTCCGCCGCGCGCCGCTCCACAACCCCCCAGACTCGCCATCGCCGCAGCCGCCTCGCCCTGCACCGCGCCACCCGCCCACTTGCTACATCGGGGCGCGTCTACAACCGCGGCCCGCATCACTAAGCAGGCCCCGTGGCGCGTAATCAGGCCCTTGGACCCCTGCGCAAGGGTTGGTTTTCGCGCGCGCGGCAACGCGGGGCGCGGGCCAGCTGCAATGGGGCCCGAGCTCGTTGTTAGGGGTTGCGCGGCCCTCGGCATCGTGGCCGCTTCCATGCTGCGCGGCATCGGGCCTCCGTCTGATGCCTTGGCGGGGCGCGCAATGGCGCTGCACTGTGAGGGGCGCGCGCGGGGGGTTGCGCGCGCGCGCCCGCCTTTCGCAACGTGGCGCGGTGCTTTCGGCGCGAACGCACGTCGTGTTTGGCGCGCGGCGCGGCGGGCTGGTGCGCGCGGGCACGCGTGCGCACGCGTCTGGATTGCGCGCGGATAATGACAGGCGGGTGGGTGGGGGGGGTCGGGTGGGGGGTGGCGTGCTTGTAGTGGTGGTGGTGGGTGGGTTTGGGGGGGGGGGGGCTGGGGGCGGGTGGCGCGGCGCGGGGCAGGGGGGTGGGGCGGGGGGCGGGGGGGCGGGCGGGCGCGCGGCGGTGGTCGGAAAGCACGGGCGGGAGATCAGGCGCGAGGTGGCGGGTGGAGGGCGGGGAAGGGATTGAGGGGGGGGGGGGGGGGGGGGAGATGGCGCGCGCGCGCCAGCGTGGGGATGGGCTCGACGGGGTGGCGTGGTCGAGTGGTGCGCGCATTGGTTGTCGGGCGGCGGCGGTGGTGGTGCGGGTGGTTTGGGGGGTGTAGGGTGGGTGGGCAGGCGCGTGGGAGAGGGGTGGTCCCTTCTGGCCACCTAAGATGCACCGACGAAGACATCGCGTTGCGCGCGGCTGCGTTTGTCGTAGTTGCGCCATGCCAGCATGTTTGTAATTCGCGTCCAAACGCGGCGGGTGTGTATTTAATTGCTGCGCGTTTATCATATTAGTGCGCACCAGCATCACACGCGCGTGTGCCACATCAGTGCCCCGCCGACAGTCTTTGGCCTGTCGGGCACCAGTATAAGCGCCAGGGCCAAATCTTAAGTTGTCGACGTTTCGCGCATCCCCGCCAGCCCATCCAACACCAGGTGCTCGAAGAAAGAGCGCCTATCATCGGCGGTTGATGTCCTACTCATCCTCATTATCCTCTTCCTCCTGGTGGCGTCTTGGAAATAGTTTGAAGCGTTTTGGTGGGCGCTTGGGCCTTGCGGGCGGGCGGACGGCGCTCCGCCCGCCCGCGCGCAGGGCCTAAGATACGGGTCCAAGGCGTCTCTTGGGGCCTTTTTGGGGGGCACCGATCACAGAAAGGGAAGCTTCTATTAGCCCTGCCCCTCGGGGGCCCCCCAAGTCGCCTCTCGGAGCGTTCTGGGGTCGCTCTGGGGCGCTTCTGGGGGCTTGTGGGGCCGTTTGGGGGCTCTCTTGGGCCCGTGTTGGGTCTATGTTTGGCCACGTTGAAACTACCCTGAGGCCTCGGATGGGCGTCCGAAGCGAAACGGCGAGAACGCAACACATGTTGTTGTTTCCGCATGGTGTTGAAGCAGTTTGGCTTACTGGGGGCCTCATTAGGGAACTCTTTTGGGCATTTGGAGCAGTCTCGGCGCGGTCTTGGAACGTCTTGGGGCATCTTCGGGGCCATCTTGAGGCACCTTGCGCTACCTTGGGCCATCCTGGAGGCTATCATGGGTTTCCTGAGGCGCTCTTGGGGCCGTCAGGGGCCATCTTGGACCCTCTAGCTACCCGCGCCCCCCTGGCCATGTCCATGGGGTGGGGGGTAGGGGGAGGGGCCAACCCCTTCCCGAAGGGGAAGAGGGAGGGGTGGAAGAGGAACCTCCCCAAACCACCGACGCCCAGAAGGCTGGTGGGACTTCTCGTCGCCCCCCTCTATCCCCCCATAGGCGTCTGGCTCACGCGCTCGGCAAAGCCTTGCGCCGCGCTGCCCAGAGATCAGTGATTCCCCTTTGACTCAATGGAGTGTATCTTGGCAGGCAGTTTGAACCTGGTGGTGTCATGTCCTCATTTGCCTTCTTCGTTTGAGCAGAAAATTGAGTTCGAACTGCCGACAACAGTACTTGTCATCGGAGCAAAACCTGATCCCGTGGACAATCAACAAGGAGTGGCGCAGGAGGCAACTGGCGAGGCAGCGCGCGAGCACCAAGGCCCGATTGCCCCGCGTGGTGATGATGTGGCAGCGGAGGAGCCTTTCGAGTACTCCCATTAAGATTACTGCTGCCAGATTGACTCGTGCGCCAGAGTCGATGCATTCATTGCTGGCCGCATACCTCCTCCGCCTACTCCGCCCGCTGTGGTCGAGCAAGACGCGCCCATCTTCGAGGCAGTGGGCAAGTGCCCGACGGAGCTGGCTGCTGTCAACCAACCGGGCGCGGCGCCCCAGCGCCGTGAGGAGCCGCCGCTGTCACCAGTTGCGCGTCTTTGCGAGCAGTCCACCGCGGGAGCTGCGGCCGACGCCGGCGAGGGCTGGCGCAGTGGTACGCCAGCGCCTTCACGCTCGAGCGGAAACGGTGGACCCGTTCCCATAATAGATGTAGATTTAGATGAAAGTCCTCCTATGGTTTCTGTCCGACCTCGCCTTAGTGTTAGTGAGTTTCACGGCAAGGTCGCTGTTCCTCCTAATGGGCTTGCTGAGCGCCAGAGCACCCCGTCCAAGGCTCAGAGCTTGGAGGCGTTTGCCAACACGCCATCCAAGAAATCGCCAGCGGCTGCCCAGGGAGAGCCACCGCCCAAGCGTCGCAACTGGAAGCTCAGAGATCCGCCCTTCAGCGGTGAGAACAGTGGTAGCGGCGTGGTCGGTGACAAAGCCACCAGCCAGTCAGAACCTAGGGTCCGTTGTTTCTTCGGGCAGCTGCCAAGACTCATCGCAGCTGTGCCCGATGGAGATGCTTAACCACCAGCTGGTGAGCACCAGTTGAATTATTCAGGATTTCTTTCATGGGTAGGGCGTCAGACCGCCTCATTTTTGAGCCAGGCACTTAGGCCAATATGGCAAGTCGGAGCCATAGGAAAGCGTGATGAATGGTGTGATGATGGCGACCACGACAGATGATCATACCTATGATGATGGCGATAGGCGCGATGACGATAGAGACGGCGACCATGTTCACGTTTCAATTCGAGGGCCCTTCAGGGGATGTCTGGGTTGTTTAAAGTTTCTCGCGGGTGCTTGCTGTTGAGTTCGCTGGGTCTGCCATCAGGCCGACGATATATTCAGCGAGCGGTTCTCAACCTTGTACGCTTGCTAACATTTCTGGTGTGTCCGAGGGGTTCGGCCGATGAAGAGTGACATCGAAGGGTGTCCACATATCACTCTCCAGCGTTGTGCTCACTATCGCTTTCTTTCGCTTGCTAACGTCATCTGCCCTGTCATCACCCACCTTCCTCACCTCCTCTCCTCGCGCCCAATATCTTCCGCACCTCCTCTCTCCTCTCAAGCAATGCCTTACCCAGTGTTTCTCCTGTCTCTGGACTCTCTCTTGCCCGACTCACGTCAGCAGAGCAAGCTATGCGGTTCAGCCTCGCATTTGTTTTCGTGTCTGTTTGTTGGCGCCGCCGTCAGCGTCGATTGCCAAGCCCGCCTCTCTCTGCAGTCGGTGCTTGCAGCCTCTCTCCCCGCCTGCCTTGCCGCCGCCGCTCGTGAACGCCGACCCCCGATCTGAGAGCACCCGGAGCTCGACAGTTCAGGCGCGCCCAACGCTCCCACGCTTTTGCGAGAGAGGCTCGGGGGATGGGGGGGGATCGACTGGGGGAGGGGAGGGCCCCTGTCCGCGCCAACCGCTGCTAATCACATGTGTTTGGGGGTCGGGGGCCGATTCATCGGATGCAGATGTTTGGCCTTGTGTTGGGTGGCCCCTGGGGCTTTGAAGTCCAAGGTGTTTCTGGTTCGGGCCCCGCCCCCTATCGCAGATCACAGGCAGGGATGTCATCAAGTCGATTGGAAGTTGGAGGCGCCGTGCCACCGTCGCAGTAGTTGCCTGATAGATTGGTAGCAGCTGGCGTAGACGCAGTCGCACTGGTAATAATGTAATGAATAGGTGCCGTAGTAGGCATGACAGCATGCTCGGCTGCAGACATAGTACTATGCTATGCAGACTATGCTATGCATATTGGAGCGGTATGCGTCGAATAAGTAATACAATGCCCGCGGTTATGGTCATATTGGCGGTAGCAGCGCCAGCCATCCTAAGATGCGTTGCAAGGTCTGTTGCGGTTGTGGTTGCAACGATGATGTTACATTCTGGGCCACTGCAAGGTTGAACCCAATGTTGTGCTGGCATAAGGTCGCAGCAACGGCATGTCTGGTCGTAACTGTGGTATTACCAGTGGTCGAGCATGCAGATGGGGCCAGTGTCCTCCTCCAGGCCGCTTGCTATTTCATTCGTTTCCAGCGTCCCAATAGGTGTTCTATTCGCCGTGGGATTGAGGGTGACGGCCCACGAAAGTGATTGAGTTTTGTAGATGCCCCAAATGAGCTAGCTGGGCGAGGAACCCCAACCGTATGCAGTAGTGAATACAGCAACTGTGAATACCGTCTACGGTGGAGACCCCTATGGGGCCACGGTCCTCGTGAGAGGTGTGCCGAAATGGAGCGGGGCTGCCATGCGAACCATGCCACTCAGGCCATCAGTGGAGCTCCCTATGGGGCCACCAGCCTCGTGAAGGGTGTGCCGACATGGCCCGAGGACGCCATGCGGACCCTGCCATTGGTGCCTTCGGTGGAGTTCCCATGGGACCACGATCCTCGTGAGGTGTGTGTGCCGAAATCGGGCTGGGTCGCCATGCGAACCCTGCCACTGAGGCATTCGGTGGAGTTCCCATGGGGCCACGATCCTCGTGAGGGGTGTGCCGAAACGGCCTGGAGGTGCCATGCGAACCTTGCCACTCAGGCCTTCGGTGGAATTCCAATGGGGCCACCATCCTCGTGAAGGGTGTGCCGACATGGCCCGAGGCCGCCATGCGAACCGTGCTGCTGGAGCCTTCGGTGGAGTTCCCATGGGGCCACGATCCTTGTGAGGGGTGTGCCGACCTGGCCCGAGGCCGCCATGCGAACCCTGCCACTGGAACCTTCGGTGGGGTTCCCATGTAGCCACGATCGTTGTGAATGCTGTGCCGAAATGGTCCGAGGCCGCCATGCGAACCCTGCCACTGGGGCCTTCGGTTGATGCCACTGGTCCTTGTGATGTGTGTGCCGACATGGCCCGAGGCCGCCATGCGAACCCTGCCGCTGGCGCCTTCGGTGGAACTCACATGGGGCCACGACCCTCGTGAGGGATGTGCCGAAATGGCCCGAGGACGCCATGCGAACTCTGCCACGCGGCGCCTTCGGTGGAGTTCCCATGGGACCACGACCCTCGTGAGGTGTGTGCCGAAATTGCCCGAGGCCGCCATGCGAACCCTGCCATGTGGGGCTTTGAGTGGAGTTCCCATGGGGCCACGATCCTCGTGAGGGGTGTGCCGACGTGGCCCGAGGCCGCCATGCGAACCTTGCCGCTGAGGCCTTCGGTGGAGACCCCATGGGGCCACGATCTTTGTGAGGTGTGTGCCTACATGGCCCGAGGCCGCAATGCGAACCCTGCCACTCGGGCATTCGGTCAATCCCCCTATAGAGCCACGAGCGCCGTGCTGGGTTTACCGAGCCGATCCACGCGGAGAGCAACGGCAAGGACGGAGAGGAGGCGGCGGATGGAGGAGGTGGAGGAAGCGGAGGAGAGGAGGAGAGGAGAGGAACGCGGTGCGCCGTCTCTTCAACAAGAGGGCCCAACACCACATGCTGGTTGGACACACGACACCAATAAGTAGATGCATAACGATCTTCTTGGCTTTCGGTACGCAACGGATGGGTGAACACTGTTTTGGGTCAGAATCCCGTTATCTCCCCCTCCCTGACTCGCCCCCCCCCCCGTCACGCGCGCAAGAGTTGGAGAGGGGGCGTGGCCTACTGGGGCTCCCAGCCAGCAAGCGGCTAGACGCCTGCTGGCTTTCAGAACCGCCCTCACAGGGGCCTCCTAGGGCCTGGGTCATTAACTTTAACGCGACCTCCTCCTCCCCCTCCATGGGCCTATCCTGCCTCATCCCCCGTTTCCTCCACCGCAGCCGTTTGGGCTCGACATCGAGGCGCCCTGCGATTGAGGGCGCTACGCCACCACTCGACGCACCAGGATTCCGGCGTCGCCCCCGAGACTGCATCACCAGGACTTTCTCCGATGGCTGAGAAAAGGGCCCGCAGGGTTCTTACGAAGGCGATGGGTCTGCCAGAGGGCGGCGATGCGCCAGTTTCCAGCGGCATGAGCGTCGCCAGCGGTGTCAGCGCTTTGACATTGGCGGCTCCAGTCGGCAGCAGTCGAACGCATAAGCGAGGTGCTCAGCAGAGGCTGCAGGACGTGGCGATTCGCCAGGCGAAGGCTGCCCGCCAGGCGCGCACCGTCTGTGGTATCCACGGTTGCAACAAGCGCCTCAACGCTTCCGACAAGAGGAGTGCGGTTATCTTGTGCGTTGACCACTTCCAGACCTACACCCTTGGCTACATGTACTTGAATGACGAGACCGTGTGCCAGATGACCGAGAGCGACCACGCCTTCAGGTCGTGCTTCGAGACGGCGCACCAGGAGAGGATGAATAATCAGATCGAGCCCCCCAAGTGCAGCACCGACGTCGATGTTGTCACCTCGCAGCGTGCGACCTGCGAGAGGCGGGTGGGCTTTTGGACGAGAAGCGACATCTGGGAGAAGCTGGGTTACATGCCTGAGCAGCTCAGCCACAAGTGCCAGAAGCTATGGAACGAGAAAGGTGAGGAAGTCTTGGGCGTGCTGACGGACGAGACAGAAGGCGCCCCCCGTGTATTCGTCCTCTCGTGTTCGAAGGCCGTCCAGAAGCAGGAGACGAAGTCCTCGGCCTCCGCCACCATCCACGCCGACCAGCCCGCGAAGGTCTACGAGCACTCGGTAGGTTCCTTGAGGTCCGAATGGGCGCCGAGCGGTGCCCCGATCATCTCGATGAAGGTCCTCGTCGAGCGGGCCGTCAAGAAGAGGGATGCCGACAAGAGGAAGGGCATTCCCGTCGATGATGATGATGATGGGGTGGCTGGGAGGAGGGATCCAAGTCGTACCAATGCCTTCCAACCGTGGCCTCATCCCTGTGCACCCCGAGAGTTTCTGTAAGCTAATGGCGGTGGGGGCACGTAGGGCGGCGTTGGTGCAGTTTGGATCTCGCCTTCAGGTGGGCGGCGCTCTAGGCGATGAAGGTCTTGAGGGCGCGCCTGCGGATGACGATGATCCGAGCGGAGATCCTGCCGCAGCACTGCCTTCGGCTTCGCTTGCGGCCTCCCCTGCTTCTTCGGTGAGGCCGAGCGTGGGTGCCAAGTCCGATGGCCCCTCTCCCAGCCCTGCAGCACGGCGTGGTCGTTTGGCTTGTGCTGGCCTCGGCGCAGCGACTAGCGTGGGCGACGCGGACGGTCTTGCTGCTGAGGTCGCCGAGCTCGCGCAGACAGACCCCGTCAAGGCAAAGTGGCAGCTCCAGATCGCCAAGGTGAGCCATTCGCAGGCTCTCATGGGAGCGGCCCTTGGCAGACAGCGGAGCACGCTGAAGGGCTACGCGGCCGAGGCGGAGTCAATGGGCCGCTCTGAAGGGGCCTCCATGAGGGAGCACGTCGAGCTCAATGCCAAGGCCGAGGCACTCGTGTCGGAGAACGGATGGTTCAGCCTGCCGAGGTCCGAGCTCTGTGAGATCTTGCAGAGCCTCAAGGACAAGGGCGTCGACTTCCCCACCAAAGCCAAGAACGATTGCACTGCTAGGGCGCTCCAGGACTGGTCGCAGAGCACGGATGGTCTTGAGGAGAAGGTCGCCGAGCTCATCGACATCGTCCAGGCTTGGCCCCAGAGCTCCGATTGTGAGAACACGTTTGATCCATTGAAACCCCGTCTCCGCCACATCGAAGGCTCCCCGAAGGACTTGATGACCACGATGTACGACAATTTGTTGAGGAAGGTTGTCATCCCGCTCATCAAGGACGGTGCCAAAGGGTTCGACGCTGTGATGCGCGTGATCAAGACCGTCATCGGCCTGGTCACGGTTGCCTCCGATGACGAGAACCTCAACTTCGAGCCGTACGAGGACGCCGCGGACGAGATGTGCTCGATGCTCCGCGGCATCGCCATGATCATCCAGCCCGACGTTGCTGAGCAGAGGAGGATATTGGCCACCAATCGTGACTTCGATCGGGTCCAGTCGGTCTCTGCGAACATGGGTGCAGGTGACATCAACATCATAGCAACCTTGAAGCAGAGCAGCCACTATAAAGGCATGCTCGCTGAATACATTCGGTGCCGTCCCCACTATGAAGACATCATGCCTCGCTTGCTAGACGTCGAGAAGAAGCTTTCTGTGATCAATGGTGTCGGCAACTTTCAGGAGATGTTCGGGATCCTGAAGCTTGGGTGGCAGGTGAAGCTGGACGCGGAGGGCAAGGTGCGGGCTGCCCAGATGCAGCATGTGTCTCACAGCCTCGAGGCGTGCACCTTGGACGTTCTGAAGAAGGTTGCGGACAAGATCGAGGAGCAGGTCTTTGACGAGGCGGACGCCACCGGCCTCAAGGAGCTGATCGACACGTGCGAGACTGTGAAGTTGGAGTTCCCGTGCGCCCACCAGCTCAAGTCGTGCGTGATCGCATTGGGACAGAAGCAGACTGTCTCTGGCCACGTGAAGTCGTTCGTGGAGGCCCTGACGTCTTACCAACACGCAGCCACGCGGGAGAACCGTCTGGCGGCAGCGCGCAGCATCATGGGGATGACTACCACCTACAAGGACTTCGGCGTGCGTGAAAAGAACTCTGAGCTCGAGGACGCGATCTATGGATATGTGACACAGGCGCTCGCCCACCTTGGCAAGGGCGAGGACACCCATCTGATAGAAGCCACCTGCAACTTCATGATGACTCAGTGCCAGGTCTGCTCTGGCCTGATCGGGATCATCACGGACCTCTCCACGGAAGGGAAGAAGAACAAGATGGCTGTGGAGGCCTTGGCCAATTTGCATTGGGAGCTCGCGAGCATCTACAACTACATGGCCTCAGGCAACGACATGCCGAGCCGCGCGGCCAACGACAACGCCTCCGAGGGCCTGAAGCGCTTCGTGATGGGGAGGGCTGCCATGAGTCAGGTCAGGGGGGGGGCTCCAGGTCGGGTGAGCCCTGGCCCAACCAGATCAACGCTGTAGACTCTGACTGTCTTGGAATAGGTGGGTGGGGAGAAGAGGGGCACGCAGTTCAGAGGTGGGTTGAATGAGGAGGGAGAGTGGTGATAGGTAAGGAGGACAGGTAGGACAAAGGACGAGCGAGGGGAGAGCGATGTTGAGGAGAAGGGCGAGCAAGTTATGGGATGCAGTCGGGGGTCGAGGAGTGGGGCCCTTCTCAGGGATGTCTTCAGCGTTGCCTGGTTGGGTAAGGGTTTGCGGCCAACTGAAGCCCCCCCCAAAAAGGCAAAGGACACGATTGGCCTCGAATTCTTCGACCGCTGGGTGGAAGAGCTCTCCACGTTTGCAGCGGAGGCGGGCGACTTGCATTGCAGCTCTGCCCTTGACTCGGCAGCCAAGGCCGTCGGCAAAGTGGCGCGCAGCATGATCTTCGGCTGCGACGATGGTTTATGGCACGATGGCCTCGAGACGGAATGCGGCCTCGAGGGCTACCTCCAGAGGGCATCTGCGTCGCTGTTCGTCAACTGCCGCCCGAGCAGCCTGAAGAGCGAGATTGACCTGGTGGGCTCCAAGGTTTCGGCGGCGAAGGCCGCCATCCAGCTCCACGGCGACACCGACCTCGCGCGCGCCAGCGCGATGCTTGAGATTGAGGGCGCGCTCGACCGCATGAAGATCACCTACTTCGAAGGAATGGCCCTCGTGATGCTGCGGGACAATGCATCGGCGCCGCTGAAGCTCAAGCGGGGCCTTAAGACGTTGTTCGCAGGCCTCCCCGAGCAGCTCGTGGCGCACGTGCCGAAGACGCTCCTGGCTGAAGCCCAGGACAAGGCTGGCCTGAAGAAGTGAACGCCCTGGCGCTGGCTGTCACGCGCCTCCTCCTCCTCTTCCTCTCCGATCTCTCCTGTCCTCCTCCTCCTCCTCCGCCTCCTCCTCCGCCTCCTCCTCCTCCTCCTGCAGGCGCCCTCTGCCCGAGAGAGCCAGCGCGATGAGGTCGGTCTTCGCGCGATGAAGATCGCGCGGCACAGCCGCAACCCGCAGCCCCCCCCCCAGGGAAGATAGAGGTGAACCCGACGAGCACCCCCCAACACTGCGAAACATCATCAAACCATGTTTGTAGTGAATGCTGCGGGTTCGAGATTTTTTGGTGGCACGTACGCGCCTGTTCCGTAGTAGAGGCCACGTAGGTGGCATCATACAAGCCACCGCCACTGTCATATCGCCATCCCTGCCACTGTCCTCCTCATCCTCTTCCTCCTCTCCTGTGTCCCGCTTCGTGGTTTTACGTTGCTCGCTGCATGGCCTAACTTGTCTAATTGCCAGGTTCGTTCATTCGAGTCCCCATGCGTACACAGAAGGGGGTCGCCAAACCCTTCCCTGGCATGGTTTTGGGCAGGGGCCTGTCCACGCCTCTGGCTAAATCGAGGGGAAGAAAACGATAGCGAGGGTGGATGAATGATGGGCGGACGGGGGGAACTAAGAGCCAAGGTACGGGAGGGGATACAAGGAAACGACTGGAGGGGTGAGGAGAGTAGACAACGCTGAGGGCCAACAAAATATGGGGCGGAAGGGCTGAATATTCACACGGCAGCGCGAGAACGAGGGACTGGGCACGGTGGGGGGGGTGCACGCGAGAGGGAAAGGAGCGTTAATAGATGGGCGATACGGAAGAGGAGGAGGACAGGGAGGAGGAGGAAGATAATGACAAGGAGGACAGTGCGGAAACGCCGACTGCGCCGTGTCTCCCGCCATGCCGCGACAATCCTTGATCGCTCTGCCTCCACATCAGCCCCCTCTCCTTCCTCCTCCTTCTCGCCCTATTAGCCTCGAACAAAGTCGGTCCCGATGTTCGGGATCGCGCGCCTTTGCACTATAGCCTAACGGCTCTTGGGTAGCGGGGCCGTTTACACATCAACCGAAACAAGCATTTTGGCGACCATTCGAGATACTATTTTTTTTTCGTTTGTTTTGGGCGACCATTTGGGCGACCATTTGGGCGATCATTTTTTTTCGGGCGACCATTTGGGGAACCATCTGGGGAACCATTTGTGAACCATTTCGGCGTTCCCAGCCCTGTGCGCCACATGCCCATCACAAGCCGAGAGAACGACTGACGTCCTACCCCTCCCTCCCATCCCTCACCATAGCGTAGATCTCCTTATTCGTACAGTCGGATGTCGTAGCAGGCATAGCATTAAATGGCATCGCATGGTGTTGGAGATCAACGCGTAGCCTGACATAGCATGGCGTGGCGACGCCCCAGATTGAGGGGGCTTCTGCGGCCCAAACAATCAACGAACGGACACCGAATGTGTAATCACTTCCGATGGTATGTCGGGTGTCATTTTGTAGATTTTAGGGGGCCTAGTTGGAAGGACCGAAAACCATGCCGTAGCATGGCGCTGGAAATGATGCCGCCTTCGCTGCAGCGAGAACACGATTCGGAACGAGCGGAAGCGCGGCGGAAATGACGCCAGCGCTGCAGCGAGAGCACGATTCGGAGGACGCGTCGCTTGACATAGCATGGCGTGGCGACGCCCCAAAGTGTTGGGGGGGCGTCTGCGACCCCACAAATCAACGAAGCGACACCGAATGCGGAATCACTTCCGATGGTTTTTGGGGGCTGGCATTTTTCTGATTTTAGGGGCCTCTTGGGAAGGACCGAAAACGATGCCGTGGCATGGCGCTGGAAATAATGACGCCAGCGCTGCAGCAGGAGCACGATTCGGAAAGCGCGGCGGACATGAGGCCAGCGCCCTAGCGGGAGCACGATTCGGAACGAGCGGCAGCCCGAAAATGAGGCCAGCGCGTCAGCGGGAGCAACCTTCTGAAAAAGCAAGCGACAACCCGTTTCCCAGGAGTTCTGTGTGCAAGTAATCAGTGCACGGAGGGGGGCCGAACATTTCCCAGACGTCACCAGGGGGAGAGAGGTCGCCCTCAGGGGCGCGAAGAGGTTCGCGCCTCGCGCACGTGCGGCCTGGGCTGGGGAGGCACACTCTCCTCCAGGGTGGAGGCGCAGGTGCGCGAAGACAGGCGCGCATCGCGGGGCGCGACGCGCGAAGGGAGGCGAGCGGCGCAGAGAAATGGGTTCGTCCGTGCCCGCGTTCGCGCGCAGGCTCAGGGGGCCGCAGGCGAACCCTGCCCCCTGTCCTCCACGATTTCTAGGGGGTAGGGGGTAGGCTTCGCACGTGGCCCCCTACCCCCCACGACTTCTGGGGGGTAGGGCGGGGCTCACTTCGCCCTCTCAGGAAGCGTAGGGGGCCACAGGCGAGCCCCACCCCCTGCCCCCCACGATTTCTGGGGGGCAGGGCGGGGTCCGCTTCGTTCGGGAGCTCCCGAGCGAAGTGACCCCCCCCCCCCCTCAGGAATCGTGGGGGGATAGGGGGTAGGCTTCGCACGTGGCCCCCTGAGCTTGCGCGCGTAGGGTCGTGCGTGAGCGCCCTGGTCTCCAAGAGATCGTGCCGCCGTGGCGGCCCGCTGAAGCCACCGCGCAGGATCGCGGGGCCACCCTGCGCAAGGCTTGCTGCTTCTCGCTGCTCCGGTGATGAGCACTTGGCAACGCTCGGACGTGTGCGTTTTTTCCTCGGCGAGGACCATCGAGGAGCATCCTTGATCATTTGGCGAACATGCCACGCACGAAACCGAAAAAAAGCAGGGAATGGACGTCCGAGCGATAGCCAGAGCATGAGTTACCTATTTCGGGGGCCCCCAAACGGGGTGGTGACCACACCGTGGTTGTGAGTCGATGGGGATTCGGGGTCACCGCACGGTTTTGGGACTCGGGTCGTTCTCCGAGGACGTCTCGGGCGACTGGGGCATCCGAGGTCCCAAAACCGTGCGTGGACGGACCGTGCGGTGAGGTCTTGGGGGATTTCGAGGTCACCGCACGGTCTGTCACCGCACCGTTTCGGGACTCCAAACTATTGCAGGTCGGCTTGTGCGCTGTTCCCGGTTTGCCCAGTGGCGTCTTGAGTCGCGATGTGGTATGGTCACCAGGGTTGTCTTGCGAGGAAAAATGGCAGAAGGCCCGTTGAGGTTCCTCGCTCCGGAACAGGGAATATCACACATGATGCATGGCAGCCAGAAAACCTCATACGTTTTTTTTATGGCAACGGTTAGTCACACTGGGGCGGCAAAGAGTGGGGTGATGACTAGTGGGGGGGGGATATCATGGCGGGGGCCATGATATTTCCCCAGATTTCGTGGCACCTCTTCTTGCTTCATTACGTTCCTGGTCCCCCCGCTGGGCCGCGCACATGCCGCCGGTCATGAGTTGCACCCCCCTCTCTTGGACACCCCCCTCTTGGCCGCTCCCGATAAGCAGAAACAAAAGCGTGCTGCATTCCATGTCAGGATCCCGCCACCCTGTTTGCGCCGTGGCTGGCCGCCGCCCACCGCCGCCGCGCGCCACTCGGCCGGCCGGAGACAGGACGAGCAGCACGGCTAGCGCTCTGAGGGGGCCCGCGGGGCTCGCCGCGCTCGGGGCGGGCCTCCGCCGCTAGGCGCACTTGGCAGCAAGTCGGTGGGAGCCTTGCGTGGCCTCGTAGTTCTGTCTTTCGAGTGCAGCAGCGTCGTGGAGGACGAGCAATGGAGAGGAAACATGCTGCCAGATAATTTACAGATGTCGAAAACATGTTTCAAGCACGGTTAAGATATGTGTTCCACATGTTTGAAACATGTGTAGAACATGTTCTACACATTTTAACCACATCTTTAATTCAATGATAGGACTGTGAGAGTGTCCATTGTCATGGCATCCACAACAGTAGCGTGAGCTGCGGTCGAAACCGACGGTGAGGGTGGGTTACGTCCCCCTGGGTACCCTTGCGCCCGTGCCTCTTGTGTCCATCCTTGGCTACTGTCGATTGCCCGCCGCCCTTGAAAAGCTTCCACGCTGGCGTCCGAGGGGCTTGCGTCCTTATCGCGCATCTTTAGTATCAGTCTTGACTGCGTTTGGCAATCGATGTGAAAGCGCCGATCCAGCACCGATCTGGCGCCGACTTGGCGCCGACTCGCAAGAGCCAGCAAATCGGCATGGGCGGTTCCCATGAGTTATCACCGAAGGCGCATGAGGAGGAGAAGGAGGTTGTCCACTGCGTTCGGCAGGAAGGAACAAAAACATGCAGACACAAATAATCGTCGATCCCCAGGAAAAGATGGGAAGCTACGGGAAGTGGGCGGGACGACGAAACTCCAGAATATAGGAAAGGTTACATTTGGCATCCTGGGATTTGTGTCTATTCATTTGTGTGTCCTGTGCCTCCTTCACTTCGGCACCGGTCGGCCAGAGAGGGCGAGCATCGCGCGGCTCTAGCGCTTGAGTGGGCTTGCGGGACGCACCACGCTCAGGGCGGGCCTCCCCCCGAGGCCTCCCGCAGAGGGGGCCCAAGCGGAGTGGGTTGGAGGATCGCGCCGCGTCGACGGTGCTTTTTTCGGGCCAAGGGACCCTCGCAGCTCGATCTGGCTTGAAAAATTGTGCAGAGAGGTTGTATCTTGGGCTTTGGTCGTCATGTTTTGCGATGCTCCAGTTTTTTGCAGCGTCGGATCTCAGGGCTGGGCCAGGCTGCCCCCAGCTTTGGGGCCCTCTGGGCCTCGTGGCGGGCTCTCCGAAGGCCGCGGGGGCCTCCCGTCGGGCCAGGGGCACTTCGGGCGCACCCGAAGAGCGTGTCAGCGGCTCTAGGCGTGATAGGAGGAGGAGGAGGAGGAGGAGGAGGAGGAGGAGGAGGAGGAGGAGGAGGAGGAGGAGGAGGAGGAGGAGGAGGAGGAGGAGGGAGGAGGAGGAGGAGGAGGAGGAGGAGGAGGAGGAGGAGGAGGAGGAGGAGGAGGAGGAGGAGGAGGGAGGAGGAGGAGGAGGAGGAGGCGGAGGAGGAGGAGGAGGAGGAGGAGGAGGAGGAGGAGGAGGAGGAGGAGGAGGAGGAGGAGGAGGAGGAGGAGGAGGAGGAGGAGGAGGAGGAGGAGGAGGAGGAGGGAGGAGGAGGAGGAGGAGGAGGAGGAGGAGGAGGAGAGGAGAGAGGAGGGAGGAGGAGGAGGAGGAGGAGGAGGAGGAGGAGGAGGAGGAGGAGGAGGAGGAGGAGGAGGAGGATGAGGAGGAGGGAGGAGAGGAGGAGGAGGAGGAGGAGGAGGAGAGGAGGAGGAGGAGGGGGAGGGAGGGAGGGAGGGAGGCGGGAGGGAGGGAGGGAGGGAGGGAGGAGGGAGGGAGGGAGGGAGGGAGGGAGGGAGGAGGGAGGGAGGGAGAGGAGGAGGAGGAGGAGGAGGAGAGGAGGAGAGGAAGGAGGAGAGGGAGGAGGGGAGGGGGAGGAGGAGGAGAGGGAGGAGGGAGGAGGGAGGAGGGAGGAGGGAGGGGGAGGGGGAGGAGGAGGAGGGAGGAGGAGGAGGAGGGAGGAGGGAGGAGGAGGAGGAGGAGGGAGGAGGGAGGAGGGAGGAGGGAGGGAGGAGGAGGAGGAGGGAGGAGGGAGGGAGGAGGAGGAGGAGGAGGGGAGGAGGAGGAGGAGGGGGAGGCGGAGGAGGCTCCACACGAGTCAGCGGCTCCAGGCGTGATCCTTCACGATGTTGCAATTCTTGTCGCCACGTCGGATCTCAGGGACGGCCCAGGGACTTCCGAGCCGTCAGAGAGGGCCTGCCCCCTCTCACTTCCCCCCAGGCGCGCCGCCAAGAGGGGGGTCTGCGGGAGGAGGATGAGGAGGAGGAGGAGGAGGAGGAGGAGGAGGAGGAAAAGAGGAGGAGGGGGATAGGAGGAGGAGGAGGAGGAGGAGGAGGAGGAGGAGGAGGAGAAAGAGAACTATCACACCCCTCGTCACTTTTGTCAGTTTAGCTGTACAAATATGCTCGTGCCCCGACCACAGGTCGCGAGGCAACTTAGTTTGATCATACCCCCCGGTGCCGACTGGCCTTGGAGGGGTGGGGGGGGCGATGACCACGTCAGGATGACGTGCCAGCCGAGAGAGACAAATAGTTATAGAGAGAGATAGGGAGAGAGTGGAGGAGGAGGAGGAGGAGGAGGAGGAGGACGAGGACGAGGACGAGGAGGACGAGGAGGACGAGGAATAGGAACAGCAGGAGGAGGGGGAGGAGGAGGAGGAGGAGGAGGAAGAGGGAGAGGAGAAACAGGACGAGGTGGGCAGGAGGAGGACGAGCAGGAGGAGGAGGAGGAGGACGAGCAGGAGGAGGAGGACGAGGCAGGCTGACGTGGTGGAGGAGGGAATGCGAGGAGAAGGACGGAGCAGTGGGAGGAGGATGGAGAAGGCGGGAGGGGACACGAGGCGGAGGAGGTGCGGTAAAGGGGGGGGTGCAGCAGCAGCTCTGTCGGCAGCAGCGGGAGCGTCGGCGGCAGAGCGAGGGCACCAGATGCAGCAGCAGCAGCAGCAGCAGCAGCAGGAGCAGCAGCAGCAGCAGCAGCAGCAGCAGCAGCAGCAGCAGGAGCAGCAGCAGCAGCAGCAGCAGCAGCAGCAGCAGCAGCAGCAGCAGCAGCAGCAGCAGCAGCAGCAGCAGCAGCAGCAGCAGCAGCAGACAGCAGACAACAGACAGCAGACAGCAGACAACAGACAGCAGACAGCAGACAGCAGACAGCAGACAGCAGACAGCAGACAGCAGCAGCTGGAGGCGGGCGGTGCACGCTTGAGACACGGGCAGGGGTCGGGGCGGTGCCAGCCGCGCTGCAGACGCGGAAATATTCCGAGATGCCTTTTCTCAGGGCCAGGCAAGCGGGGGGAGATCACAGCACGCGGGGGCCGTGTCCGCGCTCTCCTGCTCCAGGGGTGGACCCGATCGGTGTTCCGGCGATTTCGTGGGCCGTCTTCGCTTCGACCTCGTTCTGCCTTTTTTGTAGCAGCAGCGGGTTGAAGACAGAACGAGGGAGTGCGAACACAACACGAACACGAACACACGCTGCTCAGGTCGAGCCCTGTCCTGCTCCACCTCGTCCTCCCACGTCTCGTCTTCCTGCTCCTCTTCCCCCGGTGTGGCCCTGGGCCCGCCCCCGACCCCCCCCCCCTCCGGCTCCCTTGACCAGGCTTGAAGGCCTCTCGATTACCGTGTCGCTCAGCATTTGCCTCATTTGCAGTCAACCCGCATAGTGAGGATGGGCAACCTTCCCAAGGGTACCCTTGCATCCTTGCCTCCTGGGTCCATCCTTCGCCGCTTTCGTTGGCCGCGCCCCGCTCGAAAAGCTTCGACGCGGCCTTCCAAGGCCCTTGCATCCTTATCGCGCATCCTTACCATATCACCACCCACCAAACCACCCCAACCCAACCCGAAGGCTTCAATTTGCCCTCCATTTCCGGTTGGGGGGGGTCGGGGAACGTTGAAAAAACACATGGAACCCGTACCCCCCCCAACCCGAAATTCGGGTCAAATTCGGGTCTTCGGGTTGGGTTGGGGTGGTCTGGTAGGTAGTCACCATACTGGTTGACTGTACCTTCCCTCCCCCTGGCGTGATCCATCGGGGGCCTGTCGCCGATCAACCGGCGATGTACTGCCGACCTCAGCTCGGCGTTCCCTCCCCGCCCCCCCTCCGAGGCGGCAGGCAGGACCCTGGGACCTTAAGCCCTTGGCATCGCTCGAACGTGTGCATTTTTTCTCGGCGAGGGGCATTCTGCTCACATTGGGAGATAAGAGAACGCGCGCGAAACCGAAAAGTGCACAGGGAACAGACGTCCGAGCGATGGCGAGAGCCTCCTGGGGAATAGGTCGAACCCCCAGGGGTTTCTGGAGAGTAGAGCTGTAGGCTCTGGGCAGGACCCTGGGGCCCGCGATGCTGGAGGGCAGGACGCCGACCGCCTCCTGGACAAGCAGAGCCTCGGGGTGCCCTAAGCCCGAGACCTCCTGGGAGCAGGGCCCGTCGGGTCCCGGCAGGCCCGCTGCCCCTCCCCTCCTGCCTCCTCCCCCGCCGTGAATCGGGGGCGGAAAAGAGGGGGGTGAGGACTAGGGGGGGGTGGATATCATGGCGTGGGCCATGATATTTCCCCAGATTTCATGGCGCCCCTTCTTACTTCATTACGTAAGTGGCCCCCCCGCTGGGCCGCGCACATGCCGCCGGTCATGATTTGCACCCCCCCCTCTTGGACACCCCCCTCTTGGCCGCTCCCGATCCTCCCCCGCCGTGAATCGCGGCGTGACCAGACGAGGGTTCGGTCGGGCACGCCCCCCCCTACAGGCAGATTTTGGGTGGAGAATGAAAAGATGCCCCAGAAGTGCCCCCCAAAGATCCAGAAATGGTACAACACATCGTCCCCACTGTATCCGTAAGGGCTTCGCCCCCTGCCGCCGGCCCCCTCTCTCGGAGAATGGGCCATGGAAGAGCTAAGTCATGAGGCCTTGGCGCTGTCGTGAAGCAGTATCGAAACTTCATGCGAAGCCGAGTCGCAATCAGCAAAACCAACTGATCACAAGAGGGGTTACCACACCTGGCGATTGGTAAGACGTGTATGGTTTAAGGGCTTGGTTACCACACCTTGCGATTAAAGGGCCGAGGGAGTTCTCGCAGTTTGGGTTACCACGCCTTGCGATGGATGTGCGTGATGGGTTCGAATTTCAGAAATGTGGCAAATCCCCTGTGTTTTTGGACCCTGACCCCGCGGATCTGCGTGAGGGGTGGCACCGAATTTCAGAAATGTGGCAAATCCCATGTGTTTTTGGACCCTGACCCCGCGGATCTGCGTGAGGGGTGGCACCGAATTTCAGAAATGTGGCAAATCCCATGTGTTTTTGGACCCTGACCCCGCGGATCTGCGTGAGGGGTGGCACCGAATTTCAGAAATGTGGCAAATCCCATGTGTTTTTGGACCCTGACCCCGCGGATCTGCGTGAGGGGTGGCACCGAATTTCAGAAATGTGGCAAATCCCCTGTGTTTTTGGACCCTGACCCCGCGGATCTGCGTGAGGGGTGGCACCGAATTTCAGAAATGTGGCAAATCCCATGTGTTTTTGGACCCTGACCCCGCGGATCTGCGTGAGGGGTGGCACCGAATTTCAGAAATGTGGCAAATCCCTTGTGTTTTTGGACCCTGACCCCGCGGATCTGCGTGAGGGGTGGCACCGAATTTCAGACATGTAGCAAATCCCGTGTTTTTTTGACCCCGCGGATCTGCGTGAGGGGTGGCACCGAATTTCAGAAATGTGGCAAATCCCATGTGTTTTTGGACCCTGACCCCGCGGATCTGCGTGAGGGGTGGCACCGAATTTCAGAAATGTGGCAAATCCCATGTGTTTTTGGACCCTGACCCCGCGGATCTGCGTGAGGGGTGGCACCGAATTTCAGAAATGTGGCAAATCCCATGTGTTTTTGGACCCTGACCCCGCGGATCTGCGTGAGGGGTGGCACCGAATTTCAGAAATGTGGCAAATCCCCTGTGTTTTTGGACCCTGACCCCGCGGATCTGCGTGAGGGGTGGCACCGAATTTCAGAAATGTGGCAAATCCCCTGTGTTTTTGGACCCTGACCCCGCGGATCTGCGTGAGGGGTGGCACCGAATTTCAGAAATGTGGCAAATCCCCTGTGTTTTTGGACCCTGACCCCGCGGATCTGCGTGAGGGGTGGCACCGAATTGCAGAAATGTGGCAAATCCCGTGTGTTTTTGGACCCTGACCCCGCGGATCTGCGTGAGGGGTGGCACCGAATTGCAGAAATGTGGCAAATCCCTGTGTTTTTGGACCCTGACCCCGCGGATCTGCGTGAGGGGTGTCGATTTCGAGCCCCCCCAGCAATTCAGACAACGCGCCCAGGAGACGCTAAAAATTTTGTTTGGGCCTCCCCCCCCCTCGCGCGGTCAATCAACTAGTTACAGTAACCAGCAAGAAGCAGAATTGTAACACTGGAAACTACAAGCTACAACTGGTACAGGAAACTGCGAATCACGGGCCTACAGCCTGGTGGCCCCACAAGGGGGCCGGCTGATTTTTTACTATTTTTGAACATTCCCCCTGTAGAGGGACAGGCCCGACTTAAGACGAGAGGGGGGGGAGTTATCGCGAATGATCAAAATTTGGCATCGCTCGGACGTGCGCATGCTTCTCGGCGAGAACCATCAAGAGGCATCCTGTAGCATCTTGCCCCTCCCCCCCAGCAGCAAAAAAAGCACGCGCGAAATCAAACGATGCACGGAAAATTGACGTCCGAGCGCTGGCTAGAAAAGCTGTCTCTTGTCGGGAACGTTTGTCCGCATATCAAGTTGACAACGGGTTCCGGACTGGACAGGCGCGTCGATGCTTCCGGTTCCAGTGAGTGGCTCGGTATTCGTTGTTTCGGGCAGCAGATTCCCAATCCCTACCTTAATGAGATCCGTGCCTCGCTCGAACTTCCCCATGCTCATCCAAACTCCCCCGGTGACCGCCCCACTTCCGCATGCCCCCGCGCCCGCGCGCAGGCTCCCCCGGTGAGGGCGTCCGAACTTGATGGGCAGCGGATCTCACCAGCCCGTGCCTTCCCCCCCCCCCGTGTGCTGCTCCGCCCCCCCCCACCCCCTCTCAGGCACTCCTACAGGCCCTCCCCGCCTGCAGGCGCACCAAAAAGGCCCTCCATGCCATCCGCTCTCCCAGAAGGTCAGCGCCCTACGGGCGCTGCCCGCGGGGCCCTCCTGGCTACGAAGGCCCGTAGGGCCTGCAGGTCGGGGGCGCTCGCAGAAGGGAGGAGCGCCGCGTATAAACGGGAACCAGCCCAATGCGGGTCAGTGGGAGGCTAAGGCGTCCCATAAGAAGAACCCCATCTCAGGACATGGGAAACAGAAGGAGGAGGAGGAGGAGGAGGAGGAGGAGGAGGACGAGGACGAGCACGAGGAGGACGAGGAGGAGCAGAGGAGGAGGAGGAGGAGGAGGAGGAGGAGGAGACCTCCCTCCCAACGAGCACAGCCGAGAGAGACAGGTAGTCAGAGAGAGAGAGAGAGAGGAGGAGGAGGAGGAGGAGGAGGAGGGGAGGAGGAGGAGGGGAGGAGGAGGAGGAGGAGGAGGAGGACGAGGACGAGGACGAGGACGACGAGGGAGGAGGAGGAGGAGGAGGAGGAGGAGCAGGAGGGAGGAGGAGGAGGGGCCAATGGGGGTGTGCTGCTCCCTCTGCCCCCCCCCCCCCCCCCCCCGCTTCCCCCCCGACTGCCCAGCCCTGGCTCTCGCGGGGCCGAGGCGACCGGCCGCCGAGCAGTCGCGGTGTGCTGGGCCCGGGCGCCTGTAGCCCTCGGCCTCGGCAGCCTCGCGAGCTCCGCGGCCATCGCACCCTCCTCCCTCTCCCAGCCCTCCTCCTCCTCCCTCCTCCTCCTCCTCCTCTCTCCTCCTCCCCCCCCTCTCCTCCTCCTCCTCCTCCTCCTCCTCCTCCTCCTCCCTCCTCCCTCCTCCTCCTCCTCCTCCTCCTCCTCCTCCTCCTCCTTCTCCTCCTCCTCCTCCTCCTGAGCCTCGGAGGCGGCCCGGACCCCATCGAGTCATGAAGAAATCACGACGGGAGGTGGTTCGCTATTTTCTTTCTCTGGAGCCTCTGCCGGGCCTCCGGAGAACAAAACGGCCCTGAATGAAAAAATAGTCGTGGGGGATGGGTCGACACCTTTGGGGGTCGGCGTCGCGAAAAAATCATGACGCCGGGGTCTGGGCGAAAGGGTACCCCTAGCGCGAGCCTCACACCGTTTCTCCCATTCTTGAAGGCCTCCTGGGAGGCCCCCGTCGCCACCGCTGGATTCGCCTCGAGATCGTGGTCAGAACGCATCCCGGGAGAGGTGCGGGGAACGGCGGCATCGGTACCGCTTGGGTTTCCCGGACATCCCCATCCCTATGCGAGGCGTTCCAGACTGGGCCTCGCTCTCGAAGGCCGAAGGAGCGGTCTCTCTCTCTCTCTCTCTCTTCCTCGGTGGAGGGTCCGCGGAAGGCGGCAAATGTAGAGCGAGGCTATTGCCGCCGGCGGGAGGCCAGCGGACGTATGCGGAAGTGAAAGATGTTCCCTCAAGAGTTAATTCGGGCCTGTCCCACTACAGGAGGAATAGTAAAAAAATGGTCGGTGCGTTTTCCGTATGTTTGAGCACGTTTTAGATTTAGTTTGACTATGTGTTATTCCCACCCCTTCTTGGCTGGGTATTCGTTTTGAATATAGCACTGCTCGCGCGTCCTTCCTTCCTTCCTTCCTTCCTCCCGCCTCCTGCCTCCCGCCTCCTGTCTCCCGCGAGACCTCGCCGTCCCTGGGCGGGGGGCTGCGATCTGCGAAACTGTCGCCACTTTCGAGAGCTGCTGGTGGGTCCAGCGGAGTGAGGCACCGCGCAGACCTGAGCGAGACCTCGCTGTCCCTGGGGGGCTGCGATCTGCGAAGCTGTCGCCACTTTCGAGTGCTGCTGGCGGGCTCGCCACTTTCGAAGGCTGCTGGTGGGTCCAGCGGAGTGAGGCACTGCGCGGACCTGAGCGAGACATCGCCGTCCTTGGGGGGCCATGTCATGTTGTTGCTGCCCCGCCGACGCTTCAAGTTCCTTGCCCAGTCTCATGTTTGGACCTTGCGTCTTCCTTAGTGACTCAGGGGTTCACTTAGTTACTCATCGTTGTTCCCTTGATTGGGGATCTGCGAACCTTCCGAATGCCGCTCGCCGAAGTGTATGCATCCATGTCACGTCGCCGCCTTCTCGCCAAATCTCCCAAGCTACTCGTGCCCCGTTTTGCGCAGGGGTTGGGTACGTCGTCGGGGTAATTGTTCATCCAAAATCCTCCTGTAGGGGGGACAGGCCCCGACCTAACCCAAGAGGTGGCAACGTGTTTGGGCTCAGGGTTTCCAGAACCCGCCACGCGGCATCACCTACTCTCGATACCGATCTCCAGGGGTTCCTCAGTGTCTGAGGGGCGCATCCCTGAGACTGGCATCGCCCTTTGGTCTTGTCAAGCCTGCGGATGGGGGTGGGCTCCAGGCTGTCTGCCGTCGCTCTGCAGTTGCGGCGACCAGGGGGAGGGGGGGGCTCGTCGGGGCAGCCTCCACCCCTTGTTCCCCCTCTCCTCCTCCTCCTCCTCCTCCTCCTCCTCCTCCTCCTCCTCCTCCTCCTCCTCCTCCTCCTCCTCCTCCTCCTCCTCCACCTCCACCTCCCTCTCCCTTTCCCCCTGCCCCTCCCTCTCCCTCCCCTTCCTCGCCTCGCCTTCCCTGCCCTCCCCTCGCCTTCTCTCTCTCTCTCTCTCTCTCTCTGCGCCCCGAGTCGTCAGGGCTGGTGGCAGCAAGGGGTAACTTTACGTCGGGCCTCTCCCTCTTCAGGAGGGATATTCAAAAATAGTCCAAAAATAGTATGGGAGCGATTTGTTTGACCATTTTTGGTCACTTGGGGGGTATTTTTTGCGTAGTTTTTAGTTTTCGCCCAGAATCCCCCTTTAGGGGGACGGGCCCGACTTACGGGTAACTACAGATTCGCCCATCGGGGGCGCATGAGCCCGTCCTCTGCAGCGGGGATGGTCGGGCCTCGCGCTGCCGCTGCGCCGTCGCTGCGGCACTGCTGGGCTCTTGCCTGGCCGAAGGTGGTGGGCAGGCCCGCGGCGGTCTGTCTTTTGCGGCGACGGCGTATGGGATCGCGCCACGAGGTCGGCGGAGAGGGCCTTGCTTCAGCTGGTGGTGGGCAGGCGTTTCTGTAACCACCGGCCGATGCATGTCTTTAGTAGCGAAGGTGTGCGCGTTTCATGCAGGTGCGCGGCACGAGGCCGGTGGAGCAGGCCCCGCTTGAGGAGTCCGCTGCGTGGTGCTGGGCGTCCGGCGTGGAGAGATGCCGCTCGGTTCAGTATAGTTTTACCCTAGCACGCGTGCAACGCCCTCGCGACTGGTGGAGGTACGTACTCGAACTCGCGCAGCAGCGCCGCCGTCACGTCCAGCCATTGTTCTCTCCGCCACAGCTTGGATCCCCACGGGAAACAGTAAGATCTGGAGTAAATTGTGGCCCTTGGCTTTCGCAGAATTGGCCCCGCAGTAATATTCTGCGGTCGGAAGCGTTTCGATGCCACGAGCTCCAGTATGTCCCTGAGTGCCGCAGGGGCGTAATCGGTGACATCGCGTGGAAGAACATCAGACGTGCGATCTGAAATGATCAGAACTGCGGAATTGCGGCTGGTCACGGGGGTAGCGTCGTCGCGGTGCACGTGGTGTCGTACGTCGAGTGGTGCAGTTCGGTGGAATGTGAGTTTATCCCAGCTTCTCTGCAGTAGCCCATCGTGTGCGTCGTGTCGGAACTTTTTGCTTCTCGTTTCGATAAGGTTTGTCCACATCTCGCGTTGACCATCGAGTCACGACTGGACTGGCGCGTCGATGCACTCAGTTCCAGAAAACGGTTCGGTATGCGCACGCTCGGGCAGAATGCTTTCAACCCATACGCAGGACTGCTTGTAGTGTTGACGGCGTCTTGCGGGTGTAGGCCCGCGCAGATCGCCGCAGCTTGCTATCAGAGCCGTGTGCTGGCAGTGCCTGGGCAGGCATGCTTTTGGCCGCCCCACTTTTGCGACCTCGCTCTCGCACGGACTGGCTGTGGAAGCACGTGCCCCGCCTCTCGGGCGGGTGGTAATAGGGGGTGGCTTACATGGGCCTTGTTCTTCACCCCCGCTTAAGTCCCCCCCCATTACCACACCCACCTGGTCCTCTCTCCTTCCTCCGCTCTGCCTCTCTGTCTCCTCGTCCCTCCCTCCCTGCTGCTGACTCCTCTGCCCTCCTGCTTGCTCCCCTCCCCCCCAGAGCTTTGCGAGCGCCGCCTCCCGCAGAGGAGGAGGCCGCCCTCGTCCGACGGTCTTCTTGCTGCCCGAGGCTGAACAGAAAGCAGCGAGCAAGCGCAGGCGAGAGGAGGGATGAGGAGGAGGAAGAGGAGGAAGAGGAGGAAGAGGAGGAAGAGGAGGAAGAGGAGGAAGAGGAGGAAGAGGAGGAAGAGGAGGAAGAGGAGGAGGAGGAGGAGGAGGAGGAGGAAGAGGAGGAGGAGGAGTAGGAGGAGGATACGGAGGAGGGGGAGGGGGATGAGGAGGAGGAGACGGAGGAGGAGGAGGAGGGGAGGAGGAGGAGGAGGAGGAGGAGGAGGAGGAGGGAGGGTTGGAGGACGAGGACGAGGGAGGAGGAGGAGGAAGAAGAGGAGGAGGAGGAGGAAGAGGAGGACGAGGGGGACGAGGACGAGGAGGAGGTGGAGGAGTTAGGAGGAGGAGGAGGAGGAGCACTCAAAAGGATCGCATCCTCGGTGCGAACACATCGTACTCATATATCCTTCAAATAGTTGGGACAATTCCTCACCTGCGCATGGACCGCGAACCGAACCAGCCAGTCGCCGAAAAGCAGTTCGACAACCCGACGGGCGCCACCAACCATATATATATATATATATATATATATATATATATACACACACACATCGTCATCGAGGTACCCCTCACGTCCGGGCCACCCCGCTACTGGTCCGCAGACGCCAGAGCCAGCCACGGCAACAGCGAGGCCTTCTTGCTGCCGCCCTTCGTCCCGGCGTGTGGTTATGGCGCCTGCTACGCCACGACCCCCCACGACCGTCTGCCCCGCTACCCCCGCGACGGCCCCCACGACCCCGCGCCGTATCCGACGGCCCCTGCGACTCTCTGCCCAACGGCCCTCGCGACGGCCGCACCCCGAGAGGCCGCATGCCTTGCGCGGGAGCCCGTGGAGGGCATCCTCGGGGAAGCGGCCATAGGGCCGTTGGCCAGTCCATAGCTGGCGCCGCCTGCCCCGCGGCGGGCTCGGCATCCCGAGTGGCCGCGTGCCCTGAGAGGGAGCCCGCGGTGGGCATACCTGGGGAAGCGGCCATAGGCATAGGCAAGGAGAAGCCACCCCCTGGACCCCCCCACCCGACCCACCACCACGAGGGTTCCCACGACCCACCACCGCGACGGCCTGCCCCCTCTCCCGCCGACGACCCCCGCGACGGCCCCCAGGACGACCCCCACGACGGCCCCCGCGACCCCTCACCCGACGGCCCCGACGGCGGCAGCACCCCGAGTGGCCGCATGCCTTGCGAGGGAGCCCGCGGGGGCCATTCCTGGGGAAGCGGCCACAGTGGCCGCTGGCCAGGCCAAAGCTGGCGCCCCCTGCTCTGCGGCGGGCTCGGGATCCCGAGTGGCCGCATGCCTTGAGGGGAGGCCCGCGGGGGGCATTCCCAGGGAAGCGGCTTATTGGGACAGCCGAAGCCACCCCCTGAAACCCCTCACCCGACTCACCACGACGGCTCTCGCGACCCACCACCACGACGGTTTCCCACGACGTCCTCCCCGCACGCCTGCCCCCACCCCCCACGACGACCCCGCGACGGCCGCGCCCCGAGTGGCCGCATGCCCTGAGAGGGAGCCCAGGCGGTGCCTACCTTGGGAAGCGGCCATTAGGAGCGGCCAGCCGGCCCGCAGCCTGCGCCGCTGGCCCCCCGGCAGGACCCCGAGTGGCCGCATGTCTTGAGAGGGAGCCCGCAGGGGGCATACACAGGGAAGCCGCAGGGACAGCTGGGCAACCCCAAGACGCCCCCGCGACGGCCCCCACAACGGCCCCCGCGACGACCCCCACGACGACCCCCGTTCCCCCTCCTGTAGATGGGTGCTGTGAGGGCCGCCGCGGGGTCGCGGGGCAGGGGGGCGTCGGTTCGGTGGTCCTGTCGTCCGCCCAGCAGCCCCTGGAAGGAAGCGCTGCCCGCGTAGCCGAGGGAGGCCGTCGCCGGGTTCGTCGCGTGGGCCGTCGTCGGGGCGGCCGCGGGGGGCCGTCGCAGGGGCCGTCGCGCAGTGGGCGTCGTAGGGGTTCGTCGTCGTGGAGGGTCGCGGAGGCTTTGGGTCAAGGGCAGAAAAAACGCCCCTGCCCTGGTTTACGAGGCGCTGTGCTCTGAACCTCCTGTGGGCTGACAGGGTAAACCCTGCGTGATGTGCCGCGTCCTGGCGGCTCTGGGCTTTGGGGGTTCCCAGGAGGTTTACAAACAAACCACGCACTTGTAATCCAGGGTAGGGTCGTTTTTTCATCCCTCAATTGGGGTTGCGTGGGAGGTCGCGGGGCCGTTGTGAGGGCCGACGCCCTCCACGACGGCCCGCGGGCGACGACTTCCGCGACGGCGACTCTCACGACAGGCCCCCGCGGCGACCCCCGCCACGGCGACGGCCACGGCGGGCACGAAGACAGCCGCGGCTACCACGACAGCCCACGCGCCCCCCCCCCGCAACGACCCTCGCGACGGCCTCCCCGACAGCCCGCGCGACAGCCTCGCGGTCCCCCTGCGAGCACAACTGCGAAGACAGCGTTGCCTCGCCAGGGGAGACGAGCCCCAAGGAGGACGAGGACGCCACCTCGAACGACTCCGACACGTCGAGGCCACTCTTCGCCGCCTGGCGACAGGGGCGGCGACACTGCTACTGGAGATGACCATCTCCCCCCCGCGCAGTCACAGGCCGCGCCACGACCCCGCGTGGTGAGCCGCCATGTTTGTGGATCAGTGGCTGGAGGCTTGGGGGCCGTGAGCCACCCTGCCCACCAACCGATCTTCCTCTTCCTTTTGGCTGCTCGCTTGCCCCTTGCCGGCCCGCCCACTCCTCGCCCCCCACTCGCCTGCTCCTGCTCTCTTCCGGCGGCGGGCACGTCTGGGCGGTTTTTTTTGGAGGATGGGAGGGAACTCTCGCGGACGGCAGCCCTGGCTGGGACCGGAGAGGCCTCGGCCCACCGCCATATCCCGCCGCAGCAGCGCACAGGTAGTGCTAAACCCGGAGACAAGCACGACAAGCACGGCAACGGGACGGAGGTTGAGGATGAACCGCCAAATATTTGGGCTTAGGTTGTTCTCATCGTACTTAAGGACCACATCCCAGAAATAATTCTTCACGCTTCGCGTATCCCCACCAGCCCATCTCCAAACAGCAACTCTTGCGAAGCATGCCGACAGTCGTGTTTTTCAGGCGTGTTTCCGCATGCCCCCGCATATCTCCCCTGTTCCTCCTTCCTCCCGCCTCCTTGTACATCCTCCTTGTGGGAGCGGGAGAAGGACGAGGCGGAGGAGGAGGGAGAGAAAGTGCTCCTCGTGGTTTGAGTCGTTTGGGGTTTCTCGTCCTGGTGTGAGTCGTTCGGGCCCTTCTTCCTGGTGTGAGTCGTTCGGGCTCTTCGTGGTGTGAGTCGTTCGGGCTCTTCGTCCTGGTGTGAGTCGTTCGGGCTTCTCGTGGTGTGAGTTGTTCGGGCCCCTCGTCCTGGTGTGAGTCGTTCGGGCCCCTCCTCCTGGTGTGACTCGTTCGGGCTCCTCGTGGTGTGAGTCGTTCGGGGCCCTCGTCGTGGTGTGAGTCGGAGGCCTTTTGGGGCGTCTTGGGGGCCTCTTGGCGGCCCCAGGGGCTTCTAGGAGCGTCTTGGGTTCCTTGGGGGAGCCTCTTCGGGCTTCTTGGGAGCCTCTTGGAGGCCGTTTGGGGCGTCTTGGGGGCCTCTCGGCGGCCCCAGGGGCTTCCAGGAGCGTCTTGGGTGCCTCGGGGGAGCCTCTTGGGGCCTCTTGGGAGCCTCTTGGGGGCATCTTGGGGGCCTCTTGGAGGCCTCTTGGGGCCTCTTGGGGCTCTTTGGGAGGGGTCTGGGAGGTATCTTGGGGCCATCTTTCGGGCGATCGATCACAGATGGGGCGGGTTTTTTCTCCCCTCCCCGTCGGGGCCAGAATCCTCGTGAGGGGTGTCGTTTTTTAGCCCTCCCAGGAGTCGACAAAGACCCCTCCAACCACCCGCGAAAGGACCTCTCCAGGTCCAGGGGTAGGGGGTAGGGGGAGGGGTAAACCCCTCCCCGAAGGGGAAGAAGGGGGTTGAGAACAGAGCGGGCTCTCTAAACCACTCACGCCCAAAGGGCTGGTGGGATTTCGAGCACCCAGAAAAGCGTTGAAAAAGTGTCGAAACGGTGTCGCAACGGTGTCGAACGAGTGTCTCCCAAGGCTCGACATGTGAAAATCCGCGAGTTTCGGTTCTTCCTTGGTGCTGAATTCTTTCTGGTGATCAAGGCTGAAGCAGGTTGGAACAGCATAACCTTAAGTCGGGCTTGTCTCTCTACAGGAAGAAAAATCAAAAATACTCAACAAATAGTCTGGGACATATTTTTAAAGTATGGTTTGACCATTTGGGAGCATTTGTTGCATATTTTTATTTTTCGCCCAATATCGCCTTGTAGGGGGACGCGCCCGACTTAACGCCAGCCGGATGCGCAAGGCGGTTCCGTTGAGCCGCAAGGCTTGCCACGTCCGCGCTCCAGCCCGCTTGCACTGACTATCTTCAGGAGTGAGCAAAAACACACAGACGCAATGAATCGTGGATTCCCCCGAAAATATGGGAAAACATGGGAAGCGCGGGGGGGGAGACAAGAACCCAGAACACATGGGGAAAGATGGGGCATCGTGCCATTTGTGCTTATAAATATATACATACATATATATATATATATATATATATATATATGTGTGTGTGTGTGTGTGTGTGTGTGTGTGTGTGTGTGTGTGTGTGTGTGTGTGTGTGTGTGTGTGTGTGTGTGTGTGTCCTGGTCCCCTTCAGTGCCGCCAAACCCGATGGGCCCCTTGGAGGGCCCAGGCCGCGCTCGGCCGCCGGCCTGGCGCTCGTCTCGCCACCCGCGCGCCCGCCGGGCGCGCAAGGCGGTTCCATGGAGCCGCAGGGCCTGCCACCGCCACGCTCCAGCCCAGGGCTGGACCTAAAGGGTGTTTTTGGTGACTTCGTGGGCCGTTTTCGTTTCGACCTCGTTGTGTTTTGCGGTAGAGGCGGATTCGAGACAACAGTGCGAGGGACAACGAAGACAAAACGAAACCGAAAGAAACAATTTAGGCTCAGCCCTGCTCCAGCCCGCTTGCATTGATTATCTTTCGCCTCTCGCGCCGCCGCCAACCGCCCTGCCAACTGCTGTCCGTTTCTTGGCATCGCTCGGACGTGTGCGTTTTTTCTCGGCGGTGACCATCGAGGAGCATTGTGGGTCACCTTACAAACAAATCCACGCACGAAGCCGAGAAATGCACAGGGAATGGACGTCCGAGCGATGGCGAGTTTCAGCCTTTGCCCTATTGTCTACCCCAACCGGCGCGCAGAGAGCAACCCTCCTCGTCTCTCCCCTGTCCTCGTCCCTCCTCCTCCCACCTCCACCCTGGCGACAGACCGAGGCCACGCTCCCGCGAGGAGCCTGGCGCCATTCGGCCCGCGCCACTTCGGCACTGCGCTGAGCACGGGCTCGACCGCTGTCGTGCTCGCGCCCGCGCCTGCGTGGCTGCCAGCCAGCTGGTGAGCTGCTGGCGCCGAAAGCCCCGCCACCGGCCCGAGAACAGCCTGCTCGCTGAACCCCACCCCCAAACTGCCCACCACAAGGTCCAGCGCGAGTTGGAACCGCCGCGGGGGCACAATCGGCTCTCCTTCCAGAGGAGGGGCGTCGGGGCGCCAACTCCCCGCAGTTCAAGGAAGCATAACCGTCGGTTCTGTAGAGTCGCACTGCGTCGTCAGTGATGTTGGCGTTCTTTTGTTACGACGTTGTGGCGACCTCGCGCTGCGCGAGGTCGCGCGCCGACTCGATGCGCCCGCTGCTCGCGCGGAGCGCAGGCCATGGCGCTTCGCTGTGCCTCCTCCGGGCCCAGCGGGGCGAGGACAGCCGGTTGCCCTGCTCCAGATAGCCGGGAGCAGCGCGAGGCACCCATCAAGCAGTGGCGAAGCGTCCCGGCGTGCCTATAGCCATTCGAAACAATGTTCTAAGAATTTGTTGTGGTTTCCACGAAATGCTCTTCGAAAGTTTCTTGCTGGGACTGTCTTGTTTGAGCGCATGAGGCTGATTTTCTACGAACATTGTTTTGTTCTTCGAACATTGTTGGGTTCTAAGGACATTTCGTGGTAGGACTAATAGGAATGCCAGGACGGTCGGTCCCTGCTCAAACCCAGCCCTGTCAGTTGCCAGCTTCACAATGCACTTCACAGCGGTATAATCACCATCTCACCGCAGCCTGCGCGCCGTCCTCGAGTAGGGGATCGGCTACAGAATTGATTCCGCCCCAGAATTGACTTTGCTTGTCGAATCCACGGGCAATTCGTAGAACTTTCGCAGGTCTACGAATGGTTGACGTGTTTTTGCTGAAGAGTCGACGTGAAAATCAAAATTGGGGTAAATCAATTCTGTAGTCGATCCCCCAGTCGGCGCCCGTGGCATGGGCGACGTGGGGGGGGATCGAGGACCACAAAAGCAGGAGGAAGAGGAGGAGAACCACCACGGCCATTGCGCCGCCGCCGTGGTCGGCGGAGCCCCCCCCCCCCCAAGCGCGGTGGAAATCCCCCAGGCGGCCACCACTTTGGCGGTCTGGGTATCCTATTCCTGCTTGCGCGCGAGGGTACCAGTCGCGGGGATGGGGGTCACTTCGGGGACTTCCTATGTGCAGCGGTAGAGGCCCTTCTGCATTCCCATTTGGCGAGTGTGGCGGGTCACCGTCCCGGGCCAGTGGCACCTGCCACCTTCTTCTATTTTTATAGTTTACTCTGTCAGGGCTGGTTTTTGGCCAGCCCTGGGGGAAGCGGCAGCGTCTGAAGATGCCAATGCCGTCAGGAAGCAGGATAAGGAGGAGGAGGAGGAGGAGGAGGAAGAAAAGGAGACAGAGGAGGAGGAGGCGGAGGAGGAGGAGGAGGAGGAGGAGGAGGAGGAGGAGCGAGAGAGGAGGAAGGAGGAGGAGGAGGAGGAGGATGAGGAGGGGAGGAGGAGGAGGAGGAGGAGGGAGAGGAGTAGGAGGAGAGGGAGGAGGAGGAGGAGGAGGAGGAGGAGGGAGGAGGGGAGGAGAGGGGGAGGAGAAAGGAGGAGGAGAGGAGGAGGAAGGGGAGGAGTCGGAGGAGGAGGAGGAGGAGGAGGAGGAGGAGGAGGACGAGGAGGAGGAGGAGGAGGAGGAGGAGGAGGAGGGGAAGGAGTAGGAGGAGGAGGAGAGAGGAGGAGGAGGAGGAGGAGGGGGGGAGGGAGAGGGGGAGGAGAAAGGAGGAGGAGGAGGAGGAGGAAGGGGAGGAGGAGGAGGAGGAGGAGGAGGAGGAGGAGGAGGAGGAGGATAGAGAATACAATACATTTCAATACTACACATAGGAAGCATTATACCACTAAAAGAAGAATATGCAGTAAATGCAATATAACAGTAATGCTAACTCGAATAATAAATAGACCAATACTACCAGTACGATTAATCGTACTATTATTACAACTGACAATCATACTACTAGTAACACCATAATCATAATACGAATCATAATGACAATACGGCTGCCGGTGATGATGATGCTTATGCTGATGATGATGCTGATGATGTTGATGACGATGATGTTGCTGATGCTGATGCTGCTGCTGCTGCTGATGCTGCCGATGACGATGACGATGACGATGGTGATGATGATGATGATGATGATGATGATGATGATGATGGTGGTGGTGGTGATGATGATGATGGTTTATGATGATGATTTATGATGATGATGATGATGATGATGATGATGATGATGATGATGATGATGTTGATGATGATGATGCTGATGATGATGATGATGATGATGATGATGGTGGTGGTGATGATGATGATGGTTTATGATGATGATTTATGATGATGTTGATGATGATGATGATGATGATGATGATGATGATGATGATGATGATGCTGATGATGATGATGAGGATGAGGATGAGGATGAGGAGGATGATGATGATGATGATGATGATGATGATGATGATGATGATGATGATGATGCTGATGCTGATGCTGATGCTGATGCTGATGACGCTGATGACGATGACGATGATGCTGATGACGATGGTGATGATGATGATAGAAGGCCACTACTATTAACATCTACTATAACACTACCGTTTGAACAGCCATGACAAATGATAACAATAATAATGCGAATACGAAGAAACAAAGGAGGAGGTGGAGGAGGATGAGGAGGAGGAGGAGGAGGAGGATGAGGAGGGGTAGGGGCGAGCGGGGATGAGGACGGAGGGGGAGTAGTATGGAGGAGGAGGGGAGGAGGAGGAGGAGGGAGAAGGAAGAGGAGGAAAAGGCGGAGGAGGAGGAGAAGGGAGGAGGAGGGGGAGGAGAGGAGGCAGGAGGAGGAGGAGGAGGAGAGGAGGAGGAGGAGGAGGAGGTAGGAGGAGGGGGAGGAGGGGGAGGAGGGGAGGGGGGAAGGGGCAGGGGAAGAAAGGGAGGTGGAGGGGGAGAAGAGGGGGTAGAGAAGGAGGAGGAGGAGGAGGAAAGAGTGAGTAGGAGGAGGAGGAGGAGGAGGAAGAAGGGAGGAGGAGGATGCGGAGGAGGAGGAGGATGGGAGGAGAATGCTCGAGGAGGAGGGGAGCGAAGAGGGAGTCGCAGAGGCGTGAGGGCGGGAGGAAGGAGGGCGAGGAGGGCGGGAGGAAGGAGACGTGCAGGGAGCATGGAGCGACAGACGAGGAGGGAGGGCCGAGGGCGGAGCGAGGAGGGAGGGACGCATACCAAAGGATCGAGGGATGGGGGAAGGGGTGCATCCTCAGTTGCGTATCTCCGCCCTCCTCCCCTCCTATCCTCCTCCTGCCTACTCCTCCCGCTTCTCCGAGCTCCTTACTACTTCCGCCTACTCTGCTTTCTGCTCCTCCTCCTCCTCCTCCTCATCTCCTCTCCTCACTCTTCCCTTTTCCTCCTCGTTTCCCCTATCCTTTCATGGTCTCCTCCTCGCCTCCTCCTCTCCTCCCATCCTCAATCCTCTTCATCCTCGTCCTCCTCCTCCTCCTCCTCTTCCTTCTCTTGCTCTTCCTTCTCCTCCTCTTCCTTCTCCTCCTCTTCCTTCTCCTCCTCCTCCATCCCCTCCTCTTCTCCTCCTCCGCCTGCCTTCCTCCTCCTCCTCCTCCTCCTCCTCCTCCTCCTCTTCCTCCTCCACCTGACACGCAGGGTCGGCGGCACCGGCCGCGAGGCAGGGGCGGGGGCTTGGGCGGGAAGACTCGGAGGCGAGCCCAAGGGGGAAGCGAGAGGGGGCAGGCCGTTTCAGAAGGCGGCGAGGCTTCTCAGAAGCCCTTGCGTCTTCCGAGAAGCCTTCCGAGTCTCGGCTTCTCAGACGGGGCGAGGGCTTCTCCGAGGAGCCTCCGAAGACGTAGACGGCTTCTCAGAGAGGGCGAGGGCTTCTGAGAGAAGCCCCGCCGCCTTCTGAGGAGGCCGGGGCTCGCCGCCGAAAGACAGGGAGGAGGGAGAGGAGAAAGCGAAGAGAAGGAAGGGGGGAGGATGATGGGGGGTGGAGGAGGACGGTCCGGCCCCAGGAGCGAGGCCGCGAAGCAGAGCGGGCTCTCGAACGGCCAAGCAGGTGAGCGAAGGAGAAAACGGTCAGGACATGCTGACCGACCACAGGGTTCAAAAATGAGCCAGCGGGGACGTGGTGGACGACGGTTGAGGGCGGCGGAAGCTGCGCCGACGATGCGAACGAGCGATGACGAGAGCCGAGGTCCTCCTCCTTCTCTTTGTACCTCTCTTTTTTGTCCTCTCTCTCTGTCTCTCTCTTATGCTTGCTCAAATACGTTCATAATTATCTGTGCGTACACTCATTCATACAATCATACATACATACACACATAAAGCCATACATGCATACATGCGTACATGCATGCATACACACATACACATTCACACACGCAGCCAACCGTACATACAGCAAACATGCATGCATACATGCATTCATATATATACATACATAGAATCATACACACGTGTACATATACCTACACATACATACATATATGCATACATACATACATACATACATCCATACATACATGCATGCATGCATGCATGCATGCATACATACATACATACATACACACACGCCTACATACATACATACATACATACATACATACAGACATACAGACATACACACGTACAGACATACAGACATACAGACATACAGACATACAGACATACATACATACAGACATACAGGCATACATACATACGTACATACATACATACATACATACATACATACATACATACACACATACATAGATATCTACATACAAACATACATACATACATACATACATGCATGCATGCATGCATGCATGCATACATACATACATACAGACATACAGACATACCGGCATACATACATACAGACATACATACATACATGCATGCATACATGCATACAGACAGACAGGCAGGCAGACAGACAGGCATACATACATACATGTATACAGTGCAATGCAATACAATGCAGTGCAGTACACGGCATTACAGTATAATGCAATGTCATGCCATACAATACAGTTCAATACATACATCCGTACATACATACATACACGCATACATACATACATACATGCATGCATGCATGCATGCATGCATACATACATACATACATATACACATACATACCTACACACATACATGCATGTATACACATGCATGCATGCATGCACGCATGCATACACATACACATACACCTACATCGACATCCACCAGAACTAAGAACCTTCACTGACCGTTCGCTCGTCATCGTTGTCGTCCTCTTCGTCCATTCCCCCTCGAGCGACTTCGAAATCAACGAATCCGCGAAAACACGGAAAACGCTTACACGAACCAAACCCAACAAACAATCATTTATAAACAAACAACAAACAACACGAACATAATCTTGGCGCTCCCTCCCCCCAGAAATTGTGTGTTGTTCATTGTTGCTTCACGCGTTTTCGCTGTCGTTCGCGATGTTGTGCGGCCGTCCTTCCTCCCATCTGCGTTCCCCTCTCTTCTCCTTGCTCCCCCCCTGAGGGGGAGGGAGGGGGTCATTTGATGAGTCGCTCGTCCTCCTCCTCCTCATCCTCCTCGACTTCTTTCCACCCTCCCGCCCTCTCCTCCCTCCTCCCCCCTCCCTCCCCGATGGGGAGGGAGGTGGGTCTTTGATGAGTCATTCTTCCTCCTCCTCCTCCTCCTCCTGCTCCTCCGCGTCCCCTTCTCCTCCGCCTCCTCCTCCTCCTCCTCCTCCTCCTCCTCCTCCTCCTCCTCCCCCTTGCCATCGTCATCGTTACCCCAGCATCGTGATCATCAGTATCAGAATGTTCAGCACTACCACCACTATCGCCATCCTCATCATCAGCAGCAGCGGGGTCGCAGTCATCTTGTCTAGCTCCCCTTCATCCTCCTCACTCATCTCCTCCTCCTCGTTCTCCACCATCCCCCTCGTGGGGGTAGAGACCACAACCTCATCGATCGCAGCCCAGTGCGTCGCAGTCCTTGTGCTGATCTGAAGGCGTTCTGTCTCATCGCGCAAGCCCTTCGGGTGGGTGAGCGGTAAGCGACGCAAGAATCACCAAACTACAACCCCGTGCGAAAAGCAACTGGGGTTTTCGTACCCCCCCCCCCACCCCACCCCACCCCACCCACCCCACCCCACACACCCCCCAATTTCAATGTTCAACGCGGGGTCGATTTTTTTTTCGAACTTCGCTGGTCGCACGATGAACATTGAAATTCGGGGGCCGGGAAGCTCACCAAACCCCAGTTGCTTTTCGCACGGGGTTGTAGGACGGCCACTCCTTCTCAGACCCATCCTGCTCATAGCGTTTGTCCACCTCCCATGCCTTCCCCCCCTCCTCCCGCGATGCAGGCCGCCACGAGCGGCACTCACGCCGCGATCGCCGCAGATCCCAATCGCAGCAACCTGCCAGTTCCACACTCGCCCTGACACTCGACGCCTCGCACCCTAGCCTCGACCTTAGCGCTCGAACCCGAAACACGAACGGTGCCCCGTCCCCCCCCCCCCTCCCCCGTAGTTCTAGCACCCTAGCACCCCAGCGCCACGAAGTCAGCACCCCAATCCCGACCCCCGAAACGTGGCACCACAGCCCTGACACCCTGACGCGAATCTTGATGTTCTAACCCTGAGCAGTAACCCAAGCCAGTAATTATGGCCCGACCAAGCTGACACAAACACTCGACCCCTCAGCGAGCTAGCCCTGCAACGCGAAACCTGTTTTTTGTTTACAAAATCGTACCTACACTCTGAGCGAACACACGCACCTTATCATCCTAATCCTGTGCACCCCGGCCCTAAGCATGGGCCTTGGCGCCTTGACCCTACGCCCTCAGCGCCCTAACACCCTAGAGGGTGTTAGGATTGCGATGAAGATTAGGGCGGCGTTGTTGGAACATGAGCGTTATGATGCAGGTATTTTGGGTTCAGCTTGTTGCGGTCAGGGCCGTTCGGTTTTGGGAGACGTTGAGGGCCACGATCTTCGTGCGAGGCCAGAGTGCCAGAGGTAGCGCGTTCATATCACGGCGCACACATTCGGAATACGGGGTATTAGGGTTTGAACTAGTGCTCAGAGATAAGGCTGACAGGGTAAGGTTTCGGGTGCTAGGGAAGTCGCGTTAGGTTTAGGGGTAGAGCGTTGGGGTTAGGGCGGTGAGGTTCGGGTTCCATTAGGGTGTTTGTTGGGACGAGGTCGATGTTTCGCGTTCGGATGGTGGGGCTCGCGTGGCATAGGCAGGTTCAGGGTGGAAGGTAGGGGGAGGTAGCTTTACTGTTCGGATGTCCGGTATAACTTTTTACGGTCAGGGTTTGAAGGAACTGGTTCGCGTTAGCGACTTAGAGTAGCACGCCTGGGTCGGGTTCGTAGGGCTTGGATGCTAGGCTAAGGTGGCCGCGTTTAAATCCGGGTGTTATGTGCAGGGTGTGAAGATCAGGAAGTTGAAATTGGCGTGATACGGTTTGGGTCAAGGTGTTAGGGTCAGGATGTTACTGTGCTGGTTGAAGCTATTAGGGTTGGTTAGGCTGCCAGGGTTCAGGTGCCAGGGTTACGGGGGGGGGTTTGGATAGGGTGCTCGGGTGATGGTTATAAGGTAAGCGTTGCTTCGCTCAAGCTTGTTGTCTTAGTGATACGGTGAAATGGTTGGGGCGTCAGAGCTTGGATTCGTACTTGTGTGGATTGGGGCGTTAGGGTCACGATGTTAGGGGTGGGGTGGTGGGGTAGGGTTTTCATTATGATGCTAGTGTCAAGGTTAGGATGTCAGGAGTGGTGTGGCACGATTAAGGTTATTGCTCAAGGTTTGGGTGGTACGAAAGTTGGGGGGGCATGGATTGGGTATTGTGGTGGGCATGTCGCTAACAGCCTAGCGGTAACACGCTGACCCTATTACAAATTCGAACTCGAACATTGGATCCCTCAGCGAACCTGCCCTGACACCCCAACCCGAACCCCGACGTCCTATCCCTAATACGTAACCGTTGCAATAACCCTTTCGCTCAAACCTTGCTTTCCCCAGCTCTACTTTATCAGCTGGCCCTAGCACCCTAGCCATAACAGCTTAATCCTGAGCATTAACCCTTGTCCTTTCACCCAAACCTAACCCTGAAACCAGAACTGGCAACCCTCATCCTCACACCCTTACTCAAGCGCAACTAGCCCTAACCCTACCACCATGGCCCTGGGCACTGTCCCTAACAAGGCCACCCTAAACCCGAAAACGCTGACCCTGATCATAATACCCTAGCCCGAATACCCTTACGAACGCCCTCAGCCCGAGGCTGTACTGCCCCGCAAGAGGAGCAGAGGATGAGGAGCAAGAGCAGGAGGAGAGATGAGGAGATGAGGATGAGGAGAGGAGAGGAGGAGGACGAAGAAGATGAGGATGCTCCCTCAGTCCGTCGTTTGGGCGTGCTGGGGGGCGGGCGAGCAGATGCCTCTTCATACAGTGTTACGCGCCAGGGGGTGGGGACCCCCCCCCCCAACCCCTCAAAACCGGACCCCAGATTCGTGGCCCCGGGGCCCTGTGCACGCCCTTGCAGCAAGGGCGACCTCGAGGGCGCGAAGTTATTCGCGCTTCCCGCTTCGCGGTTCGGCTCCGATTCTTCCTCTTCCTCCTCTTCTCCCCTGGGAGGCGGCGCGAGAGCGCGAAGTCATTTGCACTTCGCGCAGCGCGCAGCGCGAAGCGCGGAGCTGGGAGCCCTTGTTGCAGGAGGCCCCCCAGGTTTTCGGGAGCTCCTCCAAGCCCTTCGTGAGCCCATGCAGCGGGCCCACATCGGTCGGGAGGTCGGCCGAGCGGCCTCCCGAGGCCCCAGACACACAGTAGACGCCCGAAGACGATTCAAAAGAGGCCCTAAGGAGGAGGAGGAGGAGGAGGAGGAGGAGGAGGAGGAGGAGGAGGCCCGAAAGGGAGTCCAGCGACAAGGGGGCGGTGCAATAGATTTGTGGGGTTGCAATAGATTTGGTTGCAATAGATTTGGTGCAGATTTGCACACATCGCAGATTGAGGGTGCCGAGTGGTCATTCACAGTCCTTGGCCACGTGGCTGAAGTGAGGTCTGCGGTGCGGATTGTTGAATATTCATTTCTAGAGAACTAATTGCTGATGTCCGGAAACGGTTCCGCGCGCTATCGCTTTGACGCCGGCAACATTTTCTCTGAAAGCGAGGCTGCCGCGCGAGCGTTGGCTTGAGTGTAAATGTGAGCCCTTGGAGGCCCGGCTACAACGATAACGGCTCCAGCTCGTTACTTCCCCACAATTTACCCCGAGACCTCTGGCCAGAGAGGCCCCCAAATTCAGGAACGGCGCTCTCGCTCGAAACTTTCTCGCAATTCAGTCAAGTTGGCGGAGGCCCAGCAACGACGACAAGGGCTCCTACTCGATACTTCCTCACGATTTACTCCGAGAGCCCCTGGCCAGAGAGGCCCCCGAACTCAGGAACGGCGCTCTGGCTCGAGACACTATCGTGATTCAGTCAAATTGGCGGAGGCCCAACTACGACGACAAGGGCTCTCGCTCGATACCTCCTCAAGATGTATCCGCAAAGACCCTTACCAGAGAGGCCCCCGAACTCAAGAATGGCGCTCTCGCTCGAGATTTCTTCGTAATTCAGGCAAGTTGGTGGGGCCCAGACACGGCGACAAGGGTTCCCGTTCGATACTGTTCCATATGTGTTCCGAGAGCCCCTTGCCAGAGAGGCTTCTAAACTCAGGAACGGCGCTCTCGCTCGAGAGTTCCTCGCATTTCAGTCAGTGGCCGACAAGGAAAAGATTCCCCCCGAAAGGGGGTGCAATCGAAGACGAAGTGGGCGGTATCGAGGGTTGGGGTATACAGAAAACAAGACACGCGTGCCAGTCAGAGCGAACAGTCTTAAAACGATTGTTGTTGTTGTTGTTGTTGTTGTTGTTGTTGTTGTTGTTGTTGTTGTTGTTGAACATTATTAATTCTAAAGAATAATTATTGTTGGGACCCCTGGTGCACGGCCCCCCCGCCGCGCCTAGGCCGCAGCTACATTTTCATCATTTTTTCGCGAAAGCTTCAGAAAAGTGGATGGGGTCCAGATCCGGTTGTTTTGTTGTAATCCGTTTTCCCTTGCAAAAAACACTATAAAATGACATTTCTTGTTCTAATATAATCAAATTTCAAGAATCCCTTGCAAAAAATAAGGTAAAGTGGACATTCGCGCGCGCAAGACGAAATCCTTCCAAAAGCTTAGTGTTCGGAGCGATTTTAACATAAAAACATCAAAAAACCAATGGTTTTTCAACAAAAAAATGTCAAACTCTCATCCCGCGCGCTCTTGCGGATTCGTAGGAAAACCAACACTTTTTAAACATTTCTGTCAAACGGGCTTTTGCGAGCAACTTTTTCGAACTTCTGCGACAACGGTTGCGCACCTGCCAGGGCCATCATCCCTGTCAAATAATACCATGCGGGACACATTCGTTTTTTGCGCGCGCACGCCGAAATCTCCAAAAACCATTGGGTTCTTAAGAATTTGATTAAAAAATGTGACGAACTCCTCTCTCTCTGTCTCTCTCTCTTTGTCTCTCTCTCTCCCGCTCTCTTCCTCTGTCTCGCCTTCTCTCTCTCAGTGTCTGTACCATGTCTAGCACTGGTAACAAAGGTATTTGTGTATCCCCACATCCGCCCAGGAATTCCACAAATGTGACCAACTATCTTGCGAGTACGTATCATCTCATGTGTGTCGTGCACACTATCAAATGTAACAGAGTTGTGTATTCCCATCATCCCAGGAACTTGACCCAAAAATGTGACCAACTCCGCTCTCTCTGTCTCTCTCTCTGTCTGCTCTCTGTCTCTCTCTCTGTCTCTCTGTATT
>CAUYUJ010017872.1:132500-182500 GCA_963575745.1 Prorocentrum cordatum
GGAGGCGTCCAAAGCCCGTTTGGCCAACATTGCTGCCGAGGAGGAGGGCGCTGGAGCTGCGCGCCGAGAAGGTGCGCGACGTTCCTGATGGCGGCATCACTCTCGCCTATGGCAACATTAGCGCTTGAGACCCCCAGGCTGAGAAGAGGTCGAAGGAATGCGCATCAGATCTTGTTGTTGCGTTTGTTTGTGGAGGCGCGCGCTCGTGGCTCCAAGTTTCAAGACATGCTCGAGGCTGTTGGGGCGGCGCTAGTATCGTGCCCGCGGCGAGGCCGACTCCGCAGATGCTGGCGACTCCAGTGCAGGGGTATTGAGCCTGGCACGGAAGCATATGGGCAAGTCTTCATCCGTGCGTGGAGGCGGCTGGCGTTTGGCGGTCCAGCAGCTGTGTTCGACGGTGCGTTGCGACACTTCGCCTCAAGCATGTGTCGGCGGCGCTGGTGCCGATATGTTTGATCCCTGGCACAGGGTCGAGTCTCGCGCAACCTTCGCCTGCTGTTCGAGACCGGGGCCCGCCTAGCGTTGGTGTCTGGCCCATATTCTTGGTTGGTGGTTGGCAGATGGAGCTGGCTGACTTGGCGCCCACTGGCCTCGCGGGGGAGCTCGGGCTGACCGAGCTGCCGAGCGACGAGGTCGCGGTCGCTTGCGCCGGAGGGCGAGGCGCCGCTGGCAAAACCAACTACGCCTTGGCAAACGCTGGTTTTGCCCAGGCCGTCGAGTTCCACGGCCTCGACCGGGCGGCTCCGCGGGGCGCGGGCGCGGTGCTGAAGCGCACGATTGCGTCGAGACCTCGATGCATCCACGGTGGGGGGCTGGCGCCCCCTCGAGCCCTCGACGACGCGATGAATCTCGACGGCGCGGTCAACCTCAGCTGCGGCGGCGCGGCGGGGCAGGCCCGCTTGCTGAGGGCTGAGCGGCCCCATCGTTCCGAGTCGAATTTCAACGCTGCCAGGTCCGCGATTTCGCGGCATGACTTGCCGCGGGTAGCCCTGCAGCTCAGTCAGGGGCGCAGCGAGTGGGCCCTGGCGCCTGAGCGCGCACTGCGGCAGGAGGGGCATCCGTGGCGCCGATTGGGAACGGCGCCTGGGCCGCTGTCAGCAGCTTCGCATCCGCCGGGCGCCGATTGTACCCGAGAGTTCCCCAGGGCCCCCTTTTCAGCTGATAGGCGCGCCAGGTTCGGGGCTGATTTGTCGGCCCAGCTCGCGCGCGTTCTGCGCCTGCGCGATCCCGTCTGCGACCCCGACGAGGCGGCCGCCCCCCATCCGAAGCATGCGTCGCAATAGGGCTCTGTCGAGGGGGGTGAGTGATCTTCCCTCCCCGAGGCTTTGGATGCTGGGGATGAAGGGGAGGTGGCCGCTCTTGGAAGATGGACTAAGTGGTTGAGCCGGTCAGCGTCGCCGTCGGTCGAGTGTCACTCGGCGGTCTCAGGGAGACGCCCAGTCCAGGTCAGAGAGGGCAGCCAAGAGGGCGGCTGCGGAGGCTCGGCCGCGGTTGAAGGCGCGGATCTCGGAAGCCCCTTCGGGTTCAGCCTCTTCTGTGGACCGCCCGACCCGATTTTTCAATGGCGCCCAGCCACTGCGCCCAGTGAACTCCCGGTAGTCGAGTCGGAGGCACGCGGTGCTTTCTGGGGCCGTCGCTCCAGGATTGAAGCCCTGGAAGTTTTGGCGACCTGGAGTTTTGTAGCTCGAGCCTCGCCAATGCCTGAGCCCATCGCTGCCTCCCTGGCGGGGGCGACTTTGAAGGCGATGCCTGACCGTCGCGGCAAGGGCGCGGGCGCGGGCGCATTGTCGCCGCGCGCGGTCAAGGGCGCGCCTTCGGAGGCCACCGAGGCCCTGGCGAACCTCCTCGCTGTCAATTGAACGGGTGGCGGCGGTCCCCCGCCAGGGGCCCCCCCGCATCATTGCCCTTCTTGATAAGGCGGATGGAAGCTTTAGGCCCATTGCTTTCTTGAGCTCATGTTGCATGCCACTGCTACTGCATGGGGTCCGCAAGCTAGTCATAGGGGCCTGGGATCGCGATGCCCATGGGCCTTGGGGCAAGACTGTCTGGTCGTCTTCTGAAAATGCAGGAGGGCCCGATGAGCTCGAGTCCGGGTTTGCATTCCTAGGCGGATTTCGTGTTGCTGGTGGACTTGTTGGACATGAGGAAGTTCCATGATATGGTATGCCTGCCGGATCTGGCCCGAGCCTCCTCCGACCTCCGCCGCCCCCATCCGCCTCCCCGTCTGGGCCCTGGGCTTCCCTGCAGAAGCAAGTCCATCCAGGTCTTCTTCTTGGGGGTGGTGGCGTCGTGGCGGGCCGCGGCCAGGCGGCGCCCCTTGCGAGGCCCCATCTGCATGGGCCGCTGGATGCCACTAACAAGGCCGCCCCAGGACTTCGCCTCCAGGAGTGGGTGGGCGAAATTTGTTTTCGCCTGCCAGGCTCTGAGGCCCCGGTCTGCGTCTCCGCCCCAGTGGTCTTTCGCGCGCTTTTCCAGGGCCTGCGAAGGGGGACGCGTGCCCCTGCATTGCCCCAGCGTGCTGCGCGACGTCAGCCTTTTCGGCCCCAGGTCGATTGCCAGGCTTCAGAAGCCTGGGGCGAAGCTCCTCAGCTCGGCCAGGGTCAGTGAAGGCCAGGAAAACTAAGGGGCCACTGGGTCTGCGAAGGGCCATTGGGTCTGCGAAGGCCTGGGCAACTATATTTTTGAAGGGCCGTCGAGCGACCCCCGTGACTTCTGGGTTTGCCAGAGCCCCCCCCCCGGGCCTCGAAGCTTGATTTGCCCAGTGCATTCCCGAAAGCCGCCAGAGCTCCCCCCGCCCATGGCCACGCTGCATCGAGGCCGGGCGCGCTTGAGCAACAAAGGCCCGCAGAGAGGCGCATGCCCCGCTGCCGCGATAAGATCAAGTCTCGGTGCGAGCAGAGACCCGGCAGCCAGCTGCATGAGGCGCCTCGCCGGCGTCTGATTCAGTAGAGTTCGCAGCCCCCTTGAACCAGCCGCGCGGATTGACGTGCAGTGATCGGCTTCTCTTGAACGCGTGAAAAAGCAAAGTTTGAATTTAGTTCGGCTGCCTCTAGCCGCTTTCAAAGCCTCCATCGTGGACCTCGGCTGGAGTTGCCCGTCCATCTCGCGACGCGTGGAGACTGGCGGTGCAGAATGGGCCCTCCAGGACGCAGGGGCGCCCCCCCCCCCCCCCCCTCCCCCCCCCTCTCGCCTTCCGGGCGCACTGGAGGCCGCTGTTGAAGCTTGCTTGCAAGCGGGCAGTCAAGCACTTGGATGGAGCAGGCTCTGAAGCCGGGGCATGGCGGCAGCGCGTTGCGTCGCTTGCCCAACGGCTTGAGTCTGCTGAAAAGTCGCCCTTGCCAGCGCGGTTTGTTTGAATGCGCGCGGGGGCTCTTGGACCGAGGAGAGACCGTTTGACGCCGGCTACAGCGCCGACCCGGTCTGTCAGAGATGCAAGGCTGCAGCTTAGACCAGATGTCATCGCTTCTGGCGCTGTCAGCTTAACTCATGCGATGAAGCTCCAAACAGCAGGATGCCCGCCCCCCCCCCCCACGCGAAGTTGTTGCCGCCGTCCGCCTGATCCCCGAGGCGCTCCAGGAGCTGGCGAGCTGTCCTGCGTTCTGGTGCCGCGGTCTGCCCCCTGTCTCCTGGTTGGAACTTCCTCCGCCCCCTTCCTCCAGGGACCGCGTGTGGGCCAGGCTTCCGGGGGCCAGTTCTTCGGCGGGTGTCTCGGGCCTTTGCGCGTCTGAATCCCGAGAGCTTGGATGGCCCTGACTGGGGCTCTGGGTGCATGGGGCTGGTCGACAGTCCTAGACAATCTGTGCCGAGTGCCGATTTGTTGGCGATCGTGGAACGCATTTTGGCTGTCGACCCCGCCTCGGGCTTGTTTGTGTGGTGTGATCACATTACTCATGTGCGATCTCTTGCTAAGGGCGAATTCCACTGTTTTGCAGGTTTGATCGCGCTGACCTGTGGCGCGAATTATTGACGTTCATACATGCCGTCGCCGATGGCCTCGCCGATTCCCGGGCCCTCACGTGCCAGATCGATCCCGACGTGTGCAACAGGGCTCTTGACCGCGTCGTTTTCGCCGAGTCTGTCTTGCTCAGGAATGCAAGGGCGCCCTCGAGGGCGCGAAGTGCTTCGCGCTTCGCGCTTCGGCTCCGACTCCTCATCCTCCTCTTCTCCCCCTGACAGGCGGCGCGCGAGAGCGCGAAGTTATTCGCACCTCGCGCGTCGCGCAGCGCGAAGCGCGAAATTGGGAGCCCTTAGGAACGTTAGTTGTGAGCGTCGCCGCTGCGTCGGTCTCTCGCGATGCGGGAGATCTGGGGGGGCCCGGCGCGTGCAGAGGTGTTTGTGTTATATCGGGCGCCGCACATTGGCGAAGGTGCGCGGCCGTTGTTCGGCGACCCTTCTTTCTGGCAGGGTCTGTTTCCACCTCCAGCGGCTGGAGGAGGAGGAGGAGGAGGAGGAGAAGGAGGACGAGGACGAGGACGAGGACGGGGACGAGGACGAGGACGAGGAGCAAAAGGCCCCCAAGACGGCCCCAACAGGGCACAAAGACAACCCAAAGGGCCTCCAATACGCCCAAGATGGCCTCTAAGACGGCCCTGGAACACCCCAAGAGGGCCCCAAGTCGGCCCAGAAAGGCCCCCCAAACGGCTTCCGACGGCGTCAGGCGGGCCAGGAACCCACCAAACTGGTTGGCTCGAAGCTGTCCTCAGACGGCCCGAGAGGCCTCCAAGAGGGCGACGAGGACAAGGACGAGGACAAGCACGAGGAGCACGAGAACGAGGGCGACGAGGGCGAGGACAAGGACGAGGACAAGGGCGACGAGGAGCAGGACGAGGAAGGCGACGAGGGCGACGAGGACAAGGACGAGGACGAGGGCGACGAGGAGCACGAGGAGAGCGGGGCAGGAGCGGGCGGCGGGGAGAGGTGGAGCGGCAGGGGCAACGGCCGCAGCTGCAGCAGCAGGAGCCCCCCCCCCGCCTTCGCCTGCCCTGGCACGCCCACCTCCCCGCGGGCCGCAGGACGCGCGCCGAGCGGCCAGGAGGCCAACCCCACTGGGCCCGCCCCCCTCCGGGGGACAGCCCCCCAGAGATCCAACGCATTGAAAAAATCACGACGGCGGTTTTTCGCCGATTTCGGCCCCTAGGGGCCCTCGCGGGGCCTCGGGACCGTCAAAAAACGACTCGGGATGAAAAACCGGTCCTGGGGAATGGGTCGAGACTTCCGGGGACCGCGTATTGAAAAAAATCACGACGTCGGATCTCTGGGCCTGAGATCCTGGCGAGGCACTTCTTTCTCAGCGGGCGTATGCGCTCCATTTCGGGCCCGGGGCCCTCACAGATCGATCCGACCCTGAGATCCTGGCGCTGCAATGTTTTCTCAACGGGCGCTTTCGCTCAGTTTCGGCCCCCAGGACCCTCACCCGCAGATCGATCCGGCCCGAAGACTGACGCAGAAAGATGGGGCCCGGGGGGATCCGGTCGTGATTGTTTTTGCTCACTGAGCGCGTTCCCTTACTCGCAAAGTGCCCTTTCACAAACGTCCGAGCAAAAACAGGTCTTTTCTGGTGTAATTTATCGTAGGGGGATCCAGGCCATTTGCGAGTGGTTACTTTGCGAGTAGTGGAACGCGCTCGTCTATTTGCGATGTTGCAACTTTTTCGCGACGTTGGATCTCAAGGCAGTCTGGGCTCGAGCCCGGCAGCTTGAGCCGGGCCGCGTGCCCAGGCGTGCTCGCGTCGAAGAGCAGGCACAGCGGGAGGGTTCTGGCCGTTTTCGGCCTCCGGAAAACAGCTCGAGATGAAAATCAGAGGCGACGATAGGGCGAATGCCCCAGGGGCGGGGATCACACGTATTCGCCGGGGAGCCTCGCCGAAGGCATGGACCATCGGCGCCTTTGGATATGCGTATTGCTCTCCCCTGGGCTATTCGCCCCCATCGTCTCCCCCGAGAGAAACGTGCCTTGGGGAAAGGGTCGGGACTTCCAGGGACCGCGTTTTGAAACACGCAAGTCAGGAGGAAAAAACACACAGACACAAGTAACCGTCGATTCCCCAGAAAATATGGGAAACGATGGGAAGTGGGGGGGGGGAGACAAACACCCAGAAAATATGCGAAACTATGGGGAAGCCTGGTATGTGTGTGTATTTGTGTGTGTGTGTGTGTGTCCCAGGGCCCCGTCAGCAAGGCGTCGCATGTCAGGGTCCTCAACGCACTCTTCGTTGTTCCTCACGCTGGTCGAGGGCATCTCCCTCTCTCTCTCTCTCTCTCTTAACTATCTCTCTTTCACCCCCTGTTTGCGCGTGTGTTTGTTGTGTTGTGTGTGTGCGTGCTGGTTTGTTTGTTGGTGGTCATCTCTCTCTCTCTCTTCCTCTTCCCTGTCGATCTCTCTCTCTCTCTCTCGTTCTTTCTTTCTTGCTATGTTTCTTTCTTTCTCTCTCTCTCTCCCCCCTGTGTGTTTTGGGATGGTGGTCGGTTTGTTGTCGTGTGTGTGTGTGTGTTCATATTTGCATTATGTTGTGTCTCTCTCTCTCTCTGCCTCTTTCTCTTTTTTTCTGTAGTTTTCTCTCTCTCTCTCTCTCTAGTTATATCTCTTCTCTTATTCTCCATTTCTGCTCTGTCTGTGCCATTGCCATCCTGGCTCTATGTAGCCATGGCTTAGAATGGCAGTACGAAGGCGGGACATGTGCCTGTGCGTCGCTATAGAAAATCAGGTTCCAATCGTTGCGTTTGCACGTCTTGGGTACTTATGCAACATTGGCAGGGCGCTGGTTCATATCGGTCTTGCGTGACGCAACAAAATCGAAGCAGCAGCGAGTGTGTGTGTGTGTGGGTGTCGTAGTTGTAATGTGGCAGAGTGCTGCCATGGCATGCCACGCCGCGTCACATCGCGACCACTGCAGCACCGAAGGGCCAGAGAGGAAGGAAGGGGACCAGAGGCGAACAGGGTGCAGACAGCACGAACGTGAGGAGATGGGCGCGAGGAGATGGGAGAAGAGAGGGAGGTGAGGAGATGGGAGAGGAGGGGAGGGGACCAGAGGCGAAAAGGGGACGGGCAGCACGGACGTGAGGAGAGGGGGGCGAGGAGATGAGAGAAGAGAGGGACCGGGACGGTGCAGGGGCGGGGGGGGGGGTGCGGCACCGAACTGGTGAAGCCAGGGGACGCTCCAAGAACGACACACCCCGCCGATGCCGCCCTAGCCTCATGATGTTCTGACGTGCTTGAGCCTTGACCGCCAGAACGAGTTCTGAGCACCAGGAAAGCGCCCAAACCGAAGGACTTTCACGTGTCGGGCCCTGGGAGGCGACACTTGTTCGGCATTTCGCCAGCGTGTCGGGCAGACATTCGATAGTTTTTCGGGTGCTCGAAATTACGTCTGGTAAGTACAAGGGGAACGACATGACCTTAGCCATATCTCTTGTCATATCCCGAGGTATAAGATCGAGGTCGATTCGGGGAGGGTACCCCATTGCTGTTCGTGGTTGTTGGATGTGTCTTGTGCATCCGGGGGAGGGTACCCTTGCATGTTCTGTGTACGGTAGGTTCGTGCGGCGTTGGCGCGCAGGCGACGCCAGCGAAGACGTTCAAGGTTGAATTCTACGACGCGGAAGCACCGATGTACACGTCAACGCCATTGGACCCGACGGAATTCAACCTTGAACGATCAGGGTCGCGATCGATTCAAGGTTAGACGATCGACACAGTGTCAAAAACCTTTGCGCGCGCCGACGCCGCACGAACCCACCGTACCTTGGCCGGCGGAGGGTCCCATGTTCCTGGAGGATGTTCGTCTGGCCTAGGTCTGACTGCAGTCATACCCCTCGGCCACGTGAGCCATGAGTGCACTGGAGATGTCAGTCGGGCGACGAAATCTATACATATCCACTGCTCCCTGACCATGCCCATCTTGAACCCAGGAGCTGTGTATGCGCCCTCCTGGCCAAGCCAGGAGGGCGTGGCGTATACACCGCTGCGGGGTTGAGGATGGGCCTGGCCTGGGAGCAGTGGATATGTATAGATTTCGTCGCCCTATGTCAGGGCGCCGCGACTCCCCTCGAGCTACGCCGCTCCTTCCCACCATTCCATCAAATCTCAGAAGGGGAAACACAAACATACAAACACAAATGATCGTCGATCCCCAGGAAATACGGGAAGCTATGGAAGGGGGAAGAACGACAATCAAGGAAATATGAGACAATCTTAGGAATCCGGGGATTTGTGTGTATTTATTGTTGTGTGTCCCTGGGTCCCTTCAAAATCAAGATCCTCCTACCCTTCAGGGTGCAGGAGGCTGCAATGGAGATGGCCATGCCGTGGCGTCCCCGCTCTGAAGGCGAACCCTTCTACCAGATCGAGATCCTCCGCTTAGGACCTATCATCCTTGGCGTCCTCCCTCCCCCGAGGGTCGAAGGGCGCTCGAGGCCGCGGCGCGCTTGGCACATGCGTGTGCGTGCGAAATGTGCCGTGTGTGCGCGTGTCTTTGTGTATGTGCGTGCGTGCGTGCGTGCGTGCGTGCGTGCGTGCGTGCGTGCGTGCGTGCGTGCGTGCGCGCGTGCGTGTGTGTGTGTGTGTGTGTGCGTGTGTGTGTGTGTGTGTGTGTGTGTGTGTGTGTGTGTGTGTGTGTGTGCGTGTTTGTGTGTAGTTGTGCGTGCGTGCGTGCGTGTGCGTGCGCAGCTCCCACGCCAGGCTGTGCGTGTGCGTGCGTGCGTGTGTGCGTGTGTGTTGCACGCTGCCTTGACTCCCCTTCCTGGTGGGCTGCCCTTGCCGCCCTCCTGCTGCGCCTCGCTGGCTGCCTCGGCTCGTCTCTGTCGCACTGCTTCTCCCTGTCCTCATTTCCCCATCGTTCCCCCCCCGTCCCTTCTTCCCACTCCCCTCGCGATGGCCCTCGCGAGGGTTTCTGTCGATTCCCTACGGGCGGACTCAGCTCCTCCGCGCTGCGTGAGTTGGCCCGGCCCGCGCGCGCCCACATGACTGGCCCAACGCCGCGCCAACGCGCGCGTGGCCGCGACGCCCAAAAGAATGTGTGTGTGTGTATATATGTGTGTGTGTGTGTGCACATTTTCTCCGTCTCGTCGCTGCGCGCGAGGCCGCGGTCGCCCAACAGGAAGTGTGTGTGTGTGTGCGTGTGTGCGTATGTGGTCACGTTCTCCCCGCCACCCACGCCCCGATGGCAGATGGTGCGGCCTTGCTCTGAGGCCAGCACGCGCGGGGTCCCGTTCGCTGTGCTTGACTGTTTTCGCCTCGTCGCTTCGCGCGAGGACGCGACCGCCAAATGTGTGTGTGTGTGTGTGCGTGTGTGTGTGTGTGTGTGTGCGTGCGTGCGTGCGTGCGTGCGTGCGTACGTGCGTGCGTGCGTGCGCGCGCGCTCGTGCGTGCGCGCGCGCGTGCGTGCGTGCGTGTGCGTGTGCGAGTGCGTGTGCGTGTGCGTGTGCGTGTGCGTGTGCGTGTGCGTGTGCGTGTGTGTGTGTGTGTGCGTGTGCGTGTGCGTGTGCGTGTGCGTGTGTGTGTGTGTGTGTGCGTGTGCGTGTCCGTGTGTGTGTGCGCGTGTAATTACTACTGCACGATCCGTTGGGCGCTCGGTGTCGATCGCTGCCTTGGGTGGTTCGTCTTGGGGGCACACTTGGTCCCCGCGGCCCGGTGCTCTCCTTGGGCGGTGTCCGCGCTCTCGGCGTCCGCGCCTCGCCTGGCCTGTCGGCCTCTTTTCCACGCGGCACGCCGCGGTTTGCTGGCCCCTTGGCCGCCGCTCCCGGTTTGCCGATCGGGCCTCGCCGTCCGGGCCTCTCCTCGCTCCGCCCTGCCCTGCCCCGTTTCTCCCCAGTCCGCTGGTCGCTGGTCTCTCCAGGGTGCTGCGGTTTCTCTGGCTCTGGCCGGCCGCCACTGGCTTTCTGTCCTCGCTTGGCTACGTTTGGGGTTGCCGCGGTTGCGCTGCCGCGCGCAGGCCTCTTAAGCCCGCCTCCTTGGCGCTGCGCCGCCTTGCTGGTGCCCCGCCCCGCTGCGCCGCCTCCCGCCCCCGCCCGCCCGCTGCCCCGCCGCCCCTGCTGCCGCTGCCCGCTGTCTGCCCTGCCGCCCCCGGCCACTGCACCGTGAGGGGCTGGTCGCCTCCTGTCTCTTTTCTTCTCCCCGACACTGCGCGCCGCGCGAGGGGTGCCCGACGCGTTGGCGAGTCGCCGCGCCGCTACGACCGAAAAATCTATGTGTGCAGGCGTGCGTGCGCATGCGTGTGTATGCGTGCTTGTGTGTGTGTGTGTGTTTGTTTGTGTGTGGTTGTGTGTATGCGCGTGTGCGTGTGCGTATGGTTATGTGTGCGCGTGTGGTGTGCGTGTGTATGGTTGTGTGTGCGCGTGTTCGTGCGTTGCGTGCGTGTGCGTGTGCGTGTGCGTGTGCGTGTGCGTGTGCGTGTGTGTGTGTATGTTTGCGTGCGTGCGTGCGTGCGTGCGTCCGCGTGCGCGTGCGCGTGCGCGTGCGCGTGCGCGTGCGCGTGCGCTTGCGTGCGTGCGCGTGCGTGCGCGTGCGTGTGTGTGTGTGTGTGTGCGTGTGTGTGTGCGTGTGTGTGTGCGTGTGTGTGCGTGTGTGTGTGTGTGTGAGTGTGAGTGTGTGTGCGTGCGTACGTGCGTGCGTGCGTATGTGTGTATGCGTGCGTGCATGCATGCATGCATGAATGCTGCGTGCGTGCGTGCGTACGTGCGTGCGTGTCTGTGTGTGTTTGTGTTTGTGTTTGTGTTTGTGCGCGTGTGTGTGTGCGCGTTTGTGTATGTGTGCGTGCGTGCATGCGTGCGTGCGTGCGTGTGTGTGTGTGTGTGTGTGTGTGTGTGTGTGTGTGTGTGTGTGTGTGTGTGTGTGCGTGCGTGTGTGTGTGTGTGTGTGTGCGTGTGTGTGTGTGTGTGTGTGTGCGTGTTTGTGTGTAGTTGTGCGTGCGTGCGTGCGTGCGTGTCCGTGTGCAGTTCCCACGCCAGGCGGTGACCCCATCAAAGCCCGCGCGAGCCAGGCCGACGGAGAGGCCCACCTCCCTGCCCGCGGGGCGTCTGGGCGAGCGCGGGGGTTAACAGACCTGGCGGCCCGGTCGCTCTGGAGAGCTCGGAGTGACCAGATCTTTGGCATCGCTCCGACGTGTTTTGTTGCCCGGCAGGGACCATCGAGATGCCTTTCTCGGGCCATCTTTCGGGGGCGGCAAAGAGGGGGGTGATGACTAGGGGGGGTGGATATCAGGGCGGGGGCCATGATATTTCCCCAGATTTCATGGCGCCTCTTCTCATTTCATTACGTCCCTCGCCCCCCCGCTGGGCCGCGCACATTCCGCTGGTCATGATTTGCACCCCCCCTCTTGGACACCCCCTCCTCTTGGCCGCTCCCGATTCTCGGGCCATCTTGCGAAAAAGAGGCGCGCACGAAGCCAAAAAAATGCACAGGGAGTGGACGTCCGAGCGATGGCGAGGATCAGGGCCGGGGTCAAGGAGGAGCGGGGGGGAAAGAGGCGGAGGAGGAGGAGGAGGAGGAAGCGGACAAAGGAGAAGATGGTTGAGTCAATCTTGATTTCTCCATTAAGGACGAGGAGGAGGCGGAGGAGGTGCAGGAGCAAGGAGGAGCAGGAGGACCAGAGCAAACCCCGGATGTGTCAAAAATGTTGCAATGTCCCCTGCCGTCCTCAGGCCCTCCCTTGTCAGTCCCTGCCAAGCTTCCTGGTCACTGCGGGAGGTGCGCCCCCCCTCATGGACGACGAGCGCCTGATGGGTCTGCCACTCGGACGAGATCCCGTTGTGTAAAGGATCACGTCCGCCCTCCATTCATCGAGCCAAGATGACAGCAGAGCTGCACGGTGAGAAAGTTTACGTTCGTATCCAGCGAGCCCCGTTCTGACAAGGACCCGTCATCCGCCCGTGCAATCGCATACGATTGGCAGCAGGCTCAAGGGGCAGCTGCAGTTTTTGTCAAAGGAGCCGTCCTCCACCAGGGTACTTCGTAAGGGCTTCGCCCTCTTCGGCCGACCCCACATATGTTGGAATGGGAGACGTCAGAGCTGTGCTCGGAAGTGTCGACGCTGCTTCTGCACACTTCTGGGAACATCATGCGAGGGCGAGTGGCATTCATCCTGGGATGTTGGAGCTGTGATTGAATGCTTTGTTTCCTTCTCAAGGCACGAAGTTGGTTTCGTCAACGAGAGAAGAATACGGCCTCGGGTGCACGAAAGCGGCATGATTTACAACAGGAGTCTGATTAAAGTCGGGCCTCTCCCCCTACAGGGGGATTTTCGACGAAAAATAAAAGATACCCCAAAAATCATCCAAAAATACTCCGGGGACTATTTTTTGAGTATTTGTTGGTCTTTTTGGGGGTATTGTTGGGGGTATGTTCTATTCTTCACCGAACATCCCCCTGTAGGGGGACACGCCCGATTTAACAGGAGTCTGATCTCGAGAGCTCGACTTTGGCATAAGCTACGGAGAGTTCTGGCCTCGGCAGCGCGAACACGTCAACATTTCCGAGGGGGTCTGGCTCCGGAGGTGCGCATTCGTCATGCTCCGCGGGGCCCCCAAACGGTGCGGTGACCACACCGTGCGGTGAGTCGATGGGGATTCGGGGTCACCGCACGGTTTTGGGACTCGGGTCGTCCTCCGAGGACGTCTCGGGCGACAGGGGCCTCCGAGGTCCCAAAACCGTGCGGTGACGGACCGTGCGGTGAGGTCTTGGGGGATTTCGAGGTCACCGCACGGTCCGTCACCGCACCGTTTCGGGACTCCCAAGCGTGCCTCAAAGCAGCGGCGAAGCATCCTGGCTCGCCTATAGCCCTACCAGACAGTGTTCTAAGAACCTCTTGTGGTTTTCACGAAAGGCTCTTGGAGCATTTCTGGCGGAGTCTGTCTTGTTTTGTCACGTCGGGCTTGTGTTGTAAGAACGTTGTTTTTGTTATTAGAACCTTTGGGGTTCTAAGAGCCTTTAGTGGTAGGACTGTAGGAATGCCGGACGGTCGGTCGCTGCTCAACTGTCCCACCAGCCCGTTCAGAAACCTTGCCCGTGAAAGCTGACGGGACAAGGGACGGCGAGACACATATAGTGAATCGGGGCTGGACAGAACCCCCAATAGTGACACGTCGATTAGTGAATTGTCCGTTTTCGGTTCTCGAGAGGGCGCCGTGGCCGTCAGTTTCCAGGCTTTCGCCCGCCAGGTTTGGGCCTCAGGTCGTTTTCACTAAACCACGTTTTACTAAAGGGGGGTCTGTCAATCCCCGAATACAGTGAAACAAAGCCAGCTGCCAGGATGAACGGAGAGATATCTGGGAGGAAAGGGGGGTGGGGGCCTTGGAGGGCCTCTTCGGGCCATCCGTGGGACCAGGGGAGTGGCGAGGGGAGGCTGAGGAGAAGGAGGAGGAGGACGAGGAGGCAAACCGCCTCTTGGGTCCCTCGCGGGATGCTCCCAGTTGATTTTGGGGCCGTCTTGGCGCCCTTTTGGAGCCCTCTTGGTGCCCTCTCGGTGCCATTTTCGGAGCCCCGGAGGGCCTTTACCCCACCCTTGAGGCTGTCGATCGGAGGAAGGGGGGGGTCCTAAATTGCCCTCCCTCCCTGGTGGCCATCAACATGTCTCTTGGGGCCCTCTTGGGGCGCTCTGGGGCCGCTCTTGGGGCCGTCTGACGCTCTGTGGGCCTCTCGCGGCCGCCTTCGGACTTTTGGGGTCCTCTTGGGCCGTCTCGGGGGCCTCCTGGACTGTCTTGGGGGCCTCTTTGGGCCGTCTTGGGGCTCTCTTGCGCCGTCTTGGGGTCCTCTCGGGGGCTGTGGGGCCGTTTTGGGGCCATGTCGGAGGCTCCTTGGGACGTCATGGGCCTCCGAGAGTAGAAAAAGGCGAGAACGCTGAAATCCCAGACAAACCAACGGAACAACAATGTTTTTGCTCTTGGGGGGCCCCTGGCAGCCTGTTGGGGCCCTTTGAGGGCCTCTTGAGACCTCTTAGGGCATTTGGGGCCATCTTGGGCCGTATGGCGGCCATCTTGAGCCGTCTGAAAGCCTTTTTGGATCCCCAATGGGCCAGAGAGGCCGATATCATCGATTGCCCATCGGTTTTGGCCAGTTTTTACCCCCCCCCACAAGGGGGGGGGGGGGGCGCATCCTGGTCGGCGGAAGTGGCGTGACCTCGGCAGGGGAGGGTGTAGGTGGGCACGCAATAAAGTGGCGTAATACAATACGTACCAACATGTAGATGGACATGATGCAACCATGGAATACACTGGTTACGTGCGTTACAGCATCCTCGGACGGACCTGCCTCCGGCAACACGTCACTTCGGACGTGGATTCTCCTCGTTTCATGGGGCGCACGTTTGGAGCACGTAGTGACTGGGCGTTGAGTGGGTTGCCCTGCTCGTCTGCCGCTGAGTTCTGCCGTGCCGTTCTGCCTGCCCCAGGGCGCTGACAGCGCCACTGGGGGCGGATGCGCGCCCCCCCCGTTTCAGCGCTGGGGTTTAGTCGGGCCTGTCCCCCTACAGGAGGAATATACGAAAATAGTCAAACAAAAGTCTGGTGACTATATTGTTTGAGTATTTTGGAGCATTTTGTAATAGTATTTTTGGGGGTTTTTGTTTTTTTTCGCCCAAAATCCCCCTGTAGGGGGACAGGCCCGACCTAACGCTAGGGCGATCGTGCGAATGTCCACGAGGGCGATGGGCGTTCACCGCGTGTTGGCACAAGGCACACCCCGATGAAGATAGCAACAACGCGCCGTTCATGTAACATTCTGCGGGTGTCTTGGTGGTTCTCAGGGCCGTTTGGCAGCTTCCTCGGGGCCTCTTGGAAGCTTCTGGGATGCCCTCGGGGCTTCTTGGGGCCTCTTTGGAGCCTCTGGGGGCCTGTAGGCGGCTCTTGCGCCGTCTTGTGGTGCTGTTGCGCCGTCTGGCCCGTTCGGAGGCCGTCTTTGGGGACTCTCGGGGCCGCCTTGTGGCTCTCTGGGGATCCTCTTGGGCCGTTTTGGGGGCCGTTTGAGCCGTCTTGGGGGACTCTTCGTGGCATCTTGGGGCCCTCTAGAACCGTTTTGGGGACCTCTGGGGCCGTCTTGGGGCCATGTTGGCAGCTGCTTGGACTGTCATGGGCCCCCGTGAGGTGTCGACAAAAACGAGAATGCTAACATATTGCAAAACCTATTGGACAATCCGTGTTGTTGGCCTCTGGAGCAGCTCTTGGTGGCCCCCTTGGAGCGTCTTGGGGGCATCTTGGGCCCTCGTGGGGCCATCTTGGGCCGTTTTGGGGCCGTCCGGAGGCCATCTTGGGCCGTCTTCAGGCCCTCTTCGACCCCAGGAGGCCCAAGAGGCCCAAACCATTGTCCGTAGCCATTTTGGCTCTAGTGCCCCACTGGGCAATGTAGGATGCCCCGTCGTTCGTCATGTTATTTTTCGTGGCACTATTGTGTATACGGCTTTTTCAGAAATCTGTTCGATTACTAGTTCTTGGCAAGTGCAGTGCTCGCGTGGGAGAGATGGGCAGTTATGGTCCATGAGAACGCAGTTAGCATTGTGATAGTAGATATTTGATTGTGTGTAAGTAATCCGGAGGAAAAAAGAGAGGCCCAAACCATTAATTTTCCATAGTTTCTTTGTTGTACGCTTTTGCTCACCATTTTTGGTCGACGGATGTGGCGCGACTCTAGGGGATGGGGGGTAACGGGGGGACATACGAATGTAAAGCGATACAATATGTAGAAATATGATACGTCGGATACGTTGCATTAAGGCGTTCGACGAAGAACGCTGCCGCGCAGCACGTCACATCTGGACGTGGATTCCTCTCGCTTCGCGGGGTGCGGGTGCATTTCTGGAGCACGTGCAGTCCAGTGATTGCGGGGCCTGGTGGGAGCCTCTTTGGGGCATCTTGGAGGCCTCTTGGGAGCTTCTTGGGGCCTCTTGTGAGCTTCTCCGGAGCCTCTTGGCGGAGCCTTCTGGGGCCTTTTGGGGGCGTCTTGAGCCGTCTTGGGTCGTTCTTGCGCCGTTTGGCCGCGTCGGAGGCCATCCTGTGGGCCTCTCGCGGCCGCCCTGGGGTTCTCTTGGGGTTCTCTTTGGGCGGTCTTGGGGTCCTCTTGGGGCATCTGGGGCCGTCTTGGGGCAATTTTGGAGGCTGCTTGGGTCGTCACGGGCTTCTACGAGTCGAGAACGACGAGGACGCACAAATCCGCAACAAACAACTGGAAATCAATTGTTTTTCCCTCTGGAGGCGTTCTTGGGGATCCTCTTGGGGGGACTGTCTTGGGGCCGTCTCGGCCCGTACTGAGGCCATCTTGAGACGTTTTGACGCTCCTTAGCCTTAGACCCCCAGGAGGCCCAAGGAGCCCACATCATTGATTTTACATCGGCTTTCGTAGGTTTTGAGGCCCAGAAAGGGGGGGGCGTCGGCGGAAGTGGCGTGGCGTCTGACGGCCAGGTTGTTGTTCTGGTGAGCTCTTTTTTGGGGGCCCTTTAGCGTCAGCAAAGTTTCCCTCTGATGACGGACAGCCGTTTCCATCAGGACCAGATGATTCAACGTTTTGCTCATCCCGCTGGCCCATATCGTCGCATAAGCGGACGATGAGAAGAAGGAGGAGGCCGGCCGGTGTTTTCTTGGGACGAAATTGGGTCGTCGACAAGACGGGTCTTTGGGAGACATCGTGGGGTTTCTTGGGAGGCCTTTTCGGAGCCTCTTGGTGGCTTCTTGGGCTAGTATTCGGGAGCTTCAGGGAGCTTCTTGTGGTTCTGTTGGTGGTCTCTTGAGGGATCTCGCGGGAATAGGCTGGACATGGCAGCTCGGAGTTCCGCTTTTGGGTCGTCTGGGAGCCTCTGGAGCCGTCTTGAGGGGCCTGTTGGGCTGCCTTTCAGCGCTCTGGAGCTGTCTGGGGGCATGTTGGGCCGTGTTGGTGCGATTTTGATGGCCTTCTGGGCAGTTTAGAACGCTGTGAAGCCTCAAAGTAGTGTATACGAGAAATGCACGCTTCCCCCAGGGAGTAGGTTCGATTTGTGTTTCTTGGGGCCCTCCTGGATGGCCTCTTGAGGCTCTCTCGGTGCTTCTTGGCGGCCTCTAGGGCTGTCTGGAGGCCATCTTGGGCGTCTTGGAACGATCTTTCCGCGACTCGGGGCCTCTTGGACCGTCTGGGGGCCGTTTGGGGCGCTCTCGGGGACCTTGCCGGAAGTTTGCCGGGAATTAGCCGGGAGTTAGCCGGGAGTCTCCCGGTTCGTTCCGGGATTCCCAGTGGCCCCTACGCGCGCGCGAGTCAGAATTTGTAAACGTGTAGTCCGAGATTTCTTTTGGCGATTTTTGTTGGACCTGCTTCTCCAGAGGCAGCTCAATCCAGTATCCAGTATCCCTCCTGTCTCCCTCCCCCCAGCCATCCTGTCATATCGTCCTTCTGCCCTTTCCCGCTGCGCCTCCTTCGCCCCGTCTCACCACCTTTCCCTGACCCGCTCAGGGAAGGGACGCGCGTTCGCCGCGTCGCGCGGCTCCCTTTTTACATCGCTGCGGCGCCCGGCTGATGATGAAGAAACATTCATTGACACATTCGTCTTTTAGTCACGGTCGGACGCGTCTAAGTTGCGTCCGACTGTTCGGCATTTGTCAGTAAGAAATGATGCATGCATATCTATAGATCTATATACATATTTCTGAGTATGTATATATATATATATACATACATACATACATGCATGCATGCATGCATGCATACATGCATGCATGCATACATACATACATACATACATACATACATACATACATGCATGCATGCGTGCATACGTACCTACCTACCTACCTACCTACATACATACATATATGTATATATAATATGTGTATGCCCAAGTGCGTGTAGGCATACACGATTTATATATACACGTAGTAGGTATGGATGTATAGAAGCACATACATATGTACATAAACACATGTGTATATGTGTGTACATATGCATGCCTTCTCCTTTGCCTTCTGCCTCGCCTCTCCCCCCTCCTCCCTCCTTCTTTGGGAGAGGGGAGGAGGGAGGGGGCCGGGGGCCCGACAGCGTAATTATGGTTGGACCGGGCAAGGGCGACGAGGAGGAGGACGAGGAGGGGGGACTAGGCCGAAGGGGAGGGCGAGGTGGAAGAGGACGAAGGCGAGGATCTAGGCCTCCCAGATGGAGTCGGAGTAGATGGGGTCGGGACCAAATCAACTCCGACCCCATATAGGAGGCCTCCAGAGGAGGAGGAGGAGGAGGAGGAGGAGGACGGAGATTATGGTAGCCGTTTTGAGGTCTTCTGGAGACCCTCTCAAGATCCTCCTGGGGCTCTCTCATGTGGGGCCCTCTTTGGGTTATTTTGGAGGGTCTTGGGGCCGTTTTGGTGTGTGTTGTGGGGCTCTGTTGGAGCCTTCTTAGAAGCCTCTCTGGGGGACTCTTCGGGCCATCTAGGAGGGAATCGATCAAAAGAACGGGGTTCCTTCATTCAGCTCCCTTCCCCCTTAGATCCTTCAAATGTGATTCCTGTAGTAAATTAGCCACAGGGGTAACCCAGTCAGCCCCAAAATGCGGAGAACGTGAACGGGAACTTTGCACACGCCTTGTGTTTTGCGATGCTTGGCTCAAGCTCGTGGGGCTCAGAACGGCTCATGAACAGGATGAGTCATGGTAGCGTGCGTGCGGTGAGCTTCATAATTTCACCCAGCCAAGACAGCCAGCATCTGCCCGCGCGACGGCGACGCGGGAAGAACTGCAGCAGCTGGCAGACAGGATAGCGATCATGGAGCGCGAGAACCCGAGACTCACGCAGGAGGTCATCCAGTTGCGTGCAGCGGTGCCAGCGGCAGCGGGCCAGGACTTCGCACAGGAGATCGTAGGGGCAGTGGGAGCGGTCTTGACTGAGCAGAAGGATCGACGTGGAGGCCTCGTCGACTCTAAGGGCCTGAATAAGCCGTCGGTGTTCGCAGGAGACGAGAGTACGTCCATAACATTGTCGCGGAACGTCGAGAACTTCGTGGCCAACGTCTATCGGGAGAGCAGAGAGATGTTGGCGACGGCCAGCGAGCAGATTGAGACAGTCACGCACGACATGATCCAAGGTAACGATCCCGACTGCCCGAGGTACGACGATCACTTGGTTGAGGAGGCTGATGAGCAATAGCGCTGTCGTCGTTGACGGACCAGGAGGCATTCGACATCGCGGTGTCGTTTGGCAGCGGCAATGGATTCGGGGCTCGGCGAAGGTTACATCGTCGGTTCGACCCTATCACGGCGGGGAGGTCGAGAAACATACTGCGAAGCATCATGGATCCAGAAGAAGCCAAGTTGTCCGAACTCCAAGCCGCCATCGAGCGCCTGGAGGAGCTCATAAGAAGGTTCGAGAACCGCCATGAACCTGACAATGAGCTCCGTGTGCTGGCCGTTGTCGTCAATATGGCCGCATTAGAAGCAATGTTACCCGATGATCTTGAGAACAAATTCCAGACACATAAGAACAGAATCGCTACGTACGAGTTGCTCAGGAACGAGGTCGCGATGAACGCTGAGAGCCTTGCCGGCGTCGCCAGCAAGGTCGGCAAACCACCGAGCCAGAAGCGCGACTTGGAGCGATGGATGCCAGCGCGCTCTGGAGGCAGAATAGCGACAAGAACGGCAAGTGCATTCATTCTGGCGGCAGTGGCAAGGGCAACGACGGCGGCGATGGCGAAGACAAAGATGGTGGGAGGCAGAATGGCAGAGGCGAGCGGCAAGAGCGACAAAAACAATAACCAGGAGAACTGCTGGAGCTGCGGCCGCTCAGGCGACCGCGCCAGGGACTGGCGGGGGCCGCCCCAATGGTCGCAGTCGGAGAGCAAAGACGGCGGACGCGGTCGCGGAGGAGACCCCGGCGCTCCTTGCGGCGGCCGAGGAGGTCGAGGCGGCGAGCGCGGGGGTCGCGGGCGAGGGAGCTCAGAGCAGAAGGGGTCCGAAGGAGAGCATGGCGCTGGAGCAGTTGAACTTTGCAGCCTGGGCGCGAGCCCGCTGGGGGACGACGTCGCCAACGGGGGCCAGGTCAAGCTGAATTTCGACGCGGGCTCGGCGAAGCCGGCGCGCCCAGATTCGATCGCGATCGGCGAGAATGTCGAGAGCGAGAAGGTCTTGCAGTTCAACGCGGCCGCCTGCGAGGTGGTCAAGATCACAGACGGCCACCGCGGCGAGGGCGCGACCAGCACGGGCAGCAGGTCAGCTTCAACGGGGCGAAGGCTCCGGCGCGGAAGGCGCTGCCGTCCGCGGGCGAGGTGGCGAACAGAGAGGACGACGCATGCTCGATGGGCGATTTCGGCCGCACAGCGCGCGCGAAGTCGCCGATTCGCAGGGGGCTGAGAGCCGCGCTCCGAGAGATCGCGGCGCGACACTACCACGAGGGTGCCATCGCAATGCGCAGGGAGAAAAGCGTCTGCAACCCAACCTCTACGCGAACGTCGGCGACGAGGCGGAGACCTCGGAATACCTGCGCCCACGTGAAGAGCAACCGGGTTTTCCGCTGCAGAGCAAGATCCCATCGGCGGCGCGCCGGCAGCTGCTGATCCAGAGCAAGATGACGCGCAAGGTCTCTCCGGGAGGTTCCGAGGCGGCCGCGCCCAGCCCGCGCCCCGAGCCAGCGGGAAGTCGAGGTGCGCGAAGCCTCGGGCCATGCATGCTGCGCACTGGAAATGGCGCAGTCACTGCGTGCTGGGCAAGGGCCAGCATCGCCCGCGTGTGGTACGTCAGTAGCAGTGCGAAATCCCAGAGACGTGCTTCGATTGCGGCTACACGCGCTCGAAGCGCACCGAGTGCGCACCGATCGGGGGAGCGAGAGAGACGAAGAACGGCAGCTGCGCTGCGACCGCCGCCCCGTCGGAGGGTTCGCCCCCCTGCGCCGACTACTGCCCGCTACAAAGGGTCGGCAAGGCCAAAGAGGAGATCGAGAAGCGTCGTCGTGAAGGAGGGGGTTACCATGTACGCGCGCGCGTGAAGGCGCGCTGGAAGCAGCTCTACCCTTGGAGATGTTTCCTCCACGAACGCCCCAAGCACGCAGACTCGTAGAAGTTGGCGGGGATGGTGGATCTAGCCCTCGAGGGGCGGGCACGCGAGGCCAGCGGCCCCGCGCGCAATCGAAGCCTGCAGGCGACCGACGGCGACGGATGGCGAGGGCATGCGCGGAAGGAGACCACCATGGTTCATCGACTCGGCAGAGTTGCTGGCCCAGCTTTGAGGAGTCTGCCTGAACTACCGCGGCGGGCTGATGCGCCGGCGCGCTCGCGTGGTCGGCGGAGCCCGACCAGCTGCGGCAGCGAGCTGCGCGCCAGAACTGGCCCGCGGGATCCTCGAGGTGTTCGAGCGGCAGCTGGAGGAGGTGACGGAATGGTCGCGCGCAGCCTCCTGGGCGGCGCGGCGCCGGGCGAGCCGCTCTGGCGGGGCGAGCCGAGGGGCGCGGGCGAGATCGAGCGAGCCCGGGGCAACAACGAGGAGCTGGACCTGGAGAAAGGTCATGGAGGCCAGGGCCGCGGGGCTGGCGCGGGTGGACAACGCGACGGCATTCGCGCTGGCGCCGGAGGTCGAGCGCGCGAGGGCGCAAGGCAGCCGTTGACCATGAAATGATCGACGCAAAAAAGGCCAATGGAAGATGCCAGTCGAGACGCGCGCGCAGGGATATCACGAAGGCCAAGAAGTTGGAGGGCCCGCTCGGCCCAGCGGACGTCTTCAGCGCCTTGCCGCCCATCGAGAGCCTGGAGATGTTGATCAGCGGGCGGCTCGCAACCGACGACTGCAAGGGCCTGGGCGAGTGCGCGCTGGCGGCGATCGACATCTGGAGGGCGCACTTCACGGCCGAGCAGAACAAGAAGACAGTCTCACGCGACCCTGGCCGAGGGCAGGCAGAAGGAGGGCCGCGTCGCGAAGCTCCTGAGGGCGACGCACGGGACAGAGGACGCGGGGCGAGACGTGGGCAGACCAGCTGGGGAAGCACGGCATCCAGATAGGTGAGGCGCCAGGCGCGCTGTTCAAATGCGAGAAGGTCCTGGGCACGTGCCACGGCGACGACTTCGCGGCGCTGACGAAGCGGATGCACCTCGGGGACTCCAGAGCTCAGGAAGATCCTGGAGGAGAACTTCGACGCCAATTGTGGCGCGGTGATAGGCTTTGGCCAGAATGACGAAAAGTCGATGGTCATCTTGAATCGAGAGGTTCGAGTGAATGATGCGACGCGCTCGATCGAGCCAGAGTCCGACAGGAGGCGCATCGCCAGGCTCGTACATGATTTTGGCATGGAGGACTGCAAGGCGGTTCCTACACCCAGGGCTGAACTTCGCGAGGTCGAGACAGCTGAGAGGGAGATGACGAATCCGATGGGACCAGCAGATGTGACGAAGCACAGAAGTTGCACGATGAGGTTGAAGTACTTGGACCAAGACTGGGTCGACATCACAGAGACGGCGGAGTGCCTCGCGCAGCGCATGTCGAGCCCGCGCGAAGGCCGCATGATGGAGCTAAAGCGCGCGGCCCCGTACCTGAAGGGAGTTCCTCGCGAGATGCCGGCGTGCAGGGTCCAGCAGAAAGGCTACTTGAAGTGCTGCGTGGACATTTATTGCGTAGCAGCAACGCGTTGCAGTCGGTGGTGGCGCCTTCGAGCGCCGGGGCCGAGTGCTGCGCGATGTCCAGAAGGCGCGGCCTACAGTCTTGGCGCGAGGAGCTACTTCAGGGACTTGGGCCTAAATTTAGACGTGCGTGTATCTCTATGTGTGTATATATATACACATACATATCATATATATATATAATATATATATATATATATATATATATATATGTGTGTGTGTTTATGTTTGTATATACATGAGATGTGTACATATATATATATATATATATACATATATTCGAGTTCAGACAAGAGTTTTGCTGCTAGGGGAGGCCTAGTGGAACAAGGTCACATCATCACGCGCTATCTGTGGATGCAAGCTTACAGCCAACGTATATTCCGTACACAAAGTAGATAGATAGTACAGGGAATCCAGCATACCTTATGCAGAAACAGTAGTCGGCCAATGACATGACACGATACATGGATTACTGTAGCCAGGAAAGGTCCGCTGCCACACATTCCGCGAAATGAGAGTACGAACGAATTTTTGCAGCAATTGGAGAACCGATTCTAGAGCACATTAGCTGGGCACCGCCAATAGGATCCCGAGGAAAGACCCCAGATCGTGACGAGACAGGCGTTTCGGGGCGGCGTGACTAGCATACTAGCTAGCCACAGGAGTATCCTTGTCAGCCCCAACATGCGGAGAAAGCGAGCGGGAACTTTGCACACGCCCTGTGTTCTGCGATGTTCGGCTCAAGCTCGTGGGGCTCACTGCGGCTCATGAAAATAATCAATCACATTCACCTCCTAGTGCCTTCTTGGGGCCCTCCTAGGGCGCTCCTGGGCAGTCGGGGGGTCGTCATGGGAGCCTTATGGGCCTCTCTTGGGCCATCTTGGGGCCACCTTGGAGGCTTCAAAACCACATCGGAAGCGAAACAACGAGAATGCAAACAGTATTGGGCTTCACCGGTTTTTGAAGGAGCTCGGCTTGGGAAGTCCTGCGAAAGTTCCGAGAGCATTTGATGCCGTTGTATGGTCCTCTTGAGGCCTCCTGGGAGCATGTCAGGCGTCATCTTGGACTATCTTCGGCTGTCGGGAGCCATCTTGGGACCCTCCTGGGCGCCCTGACAAACCCTGGAAACCCCCAAAGTGGTGGCCCGGTTCACGGTCCCAGAGCCTGGCGAAGGCGGGGCCGAGAGCAGCAGCAGCCCTCCCGCCGTGATCCTTCCACGACGCTATCTGGCGCCATCCGACCGATCGACCTACCTCCCTTGAGCAAAGGGCCCGACCGTCCCTCCTTCCCGTAGGCCTGCCACGACCTGTTCTTAGAATTAGGTCGGGCATGTCTGAAGGGCCCCAAGAAGGTGCCAAGAGGCGATGTTGATGGTTCTTGAGGAGGGGGGCTAGATTGAGAAGCCCCGTCCTTTGATCGACGCCCGCCAAGGTGGCCCTAGAGGCATCCGCGAAGGCTCCAAGAGAGCCCCACGACCGCCGAAAAGAGCCCAAAGAGGGCCCCAATACCATGAAAGACAGTCACAAGAGGGCCGCGAGAGAGCCCCAGGAGGATCCTAAGAGGGTCTCCAGAAGACCCCAAGCCGGCCACCAGAGTCGTTGTCTTCTTCTCCGTCTTCGTTTTCTTCCTCCTCGCCCCCGTTTTCCTCCTCGTTGTCCTCTTCGTCCTCCTCCTCCTCGTCCTCATCCTCGTCCACCTCCTCCTCCGTCTCCTCCTCCTTGTATTCCTCCTCATCCTCCCCCCTGGTTCTCCTGGTTCTCCTCGCTCTGCGGCCGGATCGTCTGCCTGGGCTCGCCTCCAACGCGCTCTTGCCCTCCTTCCCTGTCCTGGGTCTGAGCAGGCTGATCTCAAACCTGTTCTACTGCATGCTTCTCCATTGTCCTGATCAAGGCAACTCGCCGAGGTATCGTTTCTGGAGGGGCTGGTGGGAAGACGCGAGGCGCCACAACATTTGTTAGACCAGCTACGCCCAGAGGGCTGGTAGGATTCACTCAGGGAGCAGTTTGACTCGTCATGAGAAGGGGCGGAAGTGGAGAAGGAAGACAGTAGGGAAGCACACGAGTACGTTGGATGGGGAAGGGGGTCAGGCAAAGCGAGGATGTTCGGGAGGATGTGGAGGAGGAAGAGGAGGAGGAGGAGGAGGAGCAGGAGGAGGAGGAGGAAGAGGAGAGGGAGAAGCACCAGGATAGGGGGGCGCCGCTCGCGAACGCCCAGGCCACCGGGAACGAGGCGGCCACTGACCAGGACGCGACGTGCGACGACGCAGAGGATCACCCGAGCGGGCATTCCTCATTCTCACCTCCCCCATCCATCCTCCCCCCCCCTCTTCCTGTCCTCCCCGTTAATCATTCTCTGTCCTCCCTCTCATTTTTTTTTGTTCTCTCTCTCTCTCTGTCTGTCTCTCTCTTTCTCTCTCTCTCTCTCTCCCTCTTGCTCTCTTTTTCACTTCCTCTCTCTCTCTCTCTCTCTGGAGCAACCCGTTAAAGCATCCCTGTTCTGGTCAAACTTAACATAAACAAGCACATTCGCCGTCGCACCCTCGCCCTGGTCGCCGTCGCACATGTGTGTCTTCCGCTTTGTACTGTTAGATCGTCAATCTATCTATCCATTCCGCAGGCGCCGTCACCTCAGCTTGTCTGCGCATCTGTTTTGCCATCTGCACCTGTCATCCAGCACCCGCGGCCCGTCACGTTTTACCGCTCCCAGGGGCAGAGTTGAGCGATTCCCCAAGCCACCTTCGCCGCACGGCTGGTCGGATTCTCGGTCCCAGAAAAAAACGCACGCCGCCGCGAGTTGCCTTAGGAATCTCGTGGAGGCTTCCTGGAACCTTCGTGGGAGGAAGGGTAGGAGGAGGAGAAGGAGGAGGAGGGGGAGGAGGAGGAGGAGGAGGAAGAGGAGCGTCTTGGTTTCTCTTGGGGCCATTTCGGGGCACTCTTGAGCCCCTCTTGGGGCAGTCTCTGGCCCTCCTTAAAACGCTTGGTTTGTCTAACGCAATCTTCCAGGTGACACCTGTCACCCTTGCGCTCTTTTTACACTGTATCGTTTCATGTTGGCGCCCAGGATGCAAGTGAAACAGCTAGTTGTTCTTAATCTGACCTCGGGGATGGCATGTGTCGCCTCTGTATTTCTTCACGCTATATGACCCTGTCCTGATGTCCAACATACATGTGAAGCGCTTGTTTTGTGTTTTGTGACACGCAGTACGTCGCAGTCGCATCCCCCCACCCCTCCGCGCGGGCAACCGCCACCGCCACCGTCCCCGACGCCCCCCCTTGTCGAATCCTAAACACCAGCTTGATGGTTTATGCACCTGTGGAATTGGGTACTCCCCCGTCCAAGTATTTCCCAACCATCCTGTGGTGTTGGGTCCTCGTTTTGAAGAAACGGTCCCCGCGTTCTCCTCTCCTCTCCTCCTCTTCCCCCTCCTCCCTCCTCCCATCAGCATCATCATCATCATCGTCATCATCATCATCGTCATCATCATCATCATCATCATCATCATCATCATCATCATCATCACCACCATCATCATCATCATCATCATCATCATCATCATCATCATCGTCATCACCCACCATCATCGTCATCATCACCATCATCGTCACACCTCTCACACGTTTCGTGGCCCCATAGGGAGCTCCACCGAAGGCCCCAGTGCCGCCGCCCGCATGCGTCAGCCACACCCAATTCGGCATACCCCACACGTTTCGTGGCCCCATAGGGAGCTCCACCGAAGGCCCCAATGCTGCCGCCCGCATGCGTCAGCCACACCCGGTTCGGCACACCCCTCAACGTTTCGTGGCCCCATAGGGAGCTCCACCAAGGCCCCAGTGCCGCCGCCCGCATGCGTCAGCCACACCCAATTCGGCACACCCCTCACACGTTTCGTGGCCCCATAGGGAGCTCCACCGAAGGCCCCAGTGCTGCCGCCCGCATGCGTCAGCCACACCCATTTCGGCACACCCCTCACACGTTTCGTGGCCCCATAGGGAGCTCCACCGAAGGCCCCAGTGCTGCCGCCCGCATGCGTCCCCACACCCATTTCGGCACACCCCTCACACGCTTTCGTGGCCCCATAGGGAGCTCCACCGAAGGCCCCAGTGCCGCCGCCCGCATGCGTCAGCCACACCCAGTTCGGCACACCCCTCACACAGGGAGCTCCACCGAAGGCCCCAGTGCCGCCCGCATGCGTCAGCCACACCCGGCACACCCCTCACACGCTTCGTGGCCCCATAGGGAGCTCCACCGAAGGCCCCAGTGCCGCCGCCCGCATGCGTCAGCCACACCCAAGTTCGGCACACCCCTCACACGTTTCGTGGCCCCATAGGGAGCTCCACCGAAGGCCCCAGTGCCGCCGCCCGCATGCGTCAGCCACACCCAATTCGGCACACCCCTCACACGTTTCGTGGCCCCATAGGGAACTCCACCGAAGGCACATGCGTCACCCACACCCAGTTCGGCACACCCCTCACACGCTTCGTGGCCCCATAGGGAGCTCCACCGAAGGCCCCAGTGCCGCCGCCCGCATGCGTCAGCCACACCCAATTCGGCACACCCCTCACACGTTTCGTGGCCCCATAGGGAGCTCCACCGAAGGCCCCAGTGCTGCCGCCCGCATGCGTCAGCCACACCCAATTCGGCACCCCCTCACACGTTTCGTGGGAGCTCCACCGAAGGCCGCAGTGCCGCCGCCCGCATGCGTCAGCCACATTCGGCACACCCCTCACACGTTTCGTGGCCCCAGCCCGCATGCGTCAGCCACACCCATTTCGGCACACCCCTCACACGTTTCGTGGCCCCATAGGGAGCTCCACCGAAGGCCCCAGTGCCACCGCTCGCATGCGTCCCGCACACCCATTTCGGCACCTCCACCAAACACAGCGTTTCGTGGCCCCACAGGGACCTCCACCGAAGGCCCCAGTGGTGCCGCCCGCATGCGTCACCCCCACCCCAGCACAGCATTTCGTGGCCCCACAGGGAGCTCCACCGAAGGCCCCAGTGGTGCCGCCCGCATGCGCCACCCCCACCCAGCACAGCGTTTCGTGGCCCCACAGGGAGCTCCACCGACGGCCCCAGTGGTGCCGCCCGCATGCGTCACCCCCGCCCAGTACAGCGTTTCGTGGCCCCACAGGGACCTCCACCGAAGGCCCCAGTGGTGCCGCCCGCATGCGTCACCCCCACCCAGCACAGCATTTCGTGGCCCCACAGGAAGCGGCACCCGCAATGCGATATTCACAATTGCGCATGGTTGGGTCCTTCGCCAGGATAATTTTGTTCCTTGGCTCCGTTTTCTGAAACGTGAGGAAATCTTTTTCGCCGCAGAGAGGCATCGTAGAGTCTTCCAAGACTCCCCACGATACCTCGTAAGAAGCCTCTGTGGGGCCTCTACGAGGCCTCTCCAGTGCCTCTAAGAGGCTGTAAAGAGGCTTCTACAAGGCCTTTACGAGGCTTTTAAGAGACCTCTATGAGGCCGGCACGATGCTTCTAAGAGGTCTCTACGAGGCTCTACGATGCCTCTGAGGAACCTCTACGATGCGTCTTCTAAGAGACCTCTACGATGCGTCTAAGAAGCCTTTACGATGCCTTCAAGATGCCTCTAAGAGGCTTCTGAGAGGCCTCTTTGATGCTTCTGAGAGGCCTCTTCGATGCTTCTGAGAGGCCTGTTCGATGCCTGCAAGAGGCCTCTGCGATGCCTCCTCTACGAGGCCTCCTAGGAGGCCTTTACGATGCCTCTAAGGAGTCCTCTGCGATGTGCCTGAAAGGCTTTAAGAGGCTTCTACGATGCTTCGACGAGGTCTCTGAAAGGCTTCTGAGATACCCCTGGGAATCCCTTCCTACGAATCTGGCAGTTCCTAATTGTTGACGCTTCGCGTATCCCCACCAGCCGTCCTCTGACTGGGTCGCTGACGTGCTCCCGTTTATTGATGCTTACCACTGTTGGCCGTGCTGTGCCACCCTGTGGACAGTGATGCACGGTCTCGGCGTGTGACGGGCACTCGGTCTCCCTATCGTCGCTCCCACGCGCAACCTGGCTGTGTGACCACTCCCTGGGACTCTGTGACCGTGAAGGGCCTGCTGACGTGGGTATACGGCAGCTTCGTCCTCTTCGAGCGCTCTCCTCGACCTGGCGTTGCGTGGGTTGCGAGGCGCCGGTTGTCACTTAGTCGGTTGGTACGCGCCCACTTCCGATTGACCGCGTGTCCCCCGCCAGGTGGGTACTTGTGTACTTCTGCACTGCGGCACACCATATCTCTGGTCTCCTGCGTGCAGGCGCATCTCTCAGCAGTCGTCCGAGTTTGCCCCAGTTGTCCTATGACCTCTGGCTCACTCTCTGTCAGCCGCTGGATGCGTATTCTGAAGCTGCGACGGTTCGCTGGCGCTGTCAGAATTCCGCTCCTTGCTGGACGACGTCAGCTACGCTATCGGTCTGCTCATACCCGACAGACACCCTGGGCTGACCTTTGTTGCGCGGAGTTTGGTTCCCACCACCATGCGATTGTCGGTTGTCACGACCCATGACTGGGAATGTACGGCGCGCCATTTTGGCCGCCTCCGCTTTGCTTCTTGGGTGACTGACCCTTCAGACTCCCTGGGTTGCAGCTTGCACGACCGCCTGGCCTCTCAGACGCGCGCGCCCGGGTAATTCGTCGCGGCCTCAGCCCGACCGTGACCCCTCGCCGCCGGCGCTTCCGCCTGCGGCTGTAAAAAAATTACTCCGACGGAAGGACCCCGCATGAGAATCCTCGGGGCGAATCTGGGAAAAACCCTCGCCGTCGTCCTCGTGGATGGCGAGGCGTCCTGGCTTGTTTCTTCCGCGTATATTTCGAAACGAACTAACATGATCTGCGGGCCCCATAGGGAGGGGGCTCCCGCCTGAGACTTCCTCGCCATTCACTCACAAACGAGGCTCCCGCCTGATACTTCTCCCATATTCAGGCCTCAGGAGCCCAAAAGTGACGACAGTTATAGGTTTCCGATGACCCGCTCGGATTAATAACATGATCTGCGGGCCTCATAGGGACGGGGCTCCCGCCTAAGACTTCCTCGCAATTCATTCACAGACGAGGCTCCCGCTCGAGGCTTCCTCCATACTCAGGTTTCAAGAGCCCAAAACTGACGACAGTTGCACGTTGCGGATGATCCGCTCGGATTCGAACATGAAGCGCGGGCCCCATAGGGAGGGGGCTCCCGCTTGAGACTTCCTCACAATTCACTCACAGACGAAACTTCCGCTCGAGACTTCTTCCATATTCAGGTCTCAAGAGCCCAAAAGTGTCGACAGTTACGCGTTGCGGATGACCCGCTCGGATTCGAACATGAAGTGCGCGCCCCATAGGGGGGGGATCCCGCCTGAGACTTCATCGCAAGTCACTCACAGACGAGGCTCCCGCTCGAGACTTCCTCCATATTCAGGTCTCGAGAGCCCAAACGTGACGACAGTTGCACGTTGCGGATGACCCGCTCGGATTCGAACATGAAGCGCGGGCCCCATAGGGAGGGGGCTCCCGCCTGAGACTTCCTCGCAATTCACTCACAGACGAGGCTCCCGCTCGAGACTTCCTCCATATTCAGGTCTCAAGAGCCCAAAAGTGACGACAGTTGCACGTTGCGGATGACCCGCTCGGATTCGAACATGAAGTGCGGGCCCCATAGGGAGGGGGCTCCCGCCTGAGACTTCCTCGCAATTCACTCACAGACGAGGCTCCCGCTCGAGACTTCCTCCATATTCAGGTCTCAAGAGCCCAAAAGTGACGACAGTTGCACGTTGCGGATGACCCGCTCGGATTCGAACATGAAGTGCGGGCCCCATAAGGAGGGGGCTCTCGCATGAGACTTCCTCACAATTCACTCACAGACGAGGCTCCCGCCTGATACCCAAAGTGAACGACAGTTACACGTTGCGGATGACCCGCTCGGATTCGAACATGAAGCACGGGCCCCATAGGGAGGGGGCCCCCGCCTGAGACTTTCTCCAATTCACTCACAGACGAGGCTCCCGCTCGAGACTTCCTCATATTCAGGTCTCAAGAGCCCAAAAGTGACGACAGTTGCACGATGCGGATGACCCGCTCGGATTCGAACATGAAGTGCGGGCCCCATAGGGAGGGGGCTCCCGCCTGAGACTTCCTCGCAATTCACTCACAGACGAGGCTCCCGCTCGAGACTTCCTCCACATTCAGGCCCCAAGAACCCAACAGTGACGACGGTTGCACGTTGCGGATGACCCGCTCGGTTTCGAACATGAAGTGCGGACCCCATAGGGAGGGGGCCTGAGACTTCCTCGCAATTCACTCACAGACGAGGCTCCCGCTCGAGACTTCCTCCATATTCACGTCTCAAGAGCCCAAAAGTGACGACAGTTGCACGTTGCGGATGACCCGCTCGGATTCGAACATGAAGTGCGGGCCCCATAAGGAGGGGGTTCTCGCCTGAGACTTCCTCACAATTCACTCACAGACGAGGCTCCCGCCTGATACTTCCTCCATATTCAGGCCTCAAGAGCCCAAAAGTGACGACGGTTACACGTTGCGGATGACCCGTTCGGAATCGAACATGAAGTGCGGGCCCCATAGGGAGGGGGCTCCCGCCTGAGACTTCCTCGCAATTCACTCACAGACGAGGCTCCCGCTCGAGACTTCCTCCATATTCATGTCTCAAGAGCCCAAAAGTGACCACAGTTACTCGTTGCGGATGACCCGCTCGGATTCGAACATGAAGTGTGGGCCCCATAAGGAGGGGGCTCCCGCCTGAGACTGCCTCACAATTCACTCACAGACGAGGCTCCCGTCTGATACTTCCTCCAGGTGAGTATGCGAATGAGTGAGCGAGTGACAGAGTGCGAGTGATGATGATGATGATGATGACGATGATGATGATGATGATGATGATGACGATGATGATGATGATGATGATGATGATGATGATGAGTATGTGAGTGACTGAGCGTGTGAGAGAGCGCGAGTGATGATGCTGATGTTGATGATGAGAGAGTGTGAGTGAGTGTGAGTGTGAGTGAGTGGTGATGATGATGAGTGAGTGAGTGAGTGTGCGGATGCAGAAGAGGAGAGGGGGTGGGGTGAGTGTTCCTGCGCGGGGTGTGCAGAGAAAGCAAGAACCCCACTTTGGATGTGGGGAAATATCCCCACCAGCATTTTGTCAGACTGCACGTTGCCCGAGCTTCCCTGGGTGCCCTCAGCCTTTCAGCCCTCACCGCGCGGCTCAGCAGCTGCCTTGTGAGCTGGCCCGGCCAGCCTGCTTCGCGCCTAGCAGCTAAGTAGGCCTGTTTCCGCGCCCCGCACAGCTTCTGACTCCGCCTGCGCCTTCGCTCGCGGATGCGACCGAAAAAAATATCCCCACCAACCCATCAGCTGCAGCCCCGCCGGCAGCTGCTTCTGAGTGCTGGCCCGGCCGCTTCGCTCTAGGTTCGCGCGTAGCCAATTAGGCAGGACCGTGCCCCGGACCTCCCCTTCGGCGACTGCGTGACCGCGTCCGCCCGCGACAAAAAAAGTATCCCCACCAGCTGTAGTGTGGGCATTTGTCCTGCTCCACGTAGGTATGATTCTCGTGCGACTCCTCGACGCCGCGCGGCTGTCCGCTTGAGGTTGCGAGCAATAAAAATCCCCATCAGCCCATCCAGAAACGATGCCCAGGGGAGTTGAGGTGACCAGGGAAGCGGAGGAACGTGCAGAATAACAAAGGGTTGGGGAAGCTGTGGCGTACCCCGAGAGGGGGAGGATGGGGGATGACTCGTCGTCGTCGGAGGAGGAGGAAGAGGAGGAGGAGGAGGAGGAGGATAATGAGGAGGATGATATGGAATAGGGCGAGGACGAGGAGGACGAGAAGGAGGAGAAGGAGCAGAAGGAGGAGAAGGAGGAGAAGGCGGCGGAGGAGGAGGAGGAGGAATGAGGAGGAAGAGGTGGATGAGGAAGAGGACGAGGACGGCGAGCCGAAGAGCCAGAAGCGTCTTAAATGCTTTTCGGAAGATCCTCTTGAGGCTTTTTGGGGGTCTCTTGGGAGCCTCCTGGAGTCCTCTTAGGCGCCTCTTGGGGCGGTTTGGGCGCCTCTTGGGGCGCTCTTGGGGCGCTGGGGCGCTCTTGGGGCCATCTTGGAGGAGATCGATCAACGAAAGGGGGGGAACTAATTAGGGTCCCCCCATGAAAACCCCTAAAATTGCCTCCTGGGCCCCTCTTGGGGCGCTCTTGGGCGCTCTTAGGGGCCGTCTTGGGGCTCTCTTGGGTTTTTTTGGGGGGCCTTCTTGGGCCATTTTGGAGCCATCTTGAGGTCTCGGAAGGCCATCGGAAGCGAAAAGGCGAGAAAGCACAACACATCGATTTTCATAGCCCCTAGGTCGCGGGCGATTTGGGGGGCAGGAAAATATTGGGGCTGGCCTTATTCGTGGCCTCTGGGCTTCCTGGCCTTCGGGCTTCCATGCATCCCGCGGCCTGGCTACCCCAGGAGGGGTGCGGCGGAGTGCGTTCGCCCTCTCAGCCTTTGGCCGTTTAGCGGTGGCGGATTTCGGCGTGGGGCTGCCACGCTGTCTGCTCTCCTTCCTCCTTCGTTCTGCTGGCTGGTGAGGTTGGCTGATTGGATTCCGTCGCGTGGCGGCCCCTGGGCTCGCCACTGGCCGCGCGCGGCCATTGCCACAGCGAGCGCGGATGGCATCTGCGGGGGTTACGCGCATGCCCCGATGGGCTCGCTGTGCAGGTTGCGGGCCCGCAGTCGGCGCGCAGCGCCCACTGGCGGCGCCGCGAAGGTCTGTACACATGTCCCCCTATGACGTCCCCTGCTGGCCTGGGTGGTGCACTCAGGTCGCAGGGGAAGATAGGGGGGCAGGGGGGTCTTCTGCTCTTTCCCCTTAGCAGCGCTCCCCTGTTGAGTTGCCCTGCTGCTTCTCGTCGCCGGTACCGTCCCTTCGCCTTCTGCTGCAGGCTATCGCTTCTGTACGCCGCCGCCTCGTGGTTTCGTGCTGGAGGGTTTGCTGTCCAAGTGTGCGTTTGTGTCTTGTTGTCCAGTGGCCGGGGTGGCTGTGTGGTGCAATTCTGGCTGGGTTGGCCTGCCCAGTGGCCGGATTGGCCGAGTGGCGCAGTTGGGGCCGGATTGGCCCGCCCAGTGGCCGGATTGGCCCAGTGGCGCAGTTGGGTCCGAATCGGCCCGCCCAGTGGCCGGATTGGCCCAGTGGCGCAGTTGGGGCCGGTTTTGGCCTGTCAAGTGGCCGGATTGGCTCAGTGGCGCAGTTGGGGCTGGATTGGCCCGCTCAGTGGCCAGGTTGGCCCAGGGGCGCATTTGGGGCCGAATTGGCCCGCCCAGTGGCCGGATTGGCCCTGTGGCGCAGTTGGGGCCGGATTTGGCCTGTCAAGTGGCCGGATTGGCTCAGTGGCGCAGTTGCGGCTGGATTGGCCCGCTCAGTGGCCGGATTGGCCCAGAGGCGCAGTTGGGGCCGAATTGGCCCGCCTTGTGGCCGGTTTGACCCAGTTCCGCAGTTGGGGCCGTATTGGCCCGCGCAGTGGCCGGGTTGGCCCAGGGGCGCTGGCCCGCCGAGGGGCCGGATTGGCCCAGTGGTGTTGTTGGGGCTGGACTGGCCCCCCCGCCCCCTCCCTGCCGAGTTGCGCGGTTGGGGCTGCCCTTCCAGTGGCCCGATGGGCCCAGTAGCGAGCGCAGTTGCGGCCGAGTTGGCCCTCCCAGTGGCGCCGGATTGGCCCAGTCGCGCAGTTGGGCCTTGGTCCGCCTAGTGGCCGGAATCGCGCAGTGCTGTGAGGGCCGGATTGGCCCCCGCTCCCCCCCCCAAGTGGCCGGATTGGCCCAAGGCCTGTTTGTGGCTGCGTTGTTCGACCGCACAGCAGCTGAATTGGCCCGAAGGCGCAATTTTGGGCAAGATTGGCCTGCCATGCTCGCCCACGGCGCCACAATCAACCTCCGTAGGCTTGATTGGCCACGTGGCCTTCATCGGTTTGGGTTTTTGTTGTGGCGCAATTGGGGACCAATCTGCTTCGCACTGGCCCGGTTGGCCCAGTTTCGCAAATGAGGGCGGAGTGGCCGAATTGGTCAAGGTGTCCTTTCGCAGTTTTGGGCCAAGCCCAACCGCTAACCGCCTGTCTGTTTGGCCGGATTGGCCCAGAACGCCCCCATTTGGGCAATTCGCGACGTTCCCCTCGTGGCTGAGTGGCGGCTCGCGCATGGCCCATCGGCCCATCCGCGCAGTTGGCGGCCCAAGCGGCCCAATCTCGGCTTGCCCAGGGCGCAGCTGGCCCAATGCCCTTTGTGGGTGGCTCCCCTGGGGCTGTGTGGTGCCCAGTGGTTTTTCGGGGTCTGTGGCCACTCTCTAGCTTGTGCCGTTGGCTGTTTGGTGGGGTCGCGCCGAAGGCTGATTTCCGTAGCCGCCGGCTCGAGTGCACGTTCGCGCTTGTCCGTCTTTGCGATCTGGTCTTGAATTGGCATCCGGCGATGGCATTCGAGCAGAGTGAAATTACCGCCTTCGTCGCGGGACTGCCCCAGGGTGCTCTCTGCGGAGCGACCCTAAAGCAGCAGAGGAGTGGTGCAACTTCCTCCTGGAGGTCGATCCTTCGCCAAAGGCACGTCACGATCTCTTCTGGTACCTGTCGGTTGGCCGCCTCCTGGCGGAATCCATGGGTACTACGTCGCCGCTTGATTTTGCGGATCCCGCCGTGCGTGAGATGATCACCAATTTGATCAAGCATGGTGAGTAGCCCTACGACGAGGACGGTGAGCAATTTGTTTTCCGCACGTGAAAGGCGCAGCCATCCCAGGTGACATTCGCCCTGCGCGTCCAGGGGAAGTGCTCGAAGTTATTGCCGCCACTACCCACTCCTGAGAACACGTTGGCCCAAACAATGACGGAGCATCTGGAAGCTCAGGCAACGACCCACAAGGTCAAACTCTCCGGCAAAGCTTTGTCCTTCAAGCTCTCGGACAGGGTCGCAGAGTTGGGCAGGGACAACTTTCCCGAGGACGGGCTCCCTTCGGAGGAGAATTTGGCGATCTTTGAAGCCGCTGGCCAGGTCGACAGGGAAAAAGGGTGACCCTACGTGGGGAGCGCCGAGGGAGAAGACCTGCAGAAGCACTTCCGGCCAGCGTGGTCGAAGGTACCGCGCATCGACATGCCCGTTGGCGACGGCAGTGTGGCAGACCGTCACCGTCAGATGGCTGAGTTTAAGCGGTCCCGTGCGGGTGCTGAACTTGACTTCCCGGGCTACGTTTCTTTCCAGTCGCACCTGCTTGACTGGGGCACGAAGCTCATCCTCATGAAGGTGGCCACGCCTGTGGACATTTTGGGGTGCAGTCTGCTGCTCAGCAAGATGACCGAGGAGAGCGGGTCGTCCTCCTCCTCCTCCTCCCTCTCCTCCTCCTTCTCCTCCTCCTCCTCCTATTCCTCCCTTTCCTCCTCCTCCTCCTCCTCCTCCTCCTCCTCCTCCTCCTCCTCCTCCTCCTCCTCCCTTTCCTCTCCTCCTGTTCGTGGCTGGTAAGGATAAGAACACGCTCGCCACGGACAGAAATCACAGGGGTGAGTTGTTCGCTATCTTCGACCCCCCGGGGGCCCTTGACTGGGCCTCGGGGCCGTCAAGAACCGCCTGGGGATCAAAGGCGAGCCCCACGAGAGGGGTCGAGACTTATGTCGGGCGTGTCCCCATACAATGGGATTTTCGACGAAAAACAAAAAATACCCCATCAATGTCCCCAAAAGACCAACCAATACTCACAATACTCAAAAAGTAGTCTCCAGACTATTTTTGGATTATTTTTGGATTCTTTTGGGGAGTATTTTTTTCGTCGAAAATCATCTTGTAGGAGGACACGCCCGACTTAAGTCGAGACATCTGGGGCCGACGCCATGGAAAATCATGGCGTAGGGGTCTGGGAACCTGGCAATTCGATGGGCGGCAGGGGTGGGGTTCGGAGTGCGTCGAGCAGGATGGAGGAGGGGAGGAGCGCGAGGAGGGACGAGCGGGAGGAGGGAAGAACGGGAGGTGTTTCCTCCTCTTGCGAAGTAGGCCTGAAGGAACCAGCGAGCGAAAAGCGGCTCCGTGCGCAGACTTAGGCAGACGTAGGCACCGATGTTTTGAGCGCTTCACATTCGGACCGAGTCATAACATCGAGGTCGGTTCGCGGAGGGTACCCCAATGTTCTTCGTGCTTGTTGGATGCTCTGGTGCATCCTGGGGGAGGGCACCCTTGGATGTTCTGCGCGGGGATGTTCTCAGGCTCTTGAAGAATGCTCTTCCGTTCTAGGTCCAATTGTACGGAGAATCGGCCAGCTCGCGATGGGAGGGGTGGGAGGAGGGAGGAGCAGGGGGACGGCGGAGAGGGAGGCGGGAGCAGCAGCTCATCGCGAGTAAAAGAACGCCTAACTTTCATAACACAGTGAAGGTGTGGCCTCACTGAGGCCCCGTCTTTGCGTTCGGGATAATACGGTTTTGTGCGATACATCTGCAGAACAGACCCCTTATCCCTCACGTTTTTGGTCCTCCTCACTTAGGCCCCCTCCCAAAGGTGAGGGGTTCTATTTTTTGCGAATCAGCAGCAGGGGGAGGCAGAGGCGGGCGCGGCAGCACCAGTGCCGGCGGGAGGAGCCAGAGGGGCACGAGAAAGAACAGGAGGTGCAGACCGTCGCCGCTCTCGCGATTTGGTTCCCAGCTCGCACCAGCTTTTTAGTAGGCATGTTTAGCGGAGCGGCACCCGGGCCGCCGTTTGGCCCTCGAAGCGGGAGGTGCCCGCTCGCCGCAGGAGTTGGCTGATTCGGTGGCAGATCATGGGAGCCTTGTGTTGTATGTCCTCGTCACTCCTTCTTCGGAGTGTACTGGCGTGCGCTGGCGTCTGGTAGTCGATGGGAAGGCGCCAGTGGTGCGACGAGTAGCGTCGAGTCGCGTCGATCTAGCGTTGAATAGTGTTGGGTCAGAATCGGTTGGCGTCGATTCGCAAGAACCAACATGATGGCATGTCAGGCTCCCATGAGCTGCCACCGAAGGATGGGCGGGAGCAGGCTGAAGAGGGTGTTGGTTGACACTCAGTGCAGCCTAACTACGTATTGTTGCCAGTGGCAACCTCCTCTCTCTGACCGCCCCGCGCAGAGCATCTCCAATCGAAAGTCTTGGAGATTTTCGAGCACCTGCGAACACTCCATTCAGTGCCTCGCGGCGCGGTGGCTGATGTCCGATGTCCTACTCGCCTTGGCTCCTCTCGCCATTGTCCATCCCTCGCCGCTCTTCCGCCCCATGCCCTTCCAACCCCGCACCCCCTCCTGGCATCCCCGAGGACAGGCACCGGTCCCGGAAGCGCGACCGCACCTCGCCGGCGTCCCAGAGGCTGGGACGGGGTGGACAGATTTTCGGGGGCGACAAAGAGGGGGGTGATGACTAGGGGGGGGTGGATATCATGGTGGGGGCCATGAAATTTCCCCAGATTTCATGGCGCCCCTTCTTATTTCATTACGTCCCTGGCCCCCCCGCTGGGCCGCGCACATACCGCCTGTCATGATTTGCACCCCCCCCTCTTGGACACCCCCTTCTTGGCCGCTCCCGAGGGACGGGGTGGACAGATTTGGTGGGCACCCAGGACAAGATGGAGGAGGTGGACGAGAGGTGAAGAAAAGGGGGGGGAGACGAGTGACGAGAGAAACGGGGAGTGTGCCGAGAGTGCCGATAATAAGGTATGGGCGAGAGCGAAAGGAGGGCGAGGAAAAGTAGGGAGAGAAGAAGAGGGGAAGAGGAGGAGGAGGACACCACAGCTCTCCCTTGTAGATCGCACAGGAGGGGAGATTGTGGAGTACACGCCTCTTGTACATCTTGTTTCTTCTGAACAGATTTTGTTTCATCGGTTTTGCTTCCACGATCTTCCGATATATATATATATATATATATATATATATATATATATATATATATAGTTCGAGACCGCCCAAGACGGCCCGCGAGCGCTCCAAGACGTGCATAGATAGCCTCAGGAATGGCAAGGAAGGCCCGAAGACGTTCCAAGAGAGCTCCATGAGGCCCCGAAGACATCCCAGAGCCCCGACAAGCCAAAATCGTTGATTTTTATTGTTTTTTTGAAGGTTTGTGGCCTTCTCGCTTTTTCGGGTTTCCGACGCTCCAAGGCCGTCCAAGTCTCCCAAACCGCTCCAAGACGGCCGAAGAGGCCCCCAAGACCGCCCCAAGACGGCCCAAGAGACCCCAAAAATCGTCCCAAGACGGCCCAGGAGAGCCCCAAGATGGCCCAGGAGCCGCCCAAGACTGTTCCAGGAGAGCCCCGACAGGGCTTCAAGACTGCCTCCCAGCGGTCCCCAAGAGGGCCCCGCGAGGCCCCAAGAGGCCCCAAAGAGGCCCCCAAGAGCCTCCCCGGAGGCCCCCGGAGGCCCCCAAGATGCCCCCAAATGGCCCTGAGCGCGCCCCAAGACGCCTCCAGGAGAGCCCAACAGACCTCCTAGAGGCCCCCAAGAGGCCCACTGGAGGCCCTCAGGAGGTCGTCCCCATCATGTTCCTGGAAGGCGGTCCGGGAACATGATTCCCAGGAAGCTTCCAAGACGGCCCAAAAGAGCTCCCAGAACACTCCAAGAGGAGCCCCAGATGGGGAACACGAACTGACATTTCGAGCCCTCGCCCACCAGAAACTCCCAAGAGGCCCCCAGGAGTCCGCAAGAGGCCTCGAGAGGCCCCCAGGAAGCTCCAAGAGGCCTCCAAAAGGCGCCGAAAGGGCCCCGCAAGGCTTCCAGACGCTGGTGATAATGACAATGATGATTTAGCAGGGCGGCCTCAGGCCCACAACCTAAATCCCCAATACTGCTCACGCGGCATGCAAGACGCTGCGGAGATATCCTCGAGTTCGGCGGGGGAGGAGCTTCGGAGACGACAGTGACGAAAATGATGACGATGATGACGACTATTATGAAGTTGACGACGACGATGATGATGATGATGATGATGATGATGATGATGATGATGATGATGATGATGAGGAGGAGGAGGAGGAGGAGGAGGAAGAGTATTGTGATGATGAATGTTGACAGTGGGAATGATGGTAATGCTGATGATGATGTTGATGATGGTGATCGTGATGTGAGTGATGGTGATGATGATGATGATGATGATGATGATGATGATGATGATGATGATGATGATGATGATGATGATGGTGGTGATGCTGACGATCATGATGACGATGACGGTGATGCCGTTGAGGATGGTGATGCTGACGATCATTATGATGATGATGTTGATGGTCAGGATGATACCGCCGATGCTGATAATGGTGGCGATGCTGTTTATGGTGCTTGTGATGCAGGAGTGGGCGGATGATGAAGATGATGACGATGATGATGACGATAACGATGACGACGATCACGACGACGACGACGATAATGTTTCACGATGGCGATGATGAGGATGATTATGTTGATATTTCAGATGACGATATTGGCGATGATGACGACGATGGCGATGATGACGATGGTGATGACGATGTTGCTGCTGATGGTGGTGATGGTGACGATTGTGATGATGGTGATGGTCATGGTGATGTTGACGACGCCGCTGACGATGACGCCGGATATGATGGTGATGAGGATGGCGATGATGACGATGACGATTATCCTAGCTAGAACTTGAGCACGCGCGAAGCGCGCGCGATGGTTCTAGTGTGTGTATATATATATGCATATATGTAGATATGTATACACATAGATGTGTATGGACGGGGGTTGCTCGCAGCTTGGTGCGGTTCCATGCATACAGTCGGCCCGGATTAGTAGGTCGACTCTGCCAAATCAAGGGTACCTTTGTGTCCTGTGTCTCGCGACCCGTGCCTCCTGCCTTCCTATGGCGATGCGGCCCTCGGAAGGGTCTTCTGTCCTCTCGCGTGTCCTGTCCAACGGAGTAAGTCCGACTGTATCTGTCTTGCGGTATCCATCTCGAGAAGCCGTGCTGGGCCGTGCCCTGTGCGCCACCGCCAGGGACATCCACCTGCTCATGAGCGAGTGCCTGAGGCACTGGAGGACCGGCCTCCTTGGACCAAGGGCGCCCTCGAGGGCGCGAAGTTATTCGCGCTTCGCGCTTCGCGAGTCGGCTCCGTTCCTCCTCATCCTCCTCTTCTCCCCTGGGAGGCGGCGCGAGAGCGCGAAGTTATTCGCACTTCGCGCTTCGCGCAGCGCGAAGCGCGAAGTTGGGAGCCCTTGTTGGACTCGCTGTGCCGAGCCTGCGGGCGAGGGCCGAGTCCGGAGGGTGCTTGCACTTGGTGGGGGGAGACAAAGGGTGGCAGGAGGCGGGAGAAGGAAGGGGAGCTGGAGGAGGGGAAGGGAGCGGAGGAGGGAGGAGGAGGAGGAGGAGGAGGAGGAGGAGGAGGAGGAGGAGGAGGAGGAGGAGGAGGAGGGGGAGGGGGAGGAGGAGGTGATGAGATGAGAGCGGTCGCGAAGCGAGTCTCTCTCTCTCTCTCTCTCTCTCTATATATATAGTTATAGTTAAACCCTGGCCGCCACCTCAGCCTTGCTGAGGGCTTTAGGCGGCAGATCTCTCTCTCTAAACGACGGAGATACTCCTTGCCAGTGGATGTGGGTGGGAGGCAGATCCCCGCCAGCTTCTTGCTAAGAAGAGCTGAGCCAACGGACCCGCAACTGCCACAGAACCAATCTTCTTGAGATTCGTGATATCTCATGTTATGGGAACTATGGACCACACCCTCTGCGAGATTAAAAACCCGACCTCTGGGCAAGGCAGACACTTTGTCGGAAACAAACACGAGCGGAAAACACGGGGTCCCGAGCCAACTCCTCAAGTTGGCATCCGAAGACGAACCCCGACAAACCAGACATTTCTTCCCGCTGCAATTTACATTATGAGACGAACCCATGAAAGCGACGGCGCGGGGTCGATGGGGGAGGCGGCAAGGCAGGAGCTTCAGATGAGCATTTCCTCTTGCCACTGTGCACGGCTGACTCAAGGCATATCCGAAGAAGCCTGAGACGAACCAGCCGCGCATCTGCTTCCACCTGTTGCACACGAGCTCTCTGGGCCTCAGGGGCTCGAGCTTCGCGAGCGGCGAATCCTGCAAGTACGTCCACATTTGCATATCCTTCGACCATCCACGGAGGCACCTGTTGCTCGATGACCTGTCGACCGTCGGGGTGTGAGGCCACCTTAAGCACAACAATCTCGCTGCAGGCTCGAACTTTCAGATGCTTCTGAATGGCCCTCCAGATGTCTGCGTTGGGGCCTGTAGGTTGGTCGTAAGCTCGAGCCCACCAGCCTCTGCATACTTCATCGTTGTCGGTAACATATACCGTCGGCCCTTAGGACCAACGAATTGAGACCTCCAGCATGTACAGCTCCCCGCGCGCAACCGTCTGGCGGTCGCCTGGCAAGGGACCGAACAAGACGGGAAAGTCTTCGTTCGACTCAGGAGAAAATGCCGCCGCCGCCAACCCAACTCGACGAAGTCGTGGATCGTGTGTGTCAGATCTTCCCGAAGCATTTCCATATATAATCAAAGGTTGGGCCATCGAGCCCATGCCGAAAGAGAAAGTGTCAGCCTGAGTCTGTCCCATGCCTTTCCATTTCTCCTCTTGTGTCGGCTTATCAACCTCGGTCCACTTGGCTGGGATCAGCCCTCGGAACCAAACACATTCTGCTAGATTAGCCAGTGCAACCGCACGGTGGCACAGGTCGTCTGTCATGTCGAAGATGGGAGATCCAGAATTGCACGCACATTGCCAGAAACGATGTAGTGGCGCTTCACTGACTTGATCTGGGCACCTGTCGCACAAACCTGAACAACCGTATCCACTGTCTTTGCGCCTGGACTCAGTCCAAACCCCTCCCACTGCGATGGTCAATAACATCTCGGCAAGCCTGCGCCCCTGGGGAAGGGCTTCGAGCTGGATGAGCTGCTTGCGGAGGCTATTGCTGTCTAAACAGTCCTCGATGCCGCCACCGCAATATGTGTGGGAGGCGTCAGCCCAGAGCTGGCGCTGAAATGTCTGAGAAAAATCGCTAATCATTTCCGCCGCCTCCGTGGCCGACTCCAGTTGGTTGGCGTCGAATTTCCAGCCTGGAATGTGGCCGTGTTGGTCGCGTTGGTCGGCGGGCAGATACCACTCGGCTGGGCCCTGAGGGTCCCATCATGCAGCGGGTAAATGCTGCACCAAGCCCGAGATGGGCCCTCGCACGTGACGAGAGCGGTGGCGAGGCTCGATACTCTTCATTGGGCTGGCTATGCCTTGCCATACTCGGGCAACTGGTGCATGACTACGGGGTTCAGAAATCAAAACTGAAATCCATGGTTCGAGAAATTGCCGAGGAAGCTGAACTCCTGGGTCCCGTTGCGGGGTCCTGATGTCAAGGAGGGTCGCGAGGTTCCTGCCGTGCTTGTGGCCGCCAGCAATCGCCCCGAGCCTCCGTCGCAAATTTAGAATCGAAGACCTGGGGTGCCCATGGACCTGATGCCCATAGTTGGCGGCCACCTGCCCCCCCCCCCCCCCCCCCCCCCCCCCCCTCATCTCGGCCTTCTTCAGAATACGAAACCTCCGAGAAACAGCCGCATAACGCTTAATCTTCAAATGTTGGACCTTCGATGTCTTCATCCTGGAGGCGCGGGTTTGTCGAGCCAGACGTCTGCCGTTGCCTAAGTCGATGCCCGGGCAAGTGGTCTGGCTGCCCCATTGAACTTGAATTCCTCGCCAACTTAGCTTCTTAATTATCCTCTTGGCGTCGGCGACATCCGTGCAAGTGATGGCGCTCTTGGGAGCGAGCCGCAACGAGTGCCGCTCGAGCTTCTCCTGCGTGGTCGCAACGCCCTCCTCCAAGAACTGATCTACGTGACTGCGAGAGCCGACCGTCGATTGTGATAAGTCGTCAATCCACGACCGTTGATGAAGATGAGGGTGGCAGGTCGCCCGCTTCAACATGATCGCATTCGTCGTGCACTTAGCGAAACGAGTGCCGCTTCGCAGGCCTTGTACAATAGATCTGGTAGCCTGGAACGGGCATGATGCCACGTTCGCTTGGGCGAGGAGGCGTGGACCAGCGCAGACCTGCAGCTCCAAGCACAGGATGATGGCTGGGAAATTGCACTCCAGGGCTCGCTCCATTGAAATCTGCCATTCGATCTCGTCGTAAAAAACTCTTGATGTCTAACAGAGCGTATCCCTGGGAGGGACGTAACCGAAAAAATCAATTATTCATCCATGGCGCGCATGTAGGCCTCCTTGAGAGCGGAGTTGCCTGCGCACGCTGCATCCCAGCCGGTCTGGGTACTGGAATTCCATTCTTTGGTGTGCGGTTCTCTGGCTAGCGACCAGACTCTGCAACTAACGCACACTAGGCCTAGGATGCGATCTCCTGTGGACTTCTTGGGAAGAAGCCGCCCCGGCACTGCGAGAAGCTGCCAGGGCCGGGTACCGCGCTGCTCGATCGTGTCGAGTATCATGGTGAGCTCTTCGATGGCCTCCGATGGCAGACGACCCAGATCGGCAGGACACGACAGATCGAGTCCTTGCCCAACCTGGCCCTTCACGTCGCGAATGGCCTGGCTCACCTCGCCCGACGTGAGCGGCGGTAGAGCCCGCTCCCTCGCGCGAGAACGTAGCCGAGAAAACATGCTGGTCACCGCAGTCGAATCCACCTGCTTGCGAGATTGCCAAAGTGAATGCCAGTGCTCAGTCTTCTTATCGACCAGATCCCGCGGATGAAAGATACCGCCAGCCTTGTCGCCATCAATCTCGCTCTTGGCGAGAGGGGGCGGCTTGGTAGATCTGAAGAGCTGGCCAGTGTTTTCGTTATCCATGATCCACTGCTTGAAATCGCGCAGTGAGCTATTGATGGCTTTGGTGCGTGCACGTCGAACAATGACCTCCAACTCTTCACTAGCTGCTTGCAGTCCCGAGAGAGATTGCTCGCCCAAGTGCCCAAGAAAGAGTAACCTTTGCTGCCGTGTCGTAGCCGTCGGAAGCCACCCAACAGACTTGTGCGCTGCGTCTGGGTAGTGACCTGCCAGCTTGAGCGCCGACGCCGAGAGGGCTACCACCTGCTTAGCACCAGTCTTCTTAGATGTATGATGCAGCATCTGGCGTGTCAGTGTATGAGCTCTAGCCCACCAGTCAGCTGCAACGTCGTAAAATGGCATGTCTCTAAAATTTGAACTATCTTGGACTCGATGTACCTCCAGCCGCGGACCGTCTGCGCGCGTGGGCTTTGAACAATCCTGCTCAAGCCCGTGATGCCACCAGATGCTCGTCTCAACGGCGTCGATCCACCCTGCGAACAACCCACTAACTAGCAAGATGTGGCCTCCAGCTGCGCGAAACGCCAGAGACTCACGAATCGGGGTCCAAACGTGATGATGCTCGTGAGTGCGAAGGCCTGAACTGGCTCGAGCCAGAAGCCACGTGGAGGTAGGAATGGAGTAAGAAACGGGGGCAGCAGCACTGGCATTGGAGACGGCAGGGTCATGCGGGACCCTATCTTCCTCGCCAGGCTGCTCGTCAGAATTCTTGGGGGTCGGTGTCTCGCTCGGGGAGGTCCTTAAATCGTTCCCTGCATTAGACGAACGGAGCCCGTCGGCTACAGTGGAATCCGCGGCAGGAGCACTCCGTTGAGAGACGGGCAGACCTTCTTCCCCCTCGCTAACTCTGATTGGCACCGCCGGTTGAACGTTGGGCTCGTCAGCGCACGGATCAAGTTCGCCCTCATCCCAAGGATCGCCAGAGCAGACAACATCGGGGCAAGATGTGTGGCCCTCGGGCGGGGTGGCGCTAGGCTCCTGCTCGCTTTGGTTGGCAGGCGGCCCCGTGGTGCCGACCAACTCCCGATCCCAGAGGTCCCCAAACAGTTTGACAGATAAATCAACCTGGTTTTGAAACGAAGCGGCCCTCTTAGTAGCCATCTCCTGTTTGGCTCGGGAGGACTTGCTGCCCGCCTGAGGGGCCGCCTTGGGACGATCGACCCTAGGGGGCCTCTCGGCAAGGTGCAGCGAGCGAGTGATAAGCTGGGCCCCCGAGCCTCGGAGCTGAAGGGCAAGACCTATGCGCGGCCTCCAGGGCACATCAAAAACGGCATGGGGTCCCAAAATGTAGGGGGCGGCGGCAGGAGAGGCGAGAGCGTAGTCGATATGAGAAGCTCCCTGGGCGCTGATACACGTGGACTCGACGGGGGCCTGCAAACCGTGGCCCCCACTTTCTCGACGAAACCCACAGAGACGAGAGCGGGAGCAGGGATGTTGAAATCCCCCATCACAATCCAGGGGAGCTGAAGGGCTCTCAGATCACTGCCTAACTTGGTGAAGCGAGATATGTTTTCACCTCTGTGCCCCGCGGAATGATGCCCGTAACAAATCACTACGACTAGACTGTAGCCCTGCTGGCGAATGACTACTGGAAGAAACCCATCCAATGCGTCGACTCCGTCAGAGCAAAGCCCTCCAAGTCCACCGAGATGGAGCAAAGCCCTCCAAGTCCACCGAGATGGCGTGTAAGATGATGGACCTGCCGATGACCTTGGGCCAGGGAGAGCTCCCCGCCCTCGTTGGCTCTCGCAGTGCCAGCTGCAGTGGAACAAGGCTTACCTGACGGTCTGGCTGGATTTGTCAGTGCATTGAACTTGGCTGACCGAAACTTGGAACTCCAGCTTTTCCCTGACTCCACACCGACGTGCGTCTCGCAGAGCCCAAAGTACTGGAAAACACGATGACTGTGAAGCTCCTGAAGATAGCTCCATGACTTCTTGGCAAGGATAGTGATATTGGCGAAGAGCAGCTGAGTGACTGCGGAATCCCCACTCGACTCGCACCCACTGGCTGGCCCCGACGGCGACGGAATTGATGGCGAATACAGCTGGGGCGCCGAACCTCCCGCCGCCTGCTGCTCTCCCTCGCTGGGCCTGGCCCCGCGAGGGGGGGCTGCATGTCACTTGGCGTCGGCGCCCTTGCTGGCGCCCTTGGAGTCAGTCTTGTTGCCCCCCGCGGCGCCCTCGGGAGTCCCAGCCATGGCGACGCGAGCAGCCCGCGCCGCCGTCTCGCCTGCCGCCTGCTGCGCTGCCCTGATGTGCTCGACCTCCTTCGCGATGGCCGCCTCCTTCTCCTGGCCTGGTGCCGACGACGCGCCGGCAGGGGGGCTGCCTCCTCCTCCATGGTCGACTGGCGAGGCGTCCCGCGTGGCGGCGGCGGTGGCCTGCGCGGGCGGGGCCCCCGCAGTGGCCGCGCCATCAGCCTGCTTCCTCTTCTTGGCCATGTGCTCGGCGACCGCCTGCCTCGCGGCTCCCACCTTGGCCTTCCAGGCCGTGACCTTCTCACTGGCGTCGTCGATCTGGCTGCGTGTCGATTGAAATTGGGACTGAATTTTCATCAGCTCCTCGCGCTCATTCGGTTCGCATTCGAACTCGCCAGACTCGACCTGCTTGAAAAAATCGTCCCACTGGAACTCGGCGAATGACGCTGGCTTGTCCGTGGGCACCGTCGCGTTGGTGTCCTCCAAAACCTCCGTCGCTAGAGCTTTGGCCGCTATCTTCCTTGAGACTTCGGCCTCAGCCAACGTGCGGATGGCCTCGTTCTCCTTATCGATGGCCTTGGCCAACTGCTCGCGGAGCCGCGAGACGTTCTGGGTGCCCTGCTGGCATTTGGACTGTGCATCCTTCCAGGCGCCTTCCGCCCTCCTGACGGCCTCCGCGGGCGAGGGGGTGTCCTTCGGCGTCGTCATTTCCTTGCTGAGCTCCTGCAGCTGCTTGGGAAGGGCGGTTTTGAAGACCAAATCCTGCCAGGTGCTGATCAACTTTGCGTGCTGCGAGGACGGCCTCAGCATGTCGAGACTGCAGGCTCCGGCGGGCGCAGCTAGTCTCTCCCGGGGCGCTGCCGCTGGTTGGCTGCAGGGCGCACTGGCGCGGCGCTGGGCAGCGGCAGCTCCCTGGGGGGCCGGAGCTCGGCACTGGGGGATTGCGCCTGCTCGCAATCAAAGGGCTCAAGGATTGCGCTCCGGAGGAGGAGGGGGCGGAGGAGGAGGAGGGGGGAGGAGGATGACGATGATGACAGCGGCGACGGCACGGCCAGTGACGGCGCCGATGCTGATCACGCCGGCGACGATGGCGGCGCCCTCGCGCGATGAAGTTTGCGGAAGGAGTTCGACGTGCGCGCGCGGCCGACGCGCGAGCGCGACCCGCGCGGTTGATTTGACACGGATCGTGCCCCCCCAGCACGCGCGCAAGGGCGCTCGAATGATTTCGACATGCGGCGCGACAGGCCTTTTGGGGAACTTTTTGTTCCCCCAGAAAAACGCAGGAACGCGCGCGCAGGTTTTGTTTGAACATCTTTCTTGCGATGCCATCTGCTTTTTCCCCATATCCTAAGATGGGGTTCTTGTTATTACTTGGACGCCTCCTACTCCTCATTCTCCTTCTCCCCTCTTCTCGTCTCCTCCTACTTAGACTCACTCATACTCAGATTCACTCATACACAGACTTACTCATACACAGACTTACTCATACACAGACTCACTCATACTCAGACCTGATCACATTAACTTACTCATACTCAGACCTACTCATACCCAGACCTACTCATACTCAGACTTACTCATACTCAGACTTCCTCCTTCTCCTCCTCCTTTTACTTAGAGTTCCTCATACACAGACTTACTCATACTCAGAATTACTCATACTCAGACCTTCTCATTGTCTGACTTATTCGATAAACAGCAGATTGCGAGGATGTCTCAGGCGGGGCGCTGGTTTCAGCACCCCTAAGGGGAGCCGCCGAGGGGTGTTGCACGGTCCCGTTCGCGGCCGTTTTGTGGGGATGTCTCAGGCGGTTTGCCTGTTTGTCTTGCCAACATCCTTCGCTTTCGGAGCAGATTTGGAGGATGTCTCGAGCGAGGCGCTCATTTCAGCACCCCTAAGGGGAGCCGCCAGGGGTGTTTGCACGGGCTCGTTCGCGGCCATTTTGTGGGGATGTCTCAGGCGGTTTGCTTGTTTCTGGGCCCAACATCCTTCGCTTGGAGAGCAGATTTGAGGATGTCTCGAGCGAGGCGCTCATTTCAGCACCCCTAAGGGGAGCCGCCAGGGGTGTTGCACGGGCTCGTTCGCGGCCATTTTGTGGGGATGTCTCAGGCGGTTTGCCTGTTTGTCTTGCCAACATCCTTCGCTTGGAGAGCAGATTTGGAGGATGTCTCGAGCGAGGCGCTCATTTCAGCAGCCCTAAGGGGAGCCGCCGAGGGGTGTTGCACGGTCCCGTTCGCGGCCGTTTTGTGGGGATGTCTCAGGCGGTTTGCCTGTTTGTCTTGCCAACATCCTTCGCTTTCGGAGCAGATTTGGAGGATGTCTCGAGCGAGGCGCTCATTTCAGCAGCCCTAAGGGGAGCCGCCGAGGGGTGTTGCACGGGCTCGTTCGCGGCCATTTTGTGGGGATGTCTCAGGCGGTTTGCTTTTTTCTTGCCAACATCCTTCGCTTTCGGAGCAGATTTGGAGGATGTCTCGAGCGAGGCGCTCATTTCAGCACCCCTAAGGGGAGCCGCCAGGGGTGGTTGCACGGGCTCGTTCGCGGCCATTTTGTGGGGATGTCTCAGGCGGTTTGCCTGTTTCTGTGCCCAACATCCTTCGCTTTCGGAGCAGATTTGGAGGATGTCTCGAGCGAGGCGCTCATTTCAGCACCCCTAAGGGGAGCCGCCAGGGGTGGTTGCACGGGCTCGTTCGCGGCCATTTTGTGGGGATGTCTCAGGCGGTTTGCTGTTTCTGTGCCCAACATCCTTCGCTTTCGGAGCAGATTTGGAGGATGTCTCGAGCGAGGCGCTCATTTTCACCCCCGCCAGGTGGGCCATTTTGATTTCTGAGGATTTGTGTCTCGAGCGAGGCGCTCATTTCACCCCCCAGGTGGGCCAGATTTTGAGGATGTCTCGATCGTTTTGGTGGCCAGGCTCGTGGGCGCAGATTCTTCTCAGGATGCCACAGGAGGCCCAACAGGCTCCAGGAGGCCCCAGGAGACCACATGAGGTCCCAGGAGGCATCAGGAGGCCACAGAAAGTCTCAAGAGGCCACAGGATGTCCCAAGAGGCTCCAGGAGGCCCCAGGAAGCTCCAGAAGGCCTCAGGAAACCACAGGAGGCCCCAGGAGGCAACAGGAAGCGCCAGGAGGCCTCGGAAGGCAACAGGAGGCCCCGAGAGGCCCCAGGAGCAGGAGGCCTCAGAAGGCAACAGGAGTGGCTCCAATCCCATGTGTTTTACGTATGCTCCTATCGATTGGGCCTCACCTGGAGCACGATTCTTTGATGTTCTACGTATGTTTCTATATATTGTCCTTTTCCTGTGTAAGCAATCCTACTTGTTTTACTTTTGTTCCTATATATTGGGCCTCTCCTGGGGCACGAGTCCATGGTGTTTTACGTGTGTTCCTGTAGACCCATATACAATATTACCTTTAAAAAAGGATGCACATATGGGGAGCTCCACGCAGTGAGTAATTATTATATGCTAGTTTTGATGCTCGATTTCGGAATCC
>CAUYUJ010017872.1:187500-190000 GCA_963575745.1 Prorocentrum cordatum
CTCGGATGGGCGCGCCCCCCCCTCCAGGACAACCGCCCCTCTCCATCCTTTCCCTCTCTCGCCCTCCCTTCCCTCCTTCCTTGACTGCTATCTCAGACGCCTACGGCGCATCACTGCCGCCCGCTCACCCTCGGCTGTGAGTGCATTGCGAGGAAGTCTCAGGCGGAAGCCGCTTCCTATGGTTCTGAGAAGCCCTTCCCCGAACAGGCGAATTGTGCTTCGCTGCTCGTCGGTGGCGGGCTTCCGTCCTTGACACTGAACGCTGCTTGCGTTATTGTGCTACTGGACTCAGAAAGGGAGTGCGGCCGCAACGAATGGTATCTTGACAGCTCTCCGGCAAAACGTGGCGTCGTAACAGTTCTCTGTGAAGGACTACAAACACCCATCTCATTTGCCTCGTGGCCGTCAACCAAAGAGCTGCCATGCGCTCTGCGAAAGTAGGCCGCGCAAGCAGCAGCGCAGGGGCGCGAATTCGGTCGGCGAGGTCGGCCGGGAATTCCCTCCGAGTCGTGCAGGACGAAAGAGCTTGGCGCGTATCCAGAGGGAAGGCTGTTCCCCCCGAGTCGTGCTTTTGCATGTATCCAGGGGGAACGGAGTTCCCTCCGAGTCGCGCAGGAGGAAAGAGTTTGATCGAAAACTCTTGCGCCTAGACGTTCACGGCGGACAGGTCTATGCGAATTGATGCACATATGGGGCGCTCCACGCAGTGAATAATTATTACTCGGGCGCCGCCGACTCCAGAGAACCAGAGAGAACACACCTACTCATACACAGATTTACTCATACCCAGACTTACTCATACTCTCACGCTGGGACTCCTTCGTACCCAGAGTTACTCATACCCGGACTCGTTCCCAGATCTGGTCATACACAGAACTACTCATATTCATACCTACACATACTCGGACCTTTTCATAGTCTGAGTTGCCCAACGCACGGACTGATACCTACTCATACTCAGCCCTTACCCTCGCAAGGGGGGCCGCCAGGGGTTGTTTTCACGGGCCCGTTCGCGGCCAGTTGGTTGGGATGTCTCAGGCGGTTTGCTTGTTCTCATGCCCACTACCCTTGGCTTTCATAATATATTTTGAGGATGCATCAGGCGGGGCGCTGGTTTCAGCACCCCTGAAGGGAACCGCCAGGGGTGTTTTCACGGGCCCGTTCGCGGCCAGTTTGTGGGGATGTTTCAGGCGGTTTGTTCGTTTTCATGCCCAACATCCTTGGCTGTCAGGTAAGTTTATACGGAGGTCCCAGGCGGGGCGCTGGTTTCAGCACCCCCAAGGGGAGGTGCCAGGGGTGTTTTCACGGGCCCGTTCGCGGCCAGTTCGTTGGGATGTCTCAGGCGGTTTGTTCGTTTTCATGCCCAACATCCTTGGCTGTCAAAACAGATTGTGAGGATGTCTCAGAGGGGGCGCCGGTTTCAGCACCCCTAAAGGGAGCCGCCAAGGGTGTTTTCACGGGTCCGTTCGCGGCCAGTTTGTGGGGATGTCTCATGCGGTTTGCTCGTTTTCATGCCCAACATCATTTGCTTTCACAACAGATTGTGAGGATGTTTCAGGCGGGGCGCTGGTTCCAACACCCTTTAGGGGAGCCGCCAGGGGTGTTTTTGACGGGCCCGCTCGTGGCCAGTTTGTGGGGATGTCTAAAGCCCAACATCATTTGCTGTCATAGCAAATCTTGAGGATGTATCAGGCGGGGCGCTGGTCCCAACACCCCTGAAGGGAACCGCCAGGGGTGTTTTCATGGGCCCGTTCGCGGCCAGTTTGTGGGGATGTCTCAGGCGGTTTGTTCGTTTTCATGCTCAACATTTTTTGTTGTCAAAATAGATTTTGAGGATGTCCCAGGCGGGGCGCTTGTTTCAACACCCCTAAGGAGAGCCGCCAGGGGGTAGGACACGGGCCCGTTCGCGGCGTGTTTGTGAGGATGTCTCAGGCGGTTTGCTCGCTTTCGTGCCCAACACCCTTGGCTTTCAGAGCAGATTTTGAGGATGTCTCAGGCGCGGCGCTGGTTTCAGCATCCCTAAGGAGAGCCGCCAGGGGGTAGGACACGGGCCCGTTCGCTATTATAGTCAAGCGTTCATGAACAGACGCTCGTTGTGGCATGACATAAAACATGAGATGCACATATGGGGAGCTCCACGCAGTGAGTAGTGTTATGTATGCATGAATATGTATATGTATGTATATATATATGTGTATATATATATGTATGTATGTATGTATGTATGTATGTATGTATGTATGTATGTATGTATGTATGTATGTATGTATGTATGTATGTATGTATGTATGTATGTATGTATGTATATATATAGGACATTCGGTTTTGAAATATTTACGAAGTCTAGGGTTTTGAAGGGTTTCGGCATGCGCGCGCGACGACGCGTGCGTGCGCATTTCGTCAAAATTGTCGCCAGGAATTTGCGCACGTATGTGTTTGCAGAAGATGGCGGAGGGGGTCGATACCGGCCTGCCTGGGATGGTACGAGTTCATATTTAGG
>CAUYUJ010017872.1:195000-221881 GCA_963575745.1 Prorocentrum cordatum
GTTAGAAACAGACCCTTCCGTGCCCCGTTGGCAGACAGCTGTTTGAAAGTCCTGAACGTGCCGAAACACCATTCTCGAGATGTCAGCGCCACGAATCCACCTGACTGTTGCGTCCTGAGGATCCTGAATCGTGCCAGAAAGCTGTTCCTGGGACTTCAAAACCGCGAATCAACCTAACTGTTGCGCCCTGAGAATCCTGAATCGCTCCATTTTACTCGCGCACGCGAACCTGGAGAATCCGCGAGACTCCTGCAGTCTTTTAAGCAAATGTGCGCGGCGCCAAGGCGGGAGCCACATTTTGAAGACGGGCCCGCTCTTAATCCGTGAAGCTCGTGCACTGTGTTCACGACGAATTCGTACGGCACTAAGGCGAATGAGATTTTGAAAGCAACCCGCCCTCAACCCGTGAAACTTCCTACAACATTTGAAGAGGATTGTGCGCGGTGCTATGGCGACAGCCGTTTTTCAGAAAACGACCTGTCCCAATCCGTGGAACCGTCGCCAATTTTAGCTTCGGGAGTATAACTGAAATGGAAGTCTCAGGCGAAACGCCTGGCCCGGCCAGCCCGTCCGACTGGCCTCGGGGTGCGACAGAAAGAAGTTACTTAGAAAGAAAAGGAATGGAGTAGGACGATGGACGATGGAGGAGGAGGAGGAGGAGGAGGAGGAGGAGGGGGAGGAGGAGGAGGAGGGAGGAGGAGGAGGAGGAGGAGGAGAAGGAGGAGAAAGGAGGAGGAGGAGGGGAGGAGAGGAGGATGTATGAGGCGGAGGAGGAGGAGGAGGAGGAGGAGGAGGAGGAGGAGGAGGAGGAGGAAGAGGAGGAGGAGGCTGGGGAGGAGGGGGAGGAGGAGGGGACGAGGAGGATGTACCCCCCTCCTGGAGCCCCTGAGTTGGCCAGAGTCACTAAACCAGAGTGTTTTCTCGGGTGACGGCAGTTCCTGTTACTGGAACGGGGCGGGGGGGCGTCCCCCAGTACACATCATTAAACCAGGTTCTACTAAACCCGGTTCTGCCAACGCCCGAAAGAGGGAGGTGATGGTTGGGGGGGGGGGGAAAGGTACGGGCTCGGAGCTCGTGCTCGGGGCTCGGGCTCGTTCTCAGCTCGGGCTTGGGCTCGGGTGGGCCCCAAGGATGGGGGCCCCGGAGCGCAGAGGAGGAGGGTGTAGCAACACCGCTACCTTCGCCTCTTTTTCTCCTTTCTGGGCCTCCTGGGACGCCCTCGTCGCCACCGCTGGATTCGCTCCGAGACCTTGGTCAGAACGCACCCCAGGAGAGGTCCGGGACGTAGCGGCACCGGTGCTTTTTGGCTTCCTCAGATGATTAGAAGCGGGGTGATGACTAGTGACAAGAATATAGAGGTTTCGTGTATCTCTCTTCAGTTCTGCCTGTTCCTTGCTTTGTCGCCGCGGGTGCCTAGACGCAGGGCCAGCACGCTTAGCAAAGAAGTGCTTTCGATAGAGCGTGCGATTTTCGAAGCCATCTGCGCCGTGGAAAACAATGATCGAGGCTTCGTATATCCCACCAGCCCATATGGAAACGACGAGTCTAGGGCGATGTGCCCGAAGAGGAGAGGTTCCAGAGCATCAGTGACACAGAGGGGGGGCGGGCACCTGTCAAGCCGAAGCTGGCATCAGCGTGAGCAGACCCAGATCACCGGTCTGCCCTCCCATCTTTCGGGGGCGTCTACGAAGGGTGTGATGACCAGGGGGAAGCGATCATGGCCGGGGCCATGAAACCTCCCCCGATATCATGGCCCGCACTTCTCATTTCAATACGTGCCCCGGTTCCCCCCGCGTCCGCGCACATGCCTCGGGCCGTGAATTGCGAACCCTCCTCTGGGACGCCCCCGCCATGGCCGCTGGCCGCGCGGGCGCCCGCCCCTGTCACCCCGCCGCACGCCCCCCTGTCACCCTGCCATCCCAGGCATGCTCGCTTCCTGGCGAAATTCTTGAAGTTCCGCGTATACCCACCAGCTCACACCGAGTGATCGACCTCTGCGTGTTCATGGTCGCGCCGCGCCATTTTGCTGCGCCTACTTGTTGATGGTCGCCACCGGGTTCTCCACGCCACCGAGTTGGGAGTGTTGTTTCTGGCTCTTCTTCTTCTGAGTGACTGCCCGCGCGCTCAGTTTGCTTGCCTCTCTTTTCTTGCTGCCTAGTCGCGGCCCGGCTAGCGTTCGGACGGATTTCGACCTGCTTCGCGAGCCCGCAAACCAAGAAATATACCCACCAGCACATTTGCAGCCATCTCGTCACCTACATGGACGTGTTCCCGGTGCCGCTTCGTAATGCCGTTCGCTCCTTTTTGGCTGCGCAGAGTTCCGTTCCGATTCGTGCATGGCGTTGCTCGCCTCTCTGTTTTCCCCGTGGCTTGTGGCGCGGCCTGTCCATGTTTGCGCGGCGTTCGACTCGCTTGTCGCCCGCGTTCCAAAAACTATACCCACCAGCCCATCCAGAAGCCGATCGCCACGCGAGTGGCCAGGACCAGGGGATTGTAGAAGTGTGCAGCGTAACAACCGTTCGGGAAGTGTTTGTTTCCTCTCGGATGTCTCTTGGAGCCATCTCGGGTCTCTGTTGGGGTCTGACGAACGTCCAAGGACCAATCACAACATGTTTAGCTTGGTGTGGGCATTTGTTTTGTTATTCGCTGTTTCGCTTCAGCTTCGTTTCGCTTTTCGTTGTTGCTTTCAACGCCTCGCCTCGTGGGTCGTTTCGTTTGGCGCCAGTTTCGTGTTGAGCGTACGTTTTAAAAAAAGTTGAGTTGGTTCCGTTTTTCGTTTCATACGCAATTTCGGTTTAAACATCGTTTTGGTCGATCTTTGCAACAATTCGGGCGGGAGATTTCTCGCTGGTCTCAGCCTCTGGGAACTCTTACCGTGGGCCCCGCGGCCGACCACGCGACGATCCTGGATGAACAAGATCCGCCCCGCACGACCGTCATACCGAGACAAAAAGATCGAGGTCGGCTCGGGGAGGGTACCCTCATGTTCTTCGTGCCCATCGGGGGCGGCAAAGAGGGGGTGATAATTTACGGGGGTGCGCATCATGACGGGAGCCATGACAGTTTCACAGATTGCATGGCGCCCCTTCTTGTTCCCAGCCATCCTGTGGTGTTGAACAGACAGCGCCCGCGTCCTTCCTCCCGCTGCCCCCCCCCTCCCTCTCCCCCCCATCAGCATCCCCACCGTCAGCATCACCATCATCAGCATCACCGTCACCATCATCCCCATCACTGATCACACGTTTCGTGGCCCCACAGGGAGCTCCACCGAAGGCCCACCGCACATATTTCAGCACACCCCTCACACGCTTCGTGGCCCCATAAGGAGGTCCACCGAAGGCCACACTGGCTGCGTTCACATTTTGCTCACCGCACCCATGCCGGCACGCCCCTCACACGCTTCGTGGCCCCAGAGGGAGCTTCACCGAAGGCCCCAGTGGCTGCGTTCGCATGCGCCCACCGCACCCACGTCGGCACACGCTTCACACGTTTCGTGGCCCCATAGGGGGCTCCACCGAAGGCCCCAATTTCTGCGTTCGCACGCGCCCACCGCACCCATGTTGGCACACCCCTCACACGTCTCGTGGCCCCACAAGGAACTCCACCGAAGGCCCCAGTGGTTGCGTGCCAATGCGCCCACAACACCAATGTCGGCACACCTCTTGCACGCTTCGTGGCCCCACAGGGATCTCCACCGAAGGCCACAGTGGCTGCGTTCACATGCGCCCACCGCACCCATTTCGGCACACAGTTCACACGTTTCGTGGCCCCATAAGGGGCCCACCGGAGGCCACAGTGGCTGCGTTCACGTGCGCCCGCCGCACTCATTGTAGCACACGTCTCACACGTTCCGTGGACCCAAAGGGAGCTCCACCGAATGCCCCAGAGGTTGCGCTCGCATGCGCCCGCCCACCGCACCCATGTCGGCTGACGCTTCACACGTTTCGTGGCCCCACGGGGAGCTCCACCGAAGGTCCCAATTGCTGCGTTCGCATGCGACCACCGCACCAATTTCGGCACACCCCTCACGCGTTTCGTGGCCCCATACGGAGCTCCACCGAAGGCCCCAGTGGCTGCCACACCCATTTCGGATCACACCCCTCGCACGTTTCGTGGCCCCATCAGGAGCTCCACCGAAGGCCACCGTGGCTGCGTTCACGTGCGCCCACCGCACCCATATCGGCACACCCCTCACACGTTCCGTGGACCCAAAGGGAGCTCCACCGAATGCCCCAGAGGTTGCGCTCGCATGCGCCCACCGCACCCATTTCGGCACACCCCTCACACGCTTCGTGGCCCCATAGGGAGCTCCACCGAAGGCCCCAGCGGCAGGCCCCAGCGGCTGCGTTCACATGCGCCCACCGCACCCATGTCGGCAACCCCTTCCCACGTTTCGTGGCCCCACAAGGAATTTCACCGAAGGCCCCAGTGGTTTCGTTCCAATGCGCCCACCGGACCCAGTTCGTCACGCCCCTCACACGTTTCGTGGCCCCCCCATCGGGAGCTCCACCGAAGGCCCCAATTCTTGCTTTCGCATGCGCCCACCGCGCCCAGTTCAGCACGCCCCTCACACGTTTCGTGCCCCCATGGGGAGCTCCACCGAAATCGTCAGCGGCTGCGTTCGTATGCGCCCACCGCACCCATGTCGGCACGCCCCTCACACGCTTCGTGGCCCCATACGGAACTCCACCGAATGCCTCAGTGGCTGCGCTCGTACGCGCCCACCGCGTGCATTTCGGCACACCCCTCACAAGTTTCGTGGCCCCACAAGGAACTCCACCGAAGGCCCCAGTGGCTGCGTTCCAATGCGCCCACAGCACCAATGTCGGCACACCTTTTGCACGTTTCGTGGCCCCACAGGGAGCTCCACCGAAGGCACCAGTGGGTGCATACTATGCGCCCACCGCACACATGTCGGCACAACCCTCAAATCTATCGTGGCCCCATAGAAAGCTCCCTCTCGTTCGTTCAACCTGCCTTGTGGTACTCGCAACGGCATATGGTTTGGTCCTTCGTCCGGCTAACTTTAATACGTCCCTGCCCCCCCCTGGGCCGCGCACGTGCCGCTTGTCATGATTAGCACACCCCCCTCGTGGACGCCCCCTTCTTTGCCGCCCCCGAAAAGATCGAGGTCGGCTCGGGGAGGGTACCCTCAGTTCTTCGTATCCAGGCCCCCCAGACCTCGTCGGAGTGAGTGGGGTCGGAGGATCGCGCCGCATCGCTTTTGCATTTGGCGAGCCATCGCCATATCCATGAAGCGTAAAATCCATGTGTGCGCGCCCCCGAGCAGCGGACTCCGCCGGCCCATCTCCCAGCTCCCCGCGTCGCCTCGCCAGCTGGTGCTGCAGCGGTGTGGGAGCATCCCGCCTGCTGGTTTGGACCCCCTCGAGTTCGGAGCCCCTCGTCGCAGTCCTGGAGAGTCTCTGGAGCCACTCCCCTCCGCCCCCTCCCTCGTCCAGCAGGAGTGAGGTTTTGCATCCTCCAACCTGGCCGTATGGTTGTGTGGTGTTCAGCGCTCCCACTTTGGGCAACAACAACAACAATGCGCCCCTGAAGAGGGGGAGGAGGAGGAGGAGGAGGAGGAGGAGGAGGAGGAGGATTACCAAGCGCGCTATAGGCTGAAAGGATGACCAAGCGCGGAAAGCCCGAACAGCCCCGCGAGGCGGTAAGGCCGCGCGTGGGGGGGTGCCTTCGGGCTAAGCCTGTGCACCCCCTTAGGAGGAGGAGGAGGAGGAGGAGGAGGAGGAGGAGGAGGAGGAGGAGGACCAGTGCAAACCCAAGACTCATCAAACACTTTCCCTCCAAGCTCCCCCTTTCATAGGTCCCATACAAGGTTTCATTTTCACTGAGGGAGCTGCCTCGTTCCGAGATAACCGAAGACTCTGAAGCGTGCCAAAACACGGGACTCCCACGCCACAGATGAGACCGATTGTTGCGGTTTGACGATATTGAACCGTGCCAAAAAAACAAATTCTGGGACTTAACACCGCGACCCAACGAAATTGCAGCGCCCCCGCAGTTCGGAGCCCTTCCGAAACATCATCCCTTGTATGTTGACCATGGGAGTCCGTGGAGCCATTGCACCCGTGTAAGACGAGTGTGCGCCCTCAATCCGTGGAACTCTTGCAAATGTTTGAAACGAATGTGTGTGGCGCTAAAGCGAGAGCCACAGTTTGGAAGCTACCCGCCCTCGATTTGTGAACCTGTTGCATTTGCTTTCGTTTCAGGGTCATAATTGGCGAGGAGGAGGAGGCGGAAGAGAGGAGGAGGAGGAGGAGGAGGAGGAGGAAGAGGAGGAGGTGGAGGAGGGAGGAGGGCGGAGGGACCCCTCGCTCGCCCTCGATCTCCCTGTCTGACGCGCCCCCCCCTCCGAGATGTCTGGCGGCAGCGCCCGCTGTGCCCCCCCCCTCCGGCGCCCAGCCTGCCTGCGCCCGCCAGGCGCGGGCGAGGCTGCAGGACCGCGTCGCCCGTCGCACGCAGACGAGGCCCGGGGTCCGCCCTTCGGGTTAGGAGATCGACTACATGGTGAAGTGAACCCCCGAATCGGTTCTTCCTGTAGAATGCATGTAGAATGCAGGAAAGTACGTAGAATGTTCAAGGGGAGCGAAAAATGACATAAACAGAACAACTCGGAGGTCCGCGCGGATTTCTTGGATCCGCGCTGCCCCCCCCCCCCCCCGGCGCGCGGAGCGCGCCAGGGGCGGCGCCGGAGGCGCCGCCAGGGGCCCCCAGCGCCGATCCGGGAAATCCGCGCGGACCTCCGAGTTATTATGTTTATGTCATTGTTCGTTTCCCTATGTTCGTATAGATGTACGAACGCTCTACGTATTTGTTGTAGATTCGACGGGATATCAATTTTGGGGTACATCACTCCTGTAGTCGCGCCCCTACTCGAAGGGTCCGCGCTGCTCCTTTTTATCAGCGGCGCGCCCGGGGAGGGAAGCGAGAAGAGGCAGTGCAGAGCTGCGTAATGGGGAGGAGATACATTGGCGGGGCGAAGATAAAAGTGCACCTTTTGTGCCTTGACGGGGTCCCCTGTCGCCCAGAAGAGACGCGTGAGGTGCACGTTCGCTCCCCCCCACACACACGCACACCAACACACACACAACACACACACTCAACAAACAACGCACTCCTCACACACACAACACACAACACACACGGCACACAACACACACACAACACACAACACACAACACACAACACACGACACACGACACACACCACACACACATAACACACAACACACGCAACACACACACAATCTACACACATAACACTCAATTTACACACTACACACAACACACAACACGCAACACACAACACAACACACACAACACACAACACACACAACACACAACATACACACAATACACACAATATACACACAACATATACACACCACACACTTAAAACACCACACAACACACGACACACAACGCACAACACACATTACACACAACACACACAACACACAACACACGACACACAACACATTCAACACAGACGCAACACACACAACACACAGACACACAACACACAACACACACACAACACACACATTCACAACGCACAACACACATTACACACAACACACACAACACACAACACACGACACACAACACATTCAACACAGACGCAACACACAGACACACAGACACACAACACACACAACACACACATTCACAACACACACAACCCGCACACACGCACGTACGCACGCGCGCACGTACGCACGCACGCACGCACGCATTCACGCACGCACGCACGCACGCATGCACACACACATTCACGCACACACACACACACTGACACAGACACAGACACAGACACAGACACAGACACAGACACAGACACAGACACATACACACACAGACACAGACACAGACAAAGACACAGACACAGACACAGACACAGACACAGACACAGACACAGACAGACATTCACACAGACACAGACACACAGACACAGACACAGACACACACACACAGACACACACAGACACGCACACACACACACACACACGCACGCGCACACGCACACGCACACGCACACGCACACGCACACACACGCACACACGCACACGCACACGCACACGCACACGCACGCGCGCACGCACACGCACACGCACACGCACGCGCACACGCCCACGCCCACGCCCACGCCCACGCCCACGCCCACGCCCACGCGCACGCGCACGCGCAAGCGCACGCGCACGCGCACGAGCACGCGCCCGCGCACACGCCAACGCGCACGCGCACACGCACACGCACACGCACACGCACGCGTAAGCTCACACGCACACGCGCACACACGCACACACGCGCACGCGCGCACACGCGCACGCGCGCACACGCGCACACGCGCACACGCGCACACGCGCACACGCGCACACGCGCACACGCGCACACGCGCACACGCGCACGCGCACACGCGCACATGCGCACACGCGCACACGCGCACACGCGCACATGCGCACACGCGCACACGCGCACACGCGCACACGCGCACACGCGCACACGCGCACACGCGCACACGCGCACACCCACACATGCGCACACGCGCACACGCGCACACGCGCACACGCGCACACGCGCACACGCGCGCACGCGCACCCGCACGCCCGCGCACACGCGCACACGCGCACACGCGCACACGCGCACACGCGCACATGCGCACATGCGCAGACGCGCACACGCGCGTACGCGCGTACGCGCACACGCGCACACGCCCACACGCGCACACGCGCACACGCGCACACGCGCACACGCGCACACGCGCACACGCGCACACGCGCAGACGCGTACACGCGCACACGCGCACTTTCGCGTGTGCAAGTGCGCACACGCGCACACGCGCACACGCGCACGCGCGCACGCGCGCACGCACGCACGCACGCACGCACGCGCGAGCGCGCACGCGCGCACGCACGCACGCACGCACGCACGCACGCGCGAGCGCGCACGCGCGCACGCGCGCACGCACGCACGCACGCACGCGCGCACGCGCGCACGCACGCACGCACGCCCACGCACGCACGCCCACGCACGCACGCACGCACGCACGCCCCTTGCGCACGCACGCCCGCACGCACGCACGCACGCACGCGCACGCACGCACGCACACGCACCCACACGCACGAACCCACACGCACGCACGCACGCACGCGCGCGCGCACACACACATTTGTTGCGTCGGCGGCTGGGCAGAGGGTGACTGCTCCAGCGGACAGGCAACAGGGGACACACTGCATGCAGATTAACACCGCGATGCACGAGGGAGGAGGAGGAACCTCGGCGCGACAGGGAGAGAGGAAACCGGGCCCACTCAGGCAACACACGCAAATCATCTGTCGTTCTCCCATGCAGCAGCGCCGGAGGCTGACCCTCCGAGAAGCGTTCTGGCAGGCATTCCCCGAATACACTGAAAGCTTTTCAAGAGGCGCGAGGGTTTCTGAGAAGCCCGCGTCCTTTGAGAAGGCCTGCCCCCCCTCACGTCCCCCTTGGGCGCGCCGCCTACTCTGGCTCCCCAGCTTGGGTGTTTTTTTCCGGTAGTGGTCCCTACCTCGGCCTCGCGCCTCTTTAGAGGAGGAGCAGGTACCCATACCGCTACCTCTGCCTCGTTTTCGCCCCTCTGGGTTTCCTGGGAGGCCTCGTTGCCACCGCTGGATTTCTAGGCCTCCCAGATGGGGTTCGAGTAGATGGGGTCGGAGGATCGCGATGCATCGACGATGCGGCTCGATGCAGAGCCCGATTTTCCCCATGCCGATGGCGCCGATGCACCGCCATCGTCGGCGATGCATCGGCGATGCATTGGCGATGCGGCGCGATCCTCCGACCCCGTCTTCTCGGACCCCATCTACGATTGGCTTGGAACGTCCGGTCAGAACGCGCCCCGACAGAGGTTCAGGATGCAGCGGTCTCAGTATCTCCTGGAGTTGTCCTTGCCTGCCCCGCTGGCATTGAGTGCTGTTGGGGTCCTCCTTTCCCTCCCCCCCCTTCACCCCGCTCGGGAGGGAAAAGTCCAGGGAGACAGGGAAAAACCGATGGCGATGATTCGTGATACAGTCTGGTCGTTTCGAGGAGGGTACCCTGCTGTTTTTGTCGTGTGGATGTTATTGTGCATCTTGGGGAGGACACCCTCGGATGTTCTGTGTGTTTTGGCCGGCGGAGGGCCTCATGGTCTTGACGGGCGCTTTTCTGTTCTAGCCCCAGCTGCGTCTTGCTCTCCCATCGCGGATTCCGCGGCCCGGTGCAACATGCCCCGCGGCCAGGGGGCTTAAAAACCAATGTGCTCCATCGCGCTGACGCCGGCGTGGGTGCCAGCATGCAGCTTGCGTTGGTCTGGGCGCAACAAGCGGGATTTGTCTGGAGGGCCCTTCGGGGGAGAACCGATCCGATCGACCTGGTAATGCTGGACGCCCACATCGACCACAATCAGTGCTAAGCTTGCGTCGGTCATCCCCGAGGGCGTGGCCTCGGTTATTGTCCCCGCGTTAGGGGCCGCACGAAGCGTGGACCCTGTCTTGTTGCGATCAGGACTGCACCGTGTTCGGCGCCCGACTGGTTGCGCCATGGCAGGGCAGCCGCTTTTCGTCGCGCGGGGCTTGGAACGCGCACCACGAGCACGATCGGAGGTGCTGAGCCCAGCGGGGCGACGAGCGGTAGGAGCTGCTGGCTCAAGGGGCTTACGCCATTCCGCCGACACCCAGAAGAGGGACGAAGTCAATAGGTGAGGATGTTGGGGGCCTCTTTGGGGGGGCCTCTTTTGGGCCTCTCGGGGGCCGCGTCGGGCCTCTTTAGAGTTTTCTTGGGCGCCTGCTGGCGATCTCGGAGGTCCTCCTGGTGCGGAGGGCCATCCCCAGCGGGGCGACGAGCAGTATGAGCTGCTGGTTTTCGAGATTCACTGTCGTTTTCGTACACGGCCAACCGACGAAAACGGGGTCCACTGCAGGGGAAACCGACAGGTACCGATACCGCTACTCCCCAGACCTCTCTCGGGGCGCCTTTTGACTAGAGTTTGGAGGCGAATCCAGCGGTGGCGACGAGGGCCTCTCAGGGGGCCCAAGAAGAGGGAAATCGATGCAGGGGTGGCGGTATCGGCACCTCTTCCTCCTCCGAACTGCGTTGGCATTCGCAGCTGAGTTTCCCACGTGCGGTCGCGCGTAGGCGCCTCGTTTCCAGCGCCAGCGCGGCGTGCCGCGCCAGCGGCCCGCGTGAGACCGCGCAGGTCCGCTGTGCCATCCCGCGTCAGTCCCGGTTCTCCTCGTCGCTCACACGTCGGCGCCGCTATCGGAACGTCCAGGTTGGCCAGTGCGCGCGGGCCCGCGCGGGGCCCCGGGTTAATTCGTGTGCTGCGGTGTGCGCTCGCGCGACGAGCCAGGCCGCGCGTCTGCCACCGCGCGCGCTCGCGAAGAGGCCACCTTTTGCCGCCGGGGCCCGCTCGGTGCAGTGAGGGGATGCGCTGGGACGTGCCATGCTGTAGTGGCGCCGCGCTGGGACATCGCGGTGCGCCGCCGCCGTGACGCCACGCGGGTCCTTGACGACGCGTTGAAACATTACATTGTGACACCACGCTGTGACATGTGACATCGCGTGGTGACACCACGCTGTGACATTACGACGTGACATCACGAAGTGATCTTTCCCACGGGTCGGAATGTCAATCCCACGGTCAGGATATATCGTCAAATGGGGGGCGCCATATCGGGGGACCGTCAGTGGTGCAATTGCCCAGTCGCGCGCCCTGTTCATCGGGGGGCGACGATGTTTGAACACATTGCGCAACGAGCCCGCCGCAGGCGCCTTTTTTCGTGAAAGCAATGTGTGGGTCGCGGGTGGTTCGCAGCTGGTTCGAGGGGTGGGTCGCGGACGGGTTGTGGGGGTTTTTGACGACAACAACAACAATCATTTTCAGTTTGATCGTTCTCATCTGCTCGCGTATCATTCAGCATGCATATCCCAAACCTTAGATACCCGCCCTCGTCTTCGATCACACACCCCTGGGGGTACATCTTCCTTACCTGACATGCGTAGTCGTGCCTAAAACAGAGTGGCGAAGGGAAGGTACAACGTGGAAAGAGAATCATGGTGCACGACAGAGACTGACAGGAGGGTGCTAGGAGCCGTCCCCTGCGCGGGGCCAGTTGCGCACGGGGCGGTCCAGTCCTGGACGGTCTCGTGGAAGTGTGGCCTGCATCTCTAAGGTCTTTCTCGTCCCCATGCTCGCTCTTCCCCATCCTTTCTCACCCTCCCTCCCTCCCTCCTTCCCTCGCGGCCCGTGCCGCGCAAGGGACAACAGCCGCAAGGCGGACGGCGGGCGGGAGACCACTCGCAGAGGCGCCCGGACACTTCGGGGAGACTCGGTGGTGCAGAGAGGAGTCGGTTCTCAGAGGGGTGTGGAAGCAAGCAGGGCAGTTTCCTCCTCTTTTTCCTCCGCCTTTTCCTCCCTCTCCTGCGCTGGACTTCCTTAGCGATTCGAACAGCTCGCGCCAGAGACGCTTCGCCATGACTGACGTCTGGAGGCCGTTTCTGGCCTGTAGAGCCGGCAAACAGCGACTCAGGATGAAACATCGATCCCGAGGTAGGGATTGGGATTGTAAGGGGCCAGCGACTAAAAACATTCGAGTCGTCGGAGGTATAGGTGTTCTCTGCCTTCTTCTCCTCCTCTTCCTTTTCCCTGTCCTCGTGCTCCTCTTCCTTCCCCTCCCTCTTCCTCCTCCCCCTACTGTTCCTCCTTTCCCTCCGCCTTCAGTGGCGGAGCTGAATGATTGTTTAGCGGTCTCTCTCTCTCTCTCTCTTTACGCCAGGTGGGGAAGCAGTGGGACAGTGGCCTGTGAGCACTGGGAAGTGGAGGAGGGCGAGGAGGAAAGGAGGAGGAGGAGGAAAAAAGTAGAAGAAGAAGGAGGGGGTTGACGACGGCGACGACGACGATGACCAGCAGCAGCACCAGAAGCAAGATGATGGTGGTAGGCTGGAGGTAGGAGGCCTGAGGCAGAAGGCTGGCGGCAGGAGAGAGGAGGATGCAGGAGGTACGAGGAAACTGACTGATTCAGGCACCAGCTACGGACGCTACCGACACTGCCGAAGCGATCGCACTCGAATATGCTTTAGACTTCTTACACGGATTTGTCCGCGCACCAGGCGCCTGATCATCCAGATGGCGGTTCAATAGGTATGTCGCATGCGGCCAGCACCGGGAGTATGAGGTATATTGGACGAACGCGATGGTGGTGATCATGGTATGGAATGTGTGTTCGTCGTCGGACATCATACATCGCCTTCCCGAGTTGTCTCATCTCGCTGTGTGTATGGACGCATTCACTTTGATTATCTACCAAGTATTTGCATTACCGGGCACGCGCCTAAGTCTTGGGAGTTGAATTGCACCAGGAATTGATCGCCCACGACGCTAAGAATACAATTGCGATCAATATTGCTCGGACAGCCCACCCATGACCGTGATCTGGGACTGGCCCCCCCTCCCCTCGAAATTGTAGAGGGGGTAATTATGGTGGTATCTGGCAACCTCCGCCTCGGCTCCTGTGCCATCCACCCCCGTTCACCGCCACCTGCAGGACGCTCCACACTCCTCCAGCCCTCCTCCCATCCCTCCTCCTCCTCCTCCTCCTCCTCTTCCTCCTCCTCCTCCTCCTCCTGGCCGATTCCCTCTGACTCCACCTCCCAGCCCTCCGCCCCACCACCCACCAAACGACCCCAATCCAACCCGACCCGAAGGCCTCAATTTTTGGTTTTTCTCCCAAAATCCCCCTGTAGGGGGAAACCGCCCCTTCCGCCGGCGATTCTGTGCCCTTTTCGCCGGCGGAGGGGGGCTCCCGATCCGTCCTCAGGGCCCCTTGTCCCTCGCCGACGTCCCTCCCCTGCCCCATACATCCCACCCTCCTCCTGCTCGCCTTCTCCTTCCACTTTTCCGATGCTGCGGTTGGAGCTGCCTCTGGAGCGACGGCGGCTAATTCGCCTGAGCCGAGGTTTCTCTATGACCCCCGAGATAGGCCCTCGGAGAGATCGTTGGGGCCGCGAGTTGCCTCATCGATTTGAGTGGCCGCATCGATCAGTACGAGTTGCCCCGCATGGCCCGAGAGGCCTTGACCCCTAGGGTGGCGCCGCGGTCCGGGATCGTGGTGGAGGGTGGGCGGCTCTCTCATCAATCAAATATTCATGGGAAGCAGTTGTGGCTCTACCAACAGGGCATGGTAGTACAGTGGGGATGCGCGTCAACAAAACGAATGCTTTTCGTGTACCCTGTTTTTTTCGCTCCGCGCGCTATTTGGTGACTCTTCGCGGCCGTTGAAGGAGTTGCTGCGTGCAGTGTGCTTTGGGCGTTCCACCACTTGCATCTCGCGCTGGTGGGTTTTCAGGGCTTGGCTTCTTGCGAAGGTTTCTTGAGGCCACGCCCCCGCTGTAGCACTTTTGGCGTCTGGAGGGGAACCGATGGCGTGGAAAAGCTTTACGGATGCGCTTCGGGAGGACGACGTCGCGTGTGCCCCCCTCGAAGGCAGCGGTCTCTCGGATTGGGGTGCCACGCGCGGGGGGACATCGTCAGTGGCACTGTTGCAGATGGCGATACGCCACCCGAGACGTCCACGACAGTTTCTTGGCATCGCTCGGACGTGTGCACTTTTTTCTTCGGTGAGGCCCATCGAGGAGCATCCTTGGTCATTTGGCGAAAGAACCACGCACGATACCAAACAAGCACAGGGAATGGACGTCCGAGCGATGGCGAGGTTTCCCTCACACCGCGCAGATGCATGCTTCAACGTCAGGGCGGTTGGACGGATAGAGTTACCCTCCGTTTTTCGCTTCGACGAGGGTTCTGCGAGAAGCCGAATTTCGGCGGGAATCCGCAGATGTTGCTGTTGATCTTCACGCTCTGATGCGCAGCCCCTGAGAAACCGCCCTCGAGGGCGCGAAGTGATTCGCGCTTCGTTGTTCGGCTCCGATTCCTCCTCATCCTCCTCTTCTCCCCTTGGAGGCGGCGCGAGAGCGCGAAGTTCTTCGCACTTCGCGCTCTCGCGCAGCGCGAAGCGCGAAGTTGGGAGCCTAAGAAACGGTGACGATCGAGCGTGGAGGTCGTTACCCGCCCCCCCTTCTCCTCCTCCTCCTCCTCCTCCTCCTCCTCCTCCTCCTCCTCCTCCTCCTCCTAGTCGCAATTTGGGCTGGCAGGAGCATTACCGACTTACGAATGGCTTGTTTGCTACCCGAAAGCGATTTTGACCTCCCATAGTTCGGCCAGGCGGGGGGGGCACACGCACTTCTTACCATCATGAGAATCGTCCAATATAATCCACTTTATGCGGGGTCGGTAGAAAGAATAAACGACATTAGCCAAGAGCTTTCCCAATGGGACGTGATCCTCCTCAACGGTACGCATGAGTGGTGTGGGGAAGGGCCAGCAAAAACGACAATCCTTCCGAACCACTGGTGCCTAAGATTTGGAGCAAAGAAAAATACGAATGGTGACAAAAGCATGCGGAGTTTCTATCTTGGTTCACAAGAAGATCCCACCCACTGCGCTCAGGAGTATCTACCACCCTCCATGTGGGTTACAGGGCAGAGCAGCAGGCATCAAGTTACACGTGGGGGACCAGGACTACGCACTCTTCTCCATGTACTTTGCGCCAGTGCACGTTCGCTGCCACAGTGAAATAGGGAGGAGACTTTGCGAATGGCTAGAACACACTACTGACCGTCTCGGTGCTAGAGCTATGATTGTGGTCGGGGGAGACATCAATAGCGACCCATGGCTCTACCGAGCCCCAGATAGTGCAAACATCCTACGAGAAATGTCTGGGACCGTATGCGCAGGTACTGGAACACGACAACGGAACCACAGCTAGGAAATTAGCTTCCCATAGCGAACTAGCGTTTGTGACGACATACCACGACATCGGGCACACATTCGTGGGACCACAGGGGGGACTGAGCAGGGTCGACCACATGATGATACCGACAGGTGCTTTAGGAGTTGTGGACAGGCGCATGGTACTTCACACTGCAGGAAAGCGCCTACAGTTGATCAAAGCACGAGGGCCAGGAGACCATCTACCAGTGGGGCTGGTTCTCAATAGGAAGGCGGTCCACCTCCCACGCCCCCCACTCCCGCATGCTCAGAGGCTGGACAGGGATGCACTTATGCAATGCCTCAGGAAAGGGACGAGGAGAGAGGAGCTATTGAAGAAGATGGAGGAGGAAGTAAGCAAGACGGGAGAGGAGGAGTGGCGAAGTTTGCAGGACGCACCAACGCCCGACAGAGCCTGGGCGAAGTTCGGAGACGCCATTCGCGGAGCACTACGACAGACGTTCCCAGCCAGCAAACCGACGGAGGATCCGATAGAAGCTAGGTTCAAGGAAAGAAGGATGAAGTTGCTGGCCGACAGGAGAACCCTCAGAGAAACGCTGGCCCCAGAGATCCCAGAGGAGGCACTCGTCCAGAAACGCGAGGAGCTTAAGGAAATCACAGCTGTCCTGAACAAGATGAGGGAGGAGAGAGAGAGAGGGAGAGGAGGGCGAAGTTGGTGGAGGAGATATGGGAGGCGTCTGAGAGAGGAGACTTCTCGGAAATGCATAGGCTGAGGATCCAGTACCAGGCGAACGGCAGAGGACCAAAACAAACGGTACTACTTCACGCCAAAAACTCATTGGACGAAAGCCATGTGGGAGGAGGAGCTAGCTAAGCCGCCAGAATAAGGAGGACTAGGAGCGGTAAGGATGAGCATTGAGGAGCAGCTGGAGGAGCATGAGAACTTTCACTCCGATAGGATGCCATTGCCGTGTGACCACGACCTGTTGGAATGCGTAGGGTGAGATCGCAGGTCGATGTTGAAGTATTGCAGGAAGGCAAAAAAACGGCGAGCATGGCCGGCGTGGGGGCTACCTGTGGAAGCGACTCTTCTCTTGTTGGATCCGACGGCACAATTGTCCGACCCCAGCGAGCAGATTAGGAGGTGGGAGGAGAAAGCAGCGAAAGCAGCAGGAGATGATGAGGAGGAGACCGCCCGCCTGTCCACAGCGTTCCGATTCCAGCGATGGAGGAAGTTATTAGAGAAGCTTGGGTGGACAGGAGGAGGGCCGGGAGTCAGAGAGGGTATCACGGCCGATCCAGAAGCGCTGTGCGACAACTACGGTGCAGGAAGAGAGGAAAGAGCAGGGCTGGGAAGAGCTAGACCGAGTGTGTACAACAATCCGACTGTGCAACGACGGCTCACTGATGTGCTGACTAAATGTAGGACGGCTATGACGACACCACTGGACTGGCACAGATCGATGGCATTCGGCGCTGAGAAAAATAACGGGCGAGAGGGAATACACGGCCAGCGTATCATGCACGCGTATTGCAGCATGGGGATGTCGTGGTTCTTGGGAATACACAGACGAGGAAACCCCACTGTTCACCACGCATGGGCACAAGGAGGCCTTCCCTCTAGATGCCGAGAGAATGCGATAGCCACTATCGACGCTACGAAGTGGAGGGCCAGCCAGCTAGGGTATAGTAGCATTTACACTCTAACTACGACTGTAGCAACGCATTCGCCGGCACCAAGAAGACTCTCCTACAGGCGGTAGCGTACAAACAGGCCGACGAATGGGATAAACCACATGCGGTAGGTGCGATTGAGGAGACCAGCCTCACGATGGAAGCAGCAGATGGTGCAGTTACGATGGCGACGACAACAGGAGCGCAAATGGGATATACACTATGCCCACGGCAATTCAACGACAGTTACAACATTTACGTGGGTAAGTGGAACGACCTACTGAGAGAGGACCCGAACCATAAGCTCCACGACGCCTTCCACCCCATCACGGGAGCTCGTCGCGATCTGGCTATCAACACGTTGCCGGGCGACATTACAAAAAGCCACATCATCCCAAACAATAGCACGCCACAGGAGATCATCTCACAGATCAACGAAGCAACAACAGAGCTCACTGACACCATCAAAGTAGGAGGCTGGTTTCTCAACACCGGCAAAACCAACCACCTTCTGGACTTGAAAGGAAGGGGCAGCTACGCTCGCACCCGTAGGATACGTAGGGCCAAAGAGTTAACAGGGGCAGCGCTACGTGAGATGAGAGTACTAGGACCGTAGATTCCCTCGGACCAGGGCATGAGAGGAGAGGTTCGCAGAAGGTGCGACGCAGTGCGACTAGCTTGGCGGCAGGGCGGGGTCTTCTGGTCATCAAAGGCGGCGTTCGACATCAAACGTACGATGTGCATTGCCTTTGTGTACGGCGCAGCACTCAGCGGATTGAATTGCTTCGTCTTGCGTCAGGCCGCCACAGATGCACTCGACTTCCTCATAGGCAAGTATCTGCGCACACTAGCACGAGGTAAAGTGTCGTGGGTTAGGGAGGATGGGGAGACACGTTGCCATAGCACAGCCAGAGTATTTAGGGAGTGGCGCCTGCCTCGGACAGCTACCGCGTTGCGAATGCGTCGGCTGAAGTGGTACCAACAGTGGGCCCGACAGCCTCACGACTGCAGCAATGTGGTAGCAGCGATGTTTGGCAGCTCAGCTATGGAAAGATTAGCGGGAATATCACGACTCGAGAGAGGGGACAGAGTGGGGCAGAAATCAACACCAATGGCCAAGCAGTGTTTAGCAGACCTAGAAGCATTGGCAGCAGTGGATGAAGGCATGAGGGAGCGGTGGGGAGAACGTAAGACCGACCTCGATATCCTCCGACACGGCGCGAAAGAGTGGGAATTGTGGACACAAACCGACCCAAATATCCTACACAATGCGACGGTTGTCTGGGGCGGGCGGGGGGGGGGGGGGCGAGGAGAAGGGGGGTGAGCTCATTTCGAAACCGTTCTGGTGCGACAACGTGTGCGAAGACACGGAAGGTAAACAGTCGGTATGTGGGAAATGCTTTGCTACGCCTCAGGCACTGAAAGCACACAAACGAGGAGCTCACAACGAATGCGCCCTCCTGTCCCAGATCGTGATTACAAACCAGCGCCCATGGTGCATGAGCGTATTTAACAAGAGGAAGACAGCGATAGACCACGTTCAGCGGGCATGTGACCGACGCGGGGTTTGCCGCGTCGATTACCCAAAATGGGCACATGAAGTAATAATACGAGAGGTTTTGACATGTAGCATCTGTGATCATGTGGCTCAAGACTTGCGCTCTCTTCAGTCGCGCGCGCGTGAGCACCACGTTGGACCAGAGAGCGTACTCGAACGAGCGGATGATCCTCCCACCGCCGTGCGAGACCCGGCAGATCGGAGTCAACGAGCGAGGGGGGGCGCCGGCAGCAGGGTCGGGGGGGGCCGCAAGAAAGGCGCGACCTACAGCAGCAGGAGATGGTGGGGGGCCGCCGCGCGGGACAGGCAGGGACCTCTTCGACGACGATTGCGACCAGAGGGGCCAGGCGTTGCGCAAGCTGGTCTTGAAGAACAGCCAAGAAATACGAGATCTCATGCACCAGACGGGGGACTTCTGGCTCGCGCCCGCAACGTCCAAGCCATTCACAGCGGGGTTGGAAGCAGGCAAAGAATATGGAAAAAAACGCGGGCTTGGATCTCCGCACGCGCACGTGGCGATGGCAACGCTGAGGGCCCTCCGCGACGAGATAGACGGAGAACAAGGGGGCGCTCTGGAGATCTCCAGCAAGCAGGTCATCAGGGAGTTTATGGAGGCCACCAATCACTCGAAGGGCAACATTCTCGTGGAGGAGATGATCCTCGCGTTCATGGTCCAGGAGACGCACGAGCGCGTGGACTTGGATGCAGGCGACCGCCTGGGGAAGATCTCCTTCACCTTGAACCCGACGCCGTGCCTGCTGGCGAAATTGGCGAATCACGAGGTCGGGGAGCAGGCCGTGGAAGCAGTGAAGGTGTACGAGGTGCTGAAGTTGAAGACGGCCATCAGGATCGGCTTGCAGTCCATCAGCGGCAAGAAAGCGACGGCACCTGGCCCCAAGACAGCGCTGGAGAGGTCAGTAGAGAGCACGTTGCGGCGCAGGTGAGACAAGAGCCACACGACGCACTCATCGTAGACGTGGGCACCTCCCACCCGAGCCTCACCTCGTCGTCGAGGAAGAGACGGCGACTTACCACGACGGTAGGGCTCGGTACCGCTCCTTCTGCCTCTTCTGTTGCAGAATGTTTTGAAGGGAGAGAGGAAGTGACGCTCTCTCGCAGTCGGACCTTGGGCCTTCCTCCTGTTCCCTGGCCCCCTTGCTCCGACATGGAAAAGATTGCCAACGACATAAGTAAGTACCCTCGGATGCTCGACAGCGCGAGATCAAATATTGAGAACAGCGACAGATTCCGGGAGATCTACGAACTGGCCCAGCGATATCGAGAGCGTAGGAGAGCACAGATGCATGGGGGCCCAGATAGAAGCTCCGAAGACCTCACACAAGGCAGGGGCACCAAAAGTTGATGCCCATCATCCGACTACGACCGACTCCAGCAGAAACCAACATAACAAACAACGGATTCTAACAACATGTGTGGTACTATGGTGGCACGACTAGGTGGCCGCAGCTGTAGGCTCAGTCGCCCTCTCTTTTGTTTGCCTCTCTCCTATTGAGCAATGACGGAGCCCGCGCATTCTAGTGAGATCCCACCTGCGTACTTGGCGCACTGCGATGTACGGTATGCCAGCCCAATGGGTCGCCTTATGATGGGAAGCGAGCGTCTGCGATCGACAATAAGAGTATTCCAGACTCTGATCCCACCGCTGCGTGCCATCATAAATGAGCTGATGAGGCACAAGGGCTTGATCGATATGCAGTTGGCTCGGGTATGTATGCCATGCGAAATGGATTTTGAGAAAATGCTTGAGCGCCAGGAAGTCATTCGCCAGTTGCAAACTCAAAGCATCATTATGGACACAGCTCTGATTGGATTACAGTACGTTCGACGGCAGCTGATGTATGAACATGAAGTCCTGATTCCCCCGTTCCCTGACCAGATCAATTTCACACAGGAATTGCGAGTGGACGGACCGGCTAGCACGCGTGACGGAGAGTGAGCGCCAGAGGTTTTTCCTTTGCCTGCCAGCAGCCCTGGATTGCTAGGTAAGAAATCCCACTAACCAACAATAGGAGCATGGCAAGAGAGCGCCCATCCGCTTCCGTGCAGCTGCCGCCCTGCGAACAAGGTGGGAGGGTCAGCAGGATAGGTTATTTCGACTTCATCTTCCATGTGATGCTGAGGAAGTGGGTATTCCACGACGCTCCGCCCTCTTGTTGTCTCTCTCGCTCTCTGTCTGTCCCGAGAGGTCTTGCCACCAGGTGTATGTTGCTCTCAGGGCTCCCCACCGCCAATGGGCCGTGGCAGAGCTCCCAGTCTGATCGAATAGTACGGCAGGGCACTGGCCCCGCCGCCGTGTCGCCACGGTGACGCACCCGACGAGTTGTGGAGGGCGGGAGGGTGGAGCGGGGTGGGGTGGTTGCCTGCTGGCAAGAACTCGTCCCTGGTGCCTCACCGTCGCGTGGCAGGCCTCAGACAGTGAGGAGGCCAATCCATAAGTTCCCGCAGGGGTCTCACAAACGATCTAGCTGAGAGGAGCTTTGACCCCCTAGCGCCTGCCCTGCCCTGCCCTGCCCTCCTCCTCCTCCTCCTTCTCCTCCTCCTCCCTCCTCCCTCCCCCTCCTCCCTCTGTGCGTGGAGGGGGGGGGGGGGGCGCTGGGCGGTTGCAGTCGGGGGCCCCCAGACGGGGTGGTGACCACACCGTGCGGTGAGTCGGTGGGGATTCGGGGTCACCGCACGGTTTTGGGGCTCCCAGGAAAATATCAAACAGTATTCTAAGGTCAGTGGGGATTCGGGGTCACCGCACGGTTTTGGGACTCGAGTCCCTCTCCGAGGACGTCTCGGGCGACAGGGGCCCCCGGGGTCCCAAGACCGTGCGGTGACGGACCGTGCGGTGAGGTCTCTTGGGGTTCCGAGGTCACCGCACGGTCTGTCACCGCACCGTCTCGGGACTCCAAAGATAGGGGCGAATAGCCCAGGGGCGGGCATTACACGGATTCGCCCGGGAGCCGAGTCGAAGGCATGGATCATCGGCGCCCCTGGATACATGTATTGCTCTCCCCTGGGCTATTCGCCCCTATCGTCGCCTCCGACAAGCCCCCCCCCCGGTAACGACCGTTACCAACATGTTGAAAAGACAATCTCGTAGCGGCAGTGGGTCTGTTCCTGGGTAACTCGGCGGCCTCAACGGGTGTGGTTGCGCCGGGGGAGCGGTTCGCGATTTGCGTCGTGGTGGCTCGGGGGGCACCGCGTTGCGATCGTCGGGCCTCGTCGGGGCGCGGCGGAGAATCCCGTCGAGGTTTCGCCCGCCGCCCTGGTGAGGGTTGCAAGCCGGGCCCTTTGCTTTGGCATCGCTCGGACGTGTACTTTGTTTCTCGGCGACGACCATCGACAACCCAACGCTGGTGAGAATAGTTTCCTAGGGATAGTAAAGTACGGGGTCCAGGGAGGATAAACATCTTCCCGGGGATATCGATGTTAGGATGTCTGCGGGGTCGGAAGAAGGGGACGGGGATTTCGAACAATTGATCGTTTCGCCTGAAACATCCTCACACACATTACATGTTCGCGACAGTGCGTTGTACACCAACCAGCATTTTGCTTGAGACATCATCGAAACATTGATAGTAACGAATTCGGCGAATATTCGAAACTGTGGGACACATACATTATCCGACTGTAGGACGCCGCATGATAATATTTGTAGATTGCCCGTCGCCCTGGTCCTTCTCGACTGGCGCAGGCCCTCCTCCCGCTTCCGCGTCTTTTTCATCATCATCATCATCATCATCATCAGCATCATCACCATCATCATCCTTCTCGCCCTACCCGTTACGTGTCTGATCCTCCTCTTCCTCTTTTTCGTGTTCCTCCTCATCCTCCTCCTTGTCCTCATCATATTCTCTCTCTCTCTCTTTCCTTCGTTTTTTCACCGCCTCCTCTTCCTTCTCCTTTTCCCCCTCCTCATCTCCATCCCGCTTGCTCTCCTCGTGCGCATTTCCTTCCTCCGGGCAGGGGCGCACATGTCGATGTTCCTCGGCCTTCTCGCCGCCACGCCTAGCAGGGGCGCGTTCTCCGACGGCAAAATCGCGAAGCCGTTGGGGCATCGTGGCGATGATACGATAACGGACGGTGGCATGATGATGAGTGAGTGGGTGGTGAGTGGATGTGAGTGCATGAGTGAGAGTGGCCGCGCGTGGTTAGTGATGATGATTGCCGGTGGCCATGATGGGACCATGGCAGCATAACGAATGAGTGGGTGATAAGTGGACATGCGAGACTTTGAGCGGGTGATTCTGATGACCGGTGATCATGTTGGTATGGTGATGCGAAGAAGAAAGGGTGATGAATGAGGTGAGGCTCCTGCGCGGAAGTGCGCCGAGTAAACAAGTTTTGTTGCTTTTGATGTGGGTTGCATAATTTTTCGAGGTGGTTTGCACACTATGAAGATCAAAACTACGGTCGGAACGTTAGAGGGGGAAATGAAGTCAGGATTCCCCGCCGGGTGTGGCAATTGAACCACATTCAATCCAGTGAGCAAACGGATACAAAGATGTTTCATTATCTGCGGGCTGCGGTCATTCTGGATCACCCGGCGAAACAATGAACGCACGAAGTCGAAAATGCACGGAATGGGCGGCCGAGCGCTGGCGAGTTGCAAACCGCACCCTTCGGAATCGCCGAGCGAAACGCTGCCAACAGGGCGCCGCAACGACTGCACGCACGGGCCGCTCGCAACGGGTCGTGCCGCAGGAGGAGAAGTGAGAGGGGCGAGGGTGCGAGCGGGGGCTGCGACGGAGGCTCCTCCACCGAGTCGCTGCTGAAGCAGGCCGCGCCCGCCCCCCTTCTCCCCTCTGTCCAGTTCGCCCTCTTGCCGTCGTTTCTTGGGCGAAAAACGTATCCGTATCCGCGACTTCGCGGGCCGGACCCTTGGGCCGCGACCCCGCGGATTCCCTGGAGTTGCTTCGCGGATGCCCCGTGCGGAACGGAATCCGTGCGACCGTGTATCCGCGGGCCCGCGCCCCAGAATCCAGATCGCGAGGGAGCGGATACGGATATTTTCGCCGCCTTGGAGTCGTTTTCGTGAGCGTCGTCGTCGTCGTGAGCGTCGCCGGCGTCCTGCACTGCCCTGGCGTGTTCCGCCCTCCCCGCTGGCACGCTCTTCGGATGCTGCTGGAAGTGCCCCTGGGCCGACGTGCCCCGAGGATCTCCGAGGAGGCCCTCGCGGCCTTCAGAGAGCCCGCCACGAGGCCCAGAGGGCCCCAGGGGCTCCGAAGTGGAGCCAAAGGCTGGGGGCAGCTTGGGCCAGCCCTGAGAGCCGACGTTGCAAAACAGTTGCAGCATCGCAGACAGACGACGACCAGAGCCCAGGACCCCATCCTGCTCATTTTTCGAGCCGGCTCGGCCTGTGAGGGCCCCGGGGCCCGGAATTGAGCGGAAACGCCCGTTGTGAACCAAGCTGTCGCGCCAGGACCTCAGGGAGGGGCACCTGCAGCAACGCCAGAGCTCCGCCACGGCCATGGCCCCTCGGCCCTCCCCTCACCACCTGCCAGACCACCCCAACCCAACCCGAAAGCCTCAATTTGCCCTCCATTTCCAGTGGGGGTGGCGTCGGGGAACATTGAAAAAACACATGGAAGCCGCACCCCCCCAACGCGAAATTCGGGTCAAATCCGAGTCTTCGGGCTGGGTTGGGGTGGTCTGGTAGGTAGTCACTCGGGGAGGGGCACCTGCAGCAGCGCCCGAGCTCCGCCATGGCCATGGCCCCTCGTGCCCCTCTGCGCCCGCCTGCTCGGCTGCGCCGGGTGCCTTCGGGGGCCCGGCGATGTTCTCGAGAAGCCGTCGGGGCTCAAGAGGCTCGGGGGCGGCAAAGAGGGGGGTGATGACCAGGGGGGGGGATCTCATGGTGTGGGCCATGATATTTCCCAAGATTTCATGGCGCCTCTTCTTATTTCATTACGTCCCTGGCCCCCTCGCTGGGCCGCGCACATGCCGCCGGTCATGATTTGCACGGACAAACCTCCCACCCTGACACGTCGATTCATGAATTGGCCGTTTTCGGTTCCCGAGAGGGCGTCGCGGCCGTCGTGTTTGCGGGTCCAGGTCCGTCGGTTTCGGTCCCAGGCCGTTTTGAATAAGGGGAGGTTTACCAAAGGGAGGTTTGTCCACCGCCGAGAGACGGGGGTCAATGCAAACGGGGGTCAGTCAGAGCGCCATATCTTGCAGGGTCCTGCAGGGCCGGGGTCGCATTGACCCGGGCTTGGGTGCAGGATCCTGCAGGATCGCGCAGGATCCGGCAGAGCCTGTTTGACCCGGGTCTGGACTGACCCGGGTCAGCAGATCCTCGAAGTTGGCGCCTCTAGCGCCGGGAGGCGTTGGGGAAGCCAGCTAAATGCGTGAGTTGATCCGCTGTGAGGTATTGTTCTCCTCCCCTCCTCCTCCTCCTCCTCCTGCTCCTCCTCCTCCTCCTCCTCCTCCTCCTTCCTCCGCTCTCCCTGGAATATGAGTTGTTGCTGCAATTGCTGTCATTCATGTACCACGCCGAGAGCTCGTGCACCTTTGCTTGAATTTTTCAGCGAGCCCGACCGCCCTCCAGGGCCCCGGGCGCTGGTGCCCCGCGCACCGCTGCTTCCCGCTTCCCGCTTCCCGCTTCCCCCCCCCCCGCTCTTTTACGCTCCCCCGTTGCGCGGCCTCCTTGGCTTTCCCCAAATCCAGGCTTGTTGGGAGGGTCCTCGCTGTTCGAGCTCGGCGGCCAATCCTCTCCCCTCCTCTCAGGAGGAAAAGAAACACACAGACACAATTAATCCTCAATTCCCCAGAAAATATGGGAAAATATGGGAAGTGGGGGGGAAGACAGGAACCCAGAAAATATAAGAAAATATGGGGAATGTTTTTATTTGTGTGTATTTATTTGTGTGTCCTGGGGCCCCTTCATCCTCGCCCTTCGTTTCATCACCCGCTGGCGCCGTGCTGTGGCCCGCAATCGTGCAGTCGAGAGAGAGGTCTGAGGCGTCGCAGCTTCTCCGTTGCGGTAGGTTCACGCGGTCTTGGCGCGGCGTCAGTGCGGACGACACGTTTCGAGTGATTGGCCTGTTGTCCACCACCACCACCATAAGTTGGAGGGGGAGGGGGTCCTCCTCCTCTTCTTCGTCCTCCTTCTCCTCGTCCTCCTCCTCCTCCCCCCTCCAACTTATGGTGGTGGTGGTGGAAAACACGCCCATCATCAAGATCGAAGGCACCCGGCAGTCGTTGGGGAGCCCCCTTGGCGGGGATCTTCGTCGTCGTCAATGGTGAAGGACGTTGGCGCCTGTCGATGGAGCATGTCCTTATGTCATGATTTTGAGGTGTTTCATTTGAGCAAGAGCGCGCTGATGAGATTAGCCGCGGCCTGGAATCCAGACGGCATTGCCGACGTAAGGCTGCCTAACCCAGCCGAAGCGCTGCAGAGGCAGGCCACGAACGACGCGGGACAGATTTGCAGTTTGACTCCCCCCTCTCTTCCTCCTTCCCTCCCTTTCTCCCTTATCATTTTTCGATGCCCTGCTACGAATGCATCAGCAGCCGTTGTCTTGTAATTGTTTCATTCCGCGTCCTGTATCGGACTGGGCTGCGTGCTCGTAGGGGACTTTGCCTTGCCTGGAGGTGTCTTATTGGCGCCTGCATTCTATGCGTGATATTGGCAGATGTCTGTGGACGACGGGACGTCGTGACGCCTGGACTGCGTAACGCGGTTTCGCCTAGCTCAAGGGGCCTGGCGAGGCGGGATCCTCAGGGGTCACTTGGGATTCTTTGGGCCTGGCGGCGGCGGTATGCGGGGCTGGCGAGGCGGGAGCCCCAGGCATCGTTGGGGATTCTTCGGGCCTGGCGGCCGCG
>CAUYUJ010017873.1:0-22500 GCA_963575745.1 Prorocentrum cordatum
CAATGTGACAACTTTTGGGTGGTTTTGCAATTTTTTGAAAGATATTTGACAATTCATTTTGAGAAAGCAGATTTTTACTCCGAGCATTGAGATATAAACTTTGTTCCCTGAGCAGCTCAGCCCTCTAGAGTCATTTTCAGTACCAGTTCACTTGGAGCAACCGACTTCATACCTCGTAGAGCTCTTCGGCATCGATGAGCTAGAGGAATTCCGGCGCGGGGTGGAGCTAGTTGGCCCAGCCGGCCGAGGCGGACAATGTGGCAACTTTTGGGTGGTTTTGCAATTTTTTGAAAGATATTTGACAATTCATTTTGAGAAAGCAGATTTTTACTCCGAGCATTGACATATAAACTTTGTTTCCTGAGCAGCTCAGCTCTCTAGAGCCATTTTTAGTACCAGTTCACTTGGAGCAACCGACTTCATGTTGACTCCGAAAAATCTCAACTTGAAGTTTCGTATAAAAGCTCCCAGAAGCTCTCCCTTTGATCCTGAGCTTTCTCACGGATGCAAGGAGCTCTACGAGGTTCCCGGCGGTGACCAGGTTGACGGTTCACCGCCGGCGCCAGTGTTGACTCCGAAAAATCTCAACTTGAAGTTTTTGTAGAAAAGCTCCCAGAAGCTCCCGCTTTGATGCAGCTTTCTCACGGATGCAGGAGCTCTACGAGGTTCCCGGCGGTGACCAGATTGACGGTTCACCGCCGGCGCCAGTTCCGGAGCGCTGGAGAGCTAGTTGGCAAGAAAAATCTCGACGGACCTTTTGGTGACTTTTGGTCGGTTGAAAATTCTGTTCTCGAAATTTGACCATTCGTTAGAGCTCTAGTATTTTTTTCCCGTGATATTCGATCTTATTCCCGCTCGCCATCTTGATCTCAGCTCGATCGGGTAACTTTGAAGGCCAAAAAGCGTCCCGGCGGGAACGACCGGTTCGAGTCATCTTGATACGCGCTGTTGGTATTTTGTACTCAACTCGAGCTTCAGGGCAGCTACAGAGCTGGTAAGCACAGCTATCGCACTCAGAATTATCAGGCGCGTTCGCCTGTTGAATCCAGAGGTCTGAACTCGGTCTGCCAGCCGAGCTAGGTCCGCAAACCTATTCGTATTCTTCGAGTCATCTTGATAGACGCTCTCGGTTTTATGTACTTAACTCGAGCTTTAGGGCAGCTAGAGTGCTGGTAAGCACACCTATCGCACTCAGAATCATCACGCGCGTTCGCCTGTTCAATCCAGAGGTCTGAACTCGGTCTGCTAGCCGAGCTGGGTCTGCAAACCTATTCGTATTATTCGAGTCATCTTGATAGACGCTCTCGGTTTTCTGTACTTAATTCGAGCTGTAGAGCAGCTACAGGGCTCATTGTGACAGACATCGATGGGGAATCATCAGTCGCGTTCGTCTATTGAACCGAGAGCTCTGAACTCGTCCTGCTGCCCGAGCTAGGTTCGCGAAACTGTTCGTATTGTCCGAATGATCTTGAGACGTGCTCTTAATTTTCTGCACTCAACTCGTGCTTGGGGAGGGCTACAGTGCTGCAGGTCACATATATCGATTTGCACACATCAGGCGCGTCTTTCGGTCGATTCCAGAGCTCGGAACTCGGTCTGCTGCTCGAACTAGGTTCGCAAAACTATTATATTATTCGAGTCGATACTGTCGGTTTTCTGCACTTAACTCGGGCTGTAGGGGGGCTTTAGGGCTGGAATCACATGAGTGGGTTGGCAGACATCAGACGCGCCCGCCTGTCGCATTCAGAGGTCTGAACTCGGTTTGATACTCGAACTGGGTTGCGAAACTGTTTGTTTTTTGTTAGCGTTATCTTGAGAGGTCTGAAATCGCTTGGGCTTAAAACAAAGTCGTTCTTTGGAGTTTTTTCCCACCGTATATATTGTCAGGAAGCTCTACGAGTCCCCCGGCGGTAAGAAAGGTTGACGGTTTACCGCCGGCGCCCAGTTGGCCGACCCGACCAAAAGAGACAATGTGTTAACCTGGGGTCGGTTTTTGAAACTTTGTGCAAGATTTGACAATTCGTTTTCAGAAAACGGATTTTCTCACATACAGTAAGCTATGGCGCACCTGCTGGTAAAATTTTCAGGGCTCTAGGGGCAATATTACTGTCAAAAGACTTGCAGGAACCGACTTTGCCTGCAGTGCAGTTTGGCAGGTGACGGTGGTTGGCTTTACTTAACTCGAGCTGTCAGCAAGCTACAGACCTCTCACGCACACCAGTCGATGCAGAATGATCTGGCGCGTCACACTGGAAGCTCGAGAGTTCCTAGAAATGGCTGAGTCAGGAGTTATGCTCGAAATACTGTCTCTATGTATGCGTGTTGCGAACGGTGTTTCGATGATAACTCGAGCTGAGTGCATGCTATGCATGCCAGGTACATTCCAATCGAAGTAGCGACGTGCGAGACATCGAATGGGAGCCTCGAGAGTGCCCAAATTGATTAGAATTTTCAAAATAATGAAAAATATCGATTTGTACAATTTTTGTGTCGGATGATTTTTTTTTCTAATTTATATCCATCTATGGGTGACCTAGAGAGTTCTGGTGCATGTTTGTCGACGCAGGCCTGGGAGCGAGGCCTGGGAGGGGGATGTGGGATGGGAGGGAGGCCTGGGAGGGAGGCCTCAGAGGGAGGGATGCGAGGAGAGGCATGAGGGAGGCCTGGGAGGGATGTGGGAGGGAGCCCTGGGAGAGAGGCCTGGGAGAATGCATGTGGAAGGGAGGCCTGGGAGGGAGGCCTGGGAGGCAGGCCTCGGAGGGAGGGATGCGGGAGGGAGGCCTGGGAGGGAGGCCTGGGAAGGAGGGATGTGGGAGGGCGGCCTGGAGGAAGAGCCTGGGAGGGAGGCCTGGGAGGAAGCGATGCGGGAGGGAGGCCTGGGAAGGAGGCCTGGGGGCGAGGCCTGGGAGGGAGGGAGGGAGGGAGCAGGGAGGGAGGGAGCAGAGAGGGAGGGAGGGAGGGAGGGAGGGAGGGGGGGAGGGAGCGGGCCGCCGCCGCCGCCGCCGCGGCTGCTGCCGCCGCTGTCGCCGCCGGAGCAGCAGAGGAAGAAGGGCGAACGAAGGGAGGGGCGGGGGCCGCAAGGAGGGAGACAGAGGAGGGAGCAGGGGGCAGCACGGGGAGGGGCAGCAGGGAGGCAGAAGGAGGGAGGGAGCAGGGAGGGAGGGAGGGAGCAGGGAGGAAGCGAGCGAGCGAGCGAGGGAGGGGGAGGGGGGATGGTGGAAAGGGGGGACAGAGGGGAGGGAAGGGCGGGAGGGAGGGAGGGAGGGAGGGAGGGAGGGGGGAGGGAGGGAGGGAGGCAAGGAGAGAGAGCAGAGGACGACAAAAGGAGGAGACGAGGGGAGAGAAAACAGAAGGAAGAGGGAAAGAGGAGCAGAGAACGAGCAGCAGAGAAGAGGAGGAGGTGGGGGGGCGAGCAGCAGGAAACGGCGGCGGCGGCGGCGACGACGACGACGACGACGACGACGACGACGGGACGCAAGAAGGAGGAGGGAGGAAGCGAACACGGTGGGGAGGCGGCGGGCGGGAACAGGAGGGAGCAGGGGGGGGCAGCAGGAGGGGCACGGAGCGGCAGGAGGGACGCGGGGGAGGCAGGGAGCGGGAGAGCGAGAGAAGGGCGGAGAGGCGAGGGGAGGGGACGAAGGAACAGAAGAGCAAGAGGGAGCAGGAAGAGAGACGGCAAGAGCAGAAGGAAGAGCAGAGGGAGCAGGAGGGGCAGCAGGACCGCCGCCGGAGCTGCCGTCGCCGCCGCTGCCGCCGCCGCCGCCGCGGGCGACGACGGCGACAGCGACGTCGACGACCGCCCCGCCGCGGCCGTTTTGGCTCAAACAGGCTCCCCCGGCCCCCTCTCCCTCCCCGGGCGCGCGCGAGGGGCGCGCGCGCGGGGGCGCGGGGCGGGGGGGCGGGGCAACAAACAAAACAAACAAAAAAAAAACCTCCTCTCTCTTTCCTCCAACCTTCGCCGCCCCCTTCCCTGGCGCCTAAGTGGGCTGGGAAGGGAACTCCATCCCCTGGCGCCTAAGTGGGCTGGGGATGGAGGGAGATAGTGACTTCGCCTATGTGGGTGGTCACTATCTCTCGGGCGGGGGCGAGGGGCATTGGTCACGCGCCTATGTGGGCTGGCCGGTGTCTCTCGTCCCGGGCGCGCTTCCGCGGCCCGAACCTCCCGGGGTAACCCCCCAATGCGTCGGATATTCAGGGCTAAGTGCCACGACTGATTTGTTGGGAAAGGCTGCTTGTGCGTTTGGGGCGGGGGCGGGGCCGAGGTCGAGGGCGGGGCCGGGGCCGGGGCCGGGGCGGGGGCCGGGGGCGGAGACCCAGGGGCCGGGGCCGGGGTCGGGGCCGGGGACCCAGGGAGTGGGCGCGGGGGCGGGGGGCACGACGCACGGGACCGCGCGCTGGGAGGGGGAAACGCTCGCGAATTTTTCGCGGGCGTTTCCCTGTCCGGCGCGCGGTTCCCGGGGCGGCGTGGATTCCTCTGGGACCGCGCGCTGGGAGGGGGAAACGCTCGCGAATTTTTCGCGGGCGTTTTCCTGCCCGGCGCGCGGTTCCCGGGGCGGCGTTGATTCCTCTGGGAACGCGCGCTGGGAGGGGGAAACGCTCGCGAATTTTTCGCGGGCGTTTTCCTGCCCGGCGCGCGGTCCCCGGAGCAGCGTTGATTCCTCTGGGAACGCGCGCTGGGAGGGGGAAACGCTTGCGAATTTTTCGCGGGCGTTTTCCTGCCCGGCGCGCGGTCCCCGGAGCAGCGTTGATTCCTCTGGGAACGCGCGCTGGGAGGGGGAAACGCTCGCGAATTTTTCGCGGGCGTTTTCCTGCCCGGCGCGCGGTCTCCGGGGCGGCGTTGAGTCCTCTGGGAACGCGCGCTGGGAAGGGGAAACGCTCGCGAATTTTTCGCGGGCGTTTTCCCGCCCGGCGCGCGGTCCCCGGAGCAGCGTTGATTCCTCTGGGAACGCGCGCTGGGAGGGGGAAACGCTCGCGAATTTTTCGCGTGCGTTTTCCTGCCCGGCGCGCGGTCCCCGGGGCCGCGTTGATTCCTCTGGGGGCGCGCGCTCGGAGGGGGAAACGCTCGCGATTTTTTCGCGGGCGTCTCTCTGCCCGGCGCGCGGCTTCCTAGGCGAGACGGAGCTCCTTGGAAACGGATGCTCGGAGGGGGAAACGCTCGCGAAATTCTCGCGGGCATTTTCTTGTCCGGCGTTTCCGGAGCTTCCGGAGCCTCCGGAGCTTCCGGAGCATTCGGAGCTTCCGGAGCTCTCGGGAGCGGGGGGATTGGCAAATCATAGGGAGGGGTGCGCGCCGGAGGCGTCGGACGGTCTCGGACGCGTTTCGGGCTCCTGGGGGCATTCGGAGGTCGAAATTGCGGCGGAGGAGGAGGAGGAGGAGGAGGAGGAGGAGGAGGAGGAGGAGGAGGAGAAAACGGTGGCTCCGGAGCGTCCGGAGCCTCCGGAGTTCTCGGGAGCGGGAGGAGTGGCAGATTATAGGGAGGAGTGCGCGCTGGAGGCGCGGGACGGTTCCGGAGGCGTTTCGGGCGTCTGGGGGCATCCGGAGGTCGAAATGGCGGAGGAGGAGGAGGAGGAGGAGGAGGAGGAGGAGGAGGAAAAAACGGAGGTTTTGGAGTTTCCGGTGCCTCCGGAGCTTCCGGGGGCGGGAGGAGTGGCAAAACATGGGGAGGGGTATGCGCTGGAGGCGCCGGTCGGTTCCGGAGGCGTGTTGGGCTTCTGGGGGTCCGTTTCGGGGCTCCGGGGGTATTTGGAGGTTGAAATGGAAGAGGGAGAAGACCGAGAATTCGCCGATGGAAGATCGTGACCACCCCGAATTTATTGAACGTTTTGACGCGGGGGAAATTGGTGCTTTCGCCGCCAGCGACTGCGACGACGACGACGAGAACGACGCGGACGACGATTGGTTTCGAGCTGACGACAACGTCTGTCCAGCAACGGTCCCGGCTTCCGCCTTGGCTCTGGCGTTGGCCTCGGCTCCTGTCGCGGCCGTGGGCCCGCTCCCGGCCCGAGTCTACGGGTCGGAGTCACGCGCATCGGGCGATCGGCTGCGGGAGTCTTTGCTCGCAGAGCACGCCGTGATCCACGAGGAGGTCGTCGATGATTCCGCGTTGGATGCGGCGGAGCGCGAGCAGAAATCGCTCCGGAAAGCGTGCCGCGCGTCGCGCCGGTGGTCTCGGTGTGCGCGGCGGGAGGCGGAGTGGGCGCGGTGGACGGAGCTGGCGGCCGAGCGGAACGAGCAGATCGCGGGGAGTGTGCTGGCTCCCGTCGTGCCGCGTTCGTTGGAGCGTGATGCGTCCCCGGAGCGCGTCCTGCATGGCCGCCGGGCGCATGGGGGAGCGCACAAGGACGAGCGATTGGAGCAGTTTCTGAACGCCCGCGCGGCGCGTGCAGTCGACGCGGAGCCGCGTGCGCGCGCCGCTTCGCGCGCTGCCGTGGTGCCGGACGATGCTGCGTGGACCGTGGGCGACACGGCCCTGCGCGCCGCGTGTGTCCTCGTCGCCCTCGAGGCGTGCCCGCCGCAGGTGGACGATAAGGTGGTCACGGCGCGGCGGGCCGCTGTGGCGCGCCTGTGGAAGGAGAGAGAGACCTTCTGTCGCGACGCGGAAGCTTTGCCGGACGGTGTGCCGTCTGCCGCGAATGTTCGAGTCGCCAAGTGGTTTTATTGTGGCTTGCGTGGGCTCTTCGCGCGGAGGTGCGGGGGGCGGCGCGTGTGCGCGCGCAGGTTCTCCCCCGGCATTGGGATCGGCGGTGCCAAGGGCAGGGCGGGCCAGGGCGCGGACGAGTGCGTGGGGGATGCTGCCTGGAGGGCGTCGCAGGGTGCGGGGCAGTGCGTCTGGTGTTGCCGCGCTTCGCGTGGTTTGTCTTTTCGTCGCTCTGGGCGGGGTGCCTTGGGACAAGCTTTCGCGCGTGGGGCTCGGTGCTGCCGGGGCGTCTGGCGCGTCCCGCGCGTGGCGTCGGCGCCTGCGACGAGGCGTCGCGTCGGGGCGATTCGGAGTCGTCGATGCGGGGGATTGCCTGGGGCCGTGGCGGAATAAGTGCTTGCAATTGAGTGTGTCTCGGTGTGGGGGTGCCGGCACGCGCGCGCACGCGGAGTGTTTCTTCGAGTTGCAGTGCGCCAATGATTCCGGGGCTGGGGCGTGCGGTGACGCTGCGGAGAGAATGAATTTTGCGACGGTTCAGGCATGGCTGGAGGCGCGGCGGGCGAGGGTGCGCGTGTATGAGGCTGACAGCGCAGGCCATGTACTGCGTGGGGAGTGTTCCGGCGCGTGGCCTTTGGGTTGCGCGGAGGGGCAGGACATGGGTAGTGTTGTGTGGTGTCCAGAGGGGCACGTCGCCGCGGACGTCGATGTGGACGGCCGCCTGGCCGACGGCGTGCCCCTCGGAGATGGCGGCGTCGCGCCGTGGGAGCGGTCGGTGGCGGGGGCGCCGAAGAAGAATGCGCCGAAGAAGAAAGCGGCCGCGAAGACTCAGCGAGGTGCGCATCTGCGCGGCGCGCAGAACCCGAACGTCATGGCCGGCGTTGTTGCGAGGACTCGGCGCGGCGAGGAGGCGGCGGGTGTTGCTGCAGGTGTCGAGGGTCCGCGCGGGGCCGACCCGGCGGAAGGGGGGGCGACGCGACGTGCGTCCGAGAGCCGTGGGAGCGATAGCGTTGGCAGGGCCGCGGCGCTCCCTAGGATTCCGGGGATGACTGATTTCAGTGACGACGACGAGGGTTCAGCGGAGGCCGAGGGCAATCGCGGTGGGATGGAGGGCGCGCCCGGGCGCGGGGGTGGTGCCGCGCCAGCCGCGCGCGCGCAGATGCCGCGCATTCGAGGTATGACCGATTTCAGCAGCGACGACGACGACGCGGGTATTGTCGCGGGGCCTGCTGCAGGCGGAGGTCAGAGCGGCCGCGGCGGCCGCGGCCCGCGTGGGGGGCGGGGGCGCGTTGGGGGACGTGGTGGAGGGCGGGCTTCGGGCAGTGCGTTGCCGCGTATCCGTGGCATGACGGATTTCAGTAGCGACGATGATGGAGGAGGTGCGAGCGGGGCGGAGTTCGTTGGGGTCTCGCGAAAGGGCAGGAGAGCGCGTCGGTCGCGCGGGGCTGCGGATGGGTCGCTCGCGACGGAGGCGGAGTCCAGGCAGTTCCAGCCGGATTACGTGGACGAGGACCGCTGCAAAGGGATGACGTGGGGAGGCGGCTGGGGGCGGGAGCAGTGTCGGTTTCGGCCGCAGAAAGGGAGCGACGTGTGCGGGAAGTGTGCCAGGCATGGGTGTCCGCACGGGCGCGTCAGGGGTCCGATTCCTGCGCTCGCGTTGGACAAGTTCAAGGAGTTTGCTTTGAAGGCGAACAAGCCGTCGAAGCAGTGGTACGCGCGGCACGCGATGTGGGAAGCGGCGGCGAAGATGAAGCCTGAGTTGAAGTCGCTGTGTGAGGTGGACGAGCACGGGCGGTTCGTGCTGTCGAACAGTGAGTATGAGCAGTGCCTGAAGCAGGTGCATGATAATTTCAGAATTACCAAAAACTATAAGCGATCGGGCTTCGTGTATGAGCAGGGCGCAGGGGTGCGGACCGCGCAAGATCGCTGCGGAGAGGGCGAAACTCGGTTCGGGTCCGAGAGGGAGTCGTACAATGGGCGGGAGGGGGGTACGGTGTTCATGTGGTACAGCAGGCCAGTCTTCAACAAGTACTTGGCGCAGTTGCAGACCAGCGAGGTGGACTGCAGCGAGAAGGACTGCATGGAGGCGCTGCGCTTGACCAGCGACGAGATTCGAAGGTACCCGATGAAGCAGCAGTACCTCAAGCAGTTTGCAGGGCCGCAGTGCTATCCGCACGTCGATCCGCGGTCCAAGGGGAACAGGCTGCACGCGAACGAGAGTGCGGGGCAAGTGCCCGGCGAGGATCAGGGGGCCGACGGCGGCGGCGGGGCCGGGGTGTGCGCGGGCGCCGACGACGGGGCGTCGCACCTGTTTTGCATGCGGAACTGGGCGCAGTGCGATCGGTGCCATTGCTGGCGCCTGCTCTTGCCTGCCTGCGCTGCGCGTGCGCGTGGGGATGAGTACTATAAGGTTCGCGACACCGACCTGGACTGGGAGGAGTGGTTGAGGGGCGCGGCGGCGCGGTGCGCGGGGGCGGCGGCTGCTGCGTCGGGGGACCAGGGCGCTGCGCTCGGGGGAGAGGGCGGCGACGCCGCGGGGGAAGGGCCGCAGGAGGACGGCGTCGCTGGGGGCGTGCGCCGGCGTGGTCGGAAGCGGCGCTTGGGGCGCAAGACGTCGCAGGAGGAGCGCGACCGGGCGGAGGGCGCTGAGGCGAGTCTTGCGTCGGAGGATCAAGGCGCTGCGCGCGGCGGCGAGGGCGACGACGCGGCGGGCGGCGCGGTGTGCGAGGGCGGCGGTGCGGGGGGGGCGCGCGGGGGGCGCGGGAAGCGGCGGTTGGGGCGCAAGACGTCGGAGGTGGAGGCCAACGGGGGGCCGCGCGGGGGCCGTGGGAAGCGGCGGCTGGGCCGTAAGACGTCCGAGGCGGAGGCTGCCGGGGGCGGCGCGGGGCGCGGCGCGGGGAGGCGGCGGTTGGGGCGCAAGATGTCTGAGGCAGAGGCGGCCGGTGCCAGTGCTGCGAGCGGGGCTGACGAGTGCGGGCGTGCTGGCGAGGATGCGGCGGAGGCGGCGAGGCCAGCGAAGCGCAGGAGGCTCGGGCGCAAGACGTCCGCCGAAGAACGGGCCGAGGCGGGCGGCGCGGGGCGCGGGGCCGCGGGAAAGGCACGCGGCGGCGAGCTGTTCGCCGAGATGGCGGAGCTCTCGGCGTCGGAGCATGAGGTCGAGCGGTCCGCGTCGGACCGCGAGGTCGCCTCGGAGGACGACGTGGCGCTGCCGGGCGAGGTGCGCGCGGCGCTCGACGCGGAGCTCGTGCGCCTCGATGGTGCCGGGCCGCCGGCGGAGGCAGACTTGGCGGCGTCGCGAGCGGCGGAGGGCGCGGAGGGGCGCGCGCCGCGCCGCGCTGCCTTGCCTCGAAGCGGGGGTGCGCCTGCGCGCGCGTGGGCAGTGGCGTCCGTGCCGCTCTTGAAGGAGAAGCGGCTGCGGCAGCTGGTCGATGCCGTGCGCGAGTACTTGGTGTCGCGGCGAGGGTGCGATCGGGCTGCCGTGCGCTTCCAGGGGTCCGACGGGGACGCGCTGTGGGGTGCGCTCATGGAGCCAGGGCAACCGGGCCGCTTCGGGCGCGCGCTGCTGCAGCTAGAGGGTCGCGCGCAGGGTCGCGACCCCAGCGAGGCGCGCACGGGGTGGGAGGAGGTTTCCGTGGAGGAAGACTTCCGTTGGCGCTCCCAGTGGCCTCGGGTGCGCTTCGAGTGTAGCATGCTGCAGACGCCAGTCGTGGGCGAGGGTGGCGCGACGCAGTGGCGCGCGGTGCGGTGCTGCGATGAGCCGGGTGGGGGAGACGCGGACGACTTCCAGGCTCTGTGGCAGCGCGAGTCTCGCGTTGCGGTGGGCTTCGCGGCGAACGTGGTCCCGGACGACGACGTGGTCGTCTTGCCCGTGGAGCGCCCTGCAGGGTGGCGGGAGCCCGCGGACATGGCGGGTGCGTGGTGGCGGGGCCAGGGCCCCCGCGAGCGCAGGGCGGAGGAGGGCGAGAACCCGGGCCGCGTCTGGGTGGGTCAGCTCCAGGGGGACGCGGGCGTGGCGGGGCTGCTGACCGAGGGCGGTGCGGGCGAGCGCACTGCGATGGAGGGCCTCGACGCGCTGCGGCAGGCCTCCGCCCAGGGCGCCAGGGGGGCGGGTCGCGGGGGTCGAGGGCGAGGGCGTCGAGCGAAGAAACGCGGCCGCTACGGCGATGCTCTGCGGGTGGAGATTCGGACGAGATGGGCTCCAGGGGGGGTCCCCGCGAAGGAGGGGCATGCCGCTCGGGAGGTGTTCGTGTTCGGGGCCATGCCCGAGGCGCAGGAGTGGGCGTTTCAAGCGCAAGGGCGCGTTCGCAATCGCGCGGGCCACGGATGGCGGGAGGTTCTGCTTGACCACCGTCGGCGCCTGGCCGCGGGAGATGTGCACCAGAAGTGCATGCTGCTGGCGCTGAAGACGGTGCCGCTGCGCGTGGCGAAGTACGACGTGCAGCTGCGCGACGCGTCCGTGCGGGCGGTGCAGGCGGCGCAGGCGATCCTGACGCGGATGGTGAAGTTCACGTGCCACGAGTGCCAGGAGCGGTTCCCGGCGTTCCACCCGGCTTTCGAGCCGCCGGAGCAGCTCGCGGAGGAGATGCTGCTGCTGCGGCGCGGCGGGGACGGGCTGGCCGCGTGCAGCACGGAGGTGGCCGAGTGGGACGAGGTGCCGCCGCGCGACCCGCCGGACGGCTTCGCTCTGGAGTGCAGGGGCGTGTGTATGCGGTGCAGGCAGGACCTGGACAAGCAGGCGGCGGCCGCGGCCACGGAGGACGACCTGTATCAGGTGGTGGGGCTCCGCACCGCGCAGAACCACATGGACCCGTGCTTCCGCTTCCCGTCCGATGACCTGCGCGAGCTTTTCGACCAGGCTACGCTCACGGAGAGCCTGCTCATCGCCCTGGACCACATGCAGGTGCACCTGGCCACGGTGTCCCGCACGGGGCTGCGCAAGTTCCGCAAGAACATCATCTCGTTCCCGCAGGACGTGGCAGGGTTCTCGCGGCGCCACGACTTCATGAAGGGGTTCCGTGTCGGGGACCGCGTGAACTCGGCGCGTGGGCCCGGCGAGCGCCCCGACGACCCGCGCCGCCCCGAGCGCATGGCCGCGGGCTGCACGGACGAGGAGCGGCAGCGCTTCGGCGTGGACCTGCACGGGCGCCTGGTCTTTCCAGGGCGCGTCGTGGAGGTGCTGCTCAGCGGGGACGTGATCATCGAGTACGATCATGGAGGCAGGGGGAGGGAGCTGCAGGAGCACGTGGAGCCGCGGGTGGTGCTGCCCTGGCACCCTCGGAAAGTGCCCTTCAGCTTGATGTTGCGGCGGAATGTAGGGTTCGGGAAGGAGGTCGTGGAGGGCCTGCACGTGCGCTGGCGCTACTGCGGGCACGTGCTCCGGGCGTTGTGTGCGTTTGCGGGCACGTATGGGCCCTGGCGCCTGGGGGGTACTGCGGACGAGCCCATGCACAAGTACTACGACCCGCGCCTGTTTGACGTGCTCCCGGACGACGAGATCCTCGCGTCCTACGCGCCGAGAGAGAGCGAAGACGGCGTCCTGCCGTCGGGGGGCGAGGCCAGGGAGCCGGAGGAGCTTGGGCCCGTGACGGAAGCGGAGGCCATTGCTCGGGATTGCGTCCCCTGTGGCGTCGACGTCGTCACGCCGCGCCAGTTCATTGCCGCGGGCTTCGACGTGCACTTCGTCGGGCCCCGCGACGACGCCGGGCGCGAGCCTGCTGGCCGCGAGGGCGACGATGCGCGGGGAGGCGACGAGGGCGGCGCGGAGGCCGCGGCCGAGGGTGATGCCGATGCGGCGGCTGACGGGGAGTTCGACGTCGGCGTGGAAGATGAAGCCATGGCCGTCGATCACGACGTGTTCAGTGCGTGGCTCGACAAGGCGCAGTTTGAGTATGGTGGGGCAGTGCAGCGATGGTGGACGGGGTTGCAGCCGGAGGCGGAGGGCCAGTTGGAGGGGTTGAAGTTTGGTGACGACGAGACGACGGAGGACCTGTTCGGCCGCCTGCTGGCTGCGGCGCGGGAGGATAACGCCGTGAAGTCCGTGCAGAGGGACCGCGTGGCCGTGGACTGCGTGCGCGTCGAGTTCCTCGTCGATTGGATGCGACCCCGTGTGCAGGGCCGGTTTGCCGGTGCGGAGGGCGGCGTCTCTCGCGAGTCGGTTTTGGACGAGGTGATGCTCGAGCTGGCCATGGCGGGAACGTTCGTGGCAGCTGCGCGCGATAGGGACACGGGGTGCGTCGAGGAGAACTTGCCGGAGTTTGACGAGGACGAGGCAGTCGCGCGGACGGGTGAGCGCTTGATTACGGCTGGCCCGGACAGAGCGAGGACCCGGTCCCGGCGCGCGCCATCGGGCGTTTCGCGAGGGCGTTCCCGTTGGAGTTTCCCATGGGCATCGGCGACCTCTTCGACGACCGTCCCCGGCGGGTGTCCGTGCAGGACTGGGTGCAGCACCTGATGCGCTACCGCACCGGGCAGTTCGTCGGCGGCCCGCGTGGCCAGCGCGTGATGTGGGCCATGGTGAACGTGCTGCTCCTGAACGAGGCGCGGGGCAAGGGTTTTGGGGTGTATCGGACCATGTACAGGCGCGCGGGCCTCGGCGTCCAGGGCCCAAGTGTGATGACGAAGGGCGGGCTCAGGCAAATCCTGGAGAGCGAGGACCGCGTGCGGATCCTGGTGGGCCAGCTCGCGAACGTGGGCCGCGATGTGCCCTCGACCACCATGCACTGGTCGTATGAGTCGAAGAAGTTGCAGAGCACCGTGAAGCACCTGTCCTGGCACCCGCCCTGGGTCGAGGGCACTCAGGCGGACGGCGCCGAGCCGGTCGGCAGGCGGTTTCTCCGCGAGCTGGACCTGCCGGCGGGGAAGGGGCGGACTCAGCGCGGGCGTGCGCTTGTGCCGGATGTCGTCGGGCTCGGCCGTCACCCGTCCATTTGGTGGACGCAGAATCCGTTTTACAACGCCGCGTATGACATTCAGCGCATGGGGGGAGGTCCAGGGGCGCGGGCGGCGGGAGACCGTGCTCTGGGGGATTGGGTTGGTGACGGGCGAGAGGAGCGCTTCCGTTTGCGCGGGACAACCCGGACCTGGTGGCCTACATGATGGCCTTGCGGGTGGAGCTGAACATGCGGATGGTGATGCCCGCCGTACTGCCCCACTCGGAGCAGTTCAAGTACATGGCCATGGCCAGGGCCGAGTGTGGCGCGGGTGGCAATCTGCATTACCACGGGTTCAGCGTGGGGCTGCCTGGGCCGGCGGTTGCGCGGGTTCGCGCGGACGTGGACGGGGAGGGGGACATGCTTCCGCCGAGCGTGGCGAGTGACGTGGCGGCGTGCCTGCCCTCGCTTGAGGCAGGACCGCTGGCCTGGCCCCTGCAGGAGCGGAGGCGTCGTGGTGCTGCCCTCGCTGCCCTGGAGCAGGTCCTGCGCGCCGTTGCCGGCCGGCCTGGCCAGCGTGCGCCGCGGGCTCCTGCGGGTGAGGGCTCTGCGGCTTCGGGATCATGTAGTGAAGATGGCGCAGGCGACGACGAGGATGAGTTCGTGGGCAGGGCTTCTGCGCTCCTCGACGCCCTGGTGGATCGAGGGTGGCTGGTGCTCGTGCAAGGGGAGGAGGGCGTCCGCGGCCAGGGGGCGGAGGCCGACGTTGCTTTCGAGCGCGTCGGGCCAGAGGATCCAGCGCCGGAGGACGAGGCGGGGGGTGATCCCGTGGAGGACGTTCAGGATGGTGATGGCGTTGAGGGCCGCGGTGCTGCTCGGGGGTCGAGACCTGCTGGGGTCCCCCACGGGGCCCGCGGGCAGCGACTAGGGGGTGCTGGTCTCGACTTCGGCGTGCTGAAGCCGGAGCATGAGGACGTCGCGCTGCAGAGCGTTTTGGAGAAGCGGTTCTATGAGTTCTTCGGGCACGTGGTCTCGGAGTGGAACCCGTGCTACGACGACGCGGGCGCGTGCAGGTACACGTGGACGACGAGGTTGGCGCCTTCGACGTGGACGTGGAGATGGAGGGCGAGGCTGTGCGCGAGACGTCGGAGGGCCGGGCGGTGCGTAGCGTGCCCGCTTCTGCGCCGGAGTGCTTGAACTTGCGGAAGGTTCTGGACGAGGCCTTTGCGTCCGAGGCGTCGGGGAAGTTGGACGTGCAACCCGTTCGGCGACTGGTGGCTGCGCTGGTGAACAGGGTGGCGCGGCACACGAAGCATGGCATGGGGCCGCCGCGGCTCGGGGTTCACGCGTGTGCTCGCGGAAAGGAGGGGTGCGTGTTCTGCCGATATGATTTCCCGCGCGACAGGTGGGGCCGCGTCGGGCCCCGGCCGTTCCGCATGGAGAAGGGCCGCCGGGAGGGCCACTGGCAGGCGGTGTTTCCGCGGAACGACAGGCTCTGCAATAGTTACGAGGAGCACGTGCTGTTGGCCAACATGGGGAACATTGACTGGCGTCCCGTTCTGAACTTGTGGGCGGTCGTGGAGTACGTCACGAAGTACGCGACGAAGGCGCCCAAGGGCTCGCGGAAGATCAAGGAGGTGCTCGACGACGCCGTCAACGAGGTCTGCGCTTACGTCCCAGAGGGCGAAGGGACTGATTTCCTTCGGCGCTCCATTCAGAAGTTCTTTGCTCGGATGCTCGGGGAGCGGGACTACCACTGTTACGAGGTGGCGCTGCTGGGGTTGCGCCTGCCCATGGTTTTGTCCATGCTGCCCGTCGTGACCCTCAACACGACGGGGGCCCGCGCGCTGAAGCCTGCGTCTGCGCTGCGGGACAAGGCAGATGACGAGCCTGTGCACTGGGATAGCAAAGTGGACAAGTTCGACAAGCGCCTGGAGTTTGTGCGTCGGCAGCGTGCCAGGGGGGACGAGTCCATCTCGGTGGAAGAGGTGCGCGATGTGTCGTTGTTCGAATTCTATTGGAAGTACGCTGTGTACCGCGGGAAGCTGAGGCGCGGGAACCCTGCGGTGTGTCTGCAGGTGACCCCTGGCTATAGCGCGGAGTGCGCGAACGTGCAGCACGCCTGCCACGAGGCGTACGCGCGGGCGAACGTCATCGCGCACTGGCGGCACATGGCGACCGCGGACCGCAAGGCCATGATCGAACAGGAGATGCTGAGGGACGTCCGGCCGGTGCCGGCGGCTTGCATTGGGGCCACGGAGTTCGTTCAGCCTTTGGCGGGCGGTGCTGGCCAGGATGCTGGAAGCGAGCGGTTCCTGGGCGTGCAAGATCTCTGGCTCAAGTCGGGGGGAAGGGCCTGGGGGGGGCAGAGCGATCAGTATTGGGGGCATATGATGATGGAGATGCTCACTGACCCCATGCTCCGCCAGTGGGTTCCGGCGTGGGTCGTGGAGCAGTACGAGCGCGCGAACCCGTTCTACAAGGAAGTGCTCGGCGCCATCCTGGAAGACGGGGTCGCTAGCAACCGGGAGCTGCTGCGCCGGACGCGACGCGAAATGGTGAGGCGGCATGAGGCGCGACAGCAGGGGCGGGGCGCGGGGGCAGAGGAGGCGGCGGGCGGCGCCGGGGGGCAGGCGTCCGATGATGGCTCTGGGCGCGGCGACGATGACAGAGACAGCGAGAAGGCGGAGTCGGGGGAGGAAGTGGAGGACTTGGTGGACAGACTCGTGCTGCGCGGGGACGAGGACCCGAACGAGGAGGCTCGGGATGCTGTCTTACGCGAGGCGCGGCCGGGGGAGGGCGCTGAGTCTGCTGCGGCCGCGGGGGAGGCGTCCGAGTGGGAGCGCCGCCCAGCCGATGAGCGCGTCAGCGCGGCAGGCCCTGCTGTGCAGGCGGCGGACGTGCGCGTCGGGGATGTTGCGGGCGATGAGGTGCGCGGCAGGGTCCGGGTGAACCCAAGGACTTCAATTGGTTGAACGAGGCGTGCAATGTGTCGACGAGCGAGAGAGGGCGTCTGGAGAAGCTCCGGGATGAGTGGTACGGAAAGGCCAAGGTAGGCGACGGGGCCGAGGTCGTCGAGCGCGCCGATCTCGACCCCTGGCAGAAGTTCGCCCACGACATCGTCATGGACGACCGCCATTCGGAGGCCGACCCGTTGAGATTGATGGTCACGGGCGTGGCCGGCACGGGGAAATCGCGCACCGTGCGCAGTTTCGTAGCCGCGAGGCGAAAGCGGGTGCGGCAGTTTGCCCCGAGGACGAGGCTGGATCAAGATCGCCGCGGCGTGCGCGAAATCCGGCGAGGGCCTGAAGAGATTGATGAGGAGGAGCGGAATTGCTGCTTGCTCGCCGCTCCCACCGGGTGCGCCTCGTTCCAGTTGAAATATGGCGCGACCACCCTGCACAGGGCGTTCGGTGTGCCGGTGGGATATTGCGGCCCTTGGGTACGCAAGGACGGGGACCGGTTTCAAAAGACGCAGACTCGACTGCGTCAGGCGAGGTTGTTTGTGTTGGATGAGATGAGCATGATCGGGCGGCAGATGCTGGGCAAGATCGAGTTCAAGGTGCAGGATACTCTTGGTGTTGCGGCGAAGCGTGCGGCGCAGGGTGCGAGGCCAGTGTATCTCGGCGGGAAGGATGCCGTGCTCGCCGGGGATCCGCAGCAGGCGCCGCCAATCGGCGATGACCCCCTGTACCGGATGGGCGCGTATGGGGGTCTGCGAAGAACAAGCCCAGGGGGGCGGAGCGGACCCCCGACGACGCCTGGAGCACGGACAGGTTAGTGAATAATGGGAGTTTCGTGCGCGATACGTTCCAGGACGTGGCCGTGCTCCGGCGCGTGCACCGGTGGCGCGGTGAGAAAGAGGGGCTGTCGAAGGAGCGGCAGGCGGAGTACAGGCAGGATGCTGATCGCTTTTTGGAGGTCACGAAAGGCATGGCGCAGTGCACTTGGGAGCAGCGGGATCATGCGTGGTTGAAGCGCCGGAACAGGTCGGTGCTGCAAATGACCAAGGAGGGGAGGGAGGAGCTGGCGGCCTTCGAGACGGCCCCGCTGCTGATGGACGGCAGGAAGGATCGGGCCTCGGGTGCATGTGGCGCCGATAGAGTGAACATGGAGAGGTTGTACCAGGTAGCCGCTGCGAGTGGTAAGCCCATCGCGGCGTTGCGTGCCTACCACGACAAAAAGGAGAAAAAGCAGAAGTCTAGGCCAGACCAGATGGCGTCCGAGGACTTCCGCGGACTCGAGAACGAGCTGTACGTCTGCGAAGGGGCCCGCGTGCTGTTGACTCAGAACCTCTGGGTTGAGGCGGGGCTCATGAACGGGGCGATGGGTACGCTGCGCGGCTACATGTGGCCCGAGGGCGCCGACCCGCACAATGGCGCTCGGCCGGATTTGCAGGCGCCCCTTTGCGTGTTCGTCGAGTTCGATGATATCGATCTAGGGACAGACGGGCAGGGTCGGCCGCGGTCGTTTTTCCCGGGAGACGAGGAGCGGCGGAACTGGGTGCCCATTTGGAGGCAGAGAGTGTCTTCCACCATGGAGGAGGGCGTGTGGCGCGAGAACTACCCGTTGCAGCTGGCATGGGCGTTGACGCACTGGAAGGCGCAGGGGATGACGTTGGCGAAAGTCCGCGTGCACCTGTCAGCGAAGACCGCGGCCGTTGCAGGGATCGGTTTCGTCGCCACGACGCGCGTGAAGCATCCCTGGGACTTGGTGTTCGAGGAGGACCTGCCGGAGTATGCGGACTTCATGAGGGCCAGGCATACGACGGCGTTCCGGGAGCGGCGACGCTTCGAGTTGCGACTGGAGGCTCGCGCTTCCCGCACGTTGCGGAAATACGGGTACTGCGAGGCGGACTGCTGGACTGAGGAGGAGAAACGCGCGGCGGAGACATTGCTGGGTCGTTTGAAGACCGTTGCCGCGGCTCAGGCGGAGAGGTTGAGAGGGGCGGGCAGAGTGGTGGATGAGGACACTTGGCTGTGGGGTGAGGAGGGGCCGCCGTTCGCGTCCGAGCTCGACAGCGCCGTTGCTGCCGAGGCTGGAGAGGACGACGTCGCGGCGCGGCTCCTCCGTGCCGTGGCCGAAAGGCTTCTGGACCGGAGGCGGGTGCGCTTCGCGACGCGGGAGGAGAAGGGCGCCGCGCGGGATCTGCTTGTTGATGTCGGTGCCCTCGCTGCTTGTGCGTCCCGGGAGGATTTGCGCGAACGTCTGACGGCTGCTGCCGGGCGCCTGACGCATGAGTCTTCGGGTTCGGGTGACAGGGAGGGGTTCCTGCGCGGCGTGGTCGACTTGATTGTGGAGCGGTGGGAGGCGTCTGGGGCGTGGGATGAGCGAGTGTTCGATTCCGTGGCTCCGAGCATGGGCCCGCTGCATATGAGCGCCGTGAAGGAGGCCATGGGCGCGCTGGTGCCCCCGCGCCTGCATAAGAGTTTGGATAAGGCGGCGAAGAGGATGAAGGACGCGTTCGGGGACGTCCGTGGTGGCTGCGCGCTGCGCATGGACAAGTGGGTCGTGAACGTGCGAGCGGAGAGCGCGCTGGCAGAGGGCAGGCTGGAGGGCCAGGCGCTGGAGTTCTTCTTGAAGGTGGCGAGGCAGTTGTGCGCGGGGTTGGGGCTGCCGACGACTGTGGCTTCGGCAAAGGTAGGCCGGCACGTTGGTGCGGAGGAGACCCCGGAGCATTTTGCCCGGATTGCGCACAATTGGACGAGCGTGTGGGATGCGAACTCCGTGAGTGACAAGCAGGAGTTGCTAATGGTCGTCGCCGTGGACCCACTGAGCGGATCTGGTGTCGCGCAGGATTGGATGTTTGTGAGTGTTACGTCTGGTCGGCCGGGGGAGGCGCTCGGGCGAGCCGAGTCTCTCGCAGTGCGCGTGCACGATCGGGCCCGCAGGGAGGACGTGGCAGGGCGAATCGCCCGGAATATCGACGCACTGCTGCGACCGCTCGGTGCCAGTGCTGGGCGGCGCCCGCCGGCGGTGGAGTTCGGGGACGCGCCGCGCGTTCGTGTTCCTTCGCAGAGGATCGCCTGCGCGCTCGGGCTTCTGCTGGGCCGTGTCGGGCGCCTGGCGAATGCGGGCGTGCTGGATGCGTCGGCGGAGTCCTTCGTGCCTGACGTGTGTCGCGTGCTGCGGGGCGCGTTCGCGTCGTTCCGGGCGGGCGTCGGCGCGCGGGGGGCGCGGGATGTCATGGAGTTGTTGCTTTCGGAGCAGGAATGCCGCGACGTTCTGGGCGCGTTCGGCGTCGTGCCTCGCGCGGGTGCTTCGGCGCCCAGCGCGACGGGCGCGAGCTTGCCGAGGGCGGCTGTGCCAGGGGAAGCGGCGGGTGAGGCTGGCGAAGAGGAGGGCCTGGAGGGCGCGTCGACGTTGTCGTTTGCCACGTGGAATATCGCTGGTGGGCATCGCTCGGCCGTGGCGCCGCCCTCCTGGAGCGACCGCGACCAGCGCGCGGCGGTCCTGGGCGAAGTGCTCCGTTGGAGGCAGGCGCGCGGGGTTGATGTCGTTGCTCTGCAGGAATGCGAGGGCGAGGAGGCGTACAAGGAGCTGGAGGCGGAATTCCAATTGGTTGGCGTGGCCCATGCGCACGAGTCCAGGGGGTACGTGCACCTGTACGTGAGGCGCGGTCTGCGCGCGGAAGGCAAGGCTTTGTCAGGGGAGGACCCGTGCGTGCTGTGCCGGGTCGAAGTTCCCGTAGGCGGGGGCGCGGGCGGCGCGGGGTGGGTGAACGTGGCCGCGGTCCACTTGCCCGCGGGTGCGGCATGGGAGCGGCGTCACGCGATACTTCGGAAGATTACGAGGACTTGCGCGGAAGGTTGCGACCGGCTGCTCATTGTGGGCGACATGAACAGCACGGACTCCCAGGTGCAGGCCGCCGTGGAGCAGCTGCGTTTGAAGGACACCTGGTACGAGGGTCGTTCTTGGGGCTGCCCCGGGAACAAGTTTTACTCGGGTCTCGGCGAGAGGGGGGCTGTCGGACAGAGACGGGACCGGGTCATGTTCGGGGCGGAGCTTTGGGCGGAGGTGCATTTGGTAGGGAAGGGGAAAGTGTTCTTCGAGGGCTGCGAATTCCATGTGTCAGACCACTTTGGGCTGTTCGGGTATGTGCGTGCCCACGCGTGCTTCGGTTCTCGCGAGCATAAGATGAGGGCCCTGGCGCAACGCTGCCGGCTCGCGCTCCAGGCGACGCGCGATCGGTCGCACCGGCTGGAGGGTGCCGAGGTCCAGAATCGGTTGCAGCAGGGGCGGGAGGCTGCGGCCTTGGCGAGGCAGCAGGCGCAGGACCGAAACCGGGAGGCGTACTTGCGAACGCAGCAACGCGAGGCAGCCCGAAGACAGCGCCGTCGGGAAGAGCTGGTGTCCGCGGCGTTCGGGCCGCAGAGTTTGTTCGCGTCGGAGCGCCCGGCTCAGCCTCCGCCGAGCCCTGGAGAGATGGACGTGCCTCGCGTGGATGGTATTCGCGCGGCTTCGTGGGACAGCGTGAGTAGCGTGCCCGTCCGTGGGATGCCGCGGCCTGGGCATTCTTGCTACGTGGTCAGCGTGACGCAGCTGATGCTGCGGACGCCTGCCGTCTGGGAGTGGCTTCGATGGCACGCGGAGGGCGATTGCGAGGAGAGGGCCAGTGGGCGTTGCTGCGTCTGCGGGATGTGGGACACGCACAATCAGTTGGTGTCGCGACGCTGGCAGGGCGGACCCGTGAGCGTGCGGCGGCGAACGAATGTTGATAGCGAGGACGTTTTCCTCGGGCAGCCCAGTGAGTTCGACAACGAGTGGCAGCAGCATGATGTGTTTGCGTATTGGGGTAAGCTGATGTCGGCTGCGCGCCGCGGAGAGGAGTTGGCCGGACGCTTTGCGTCGTGGGACCCCGAGAGCATTCGTGCGACGAACATGCGCGTGACGCACGTGGATCGGATGTTCGGGTTTGTGATGGAGAAGCGGCAGAAATGCCGTCAGTGCGGGCACTTGTCCGTCTCGTACGAGGCGGAGGATGTTCTGAAGCTGCGGGTCCACGCGCGGCCCGGCGGGCCGATGATGTTGTCGGAAATGTACTCCGACTTTTGCGCGCCTGAACAAGTTGAGAAGAGCTGCCCAGCGTGTTGCCGCGCGGATGCCGACCGGGTTTGGCACGACCAGCAGACGCGACTCACGGGCGTGCCGCGCGTTTTGGTGGTTCAATTGAGGAGGGGCCATGAGGCGCGGCAGCCCGTGTGGGTCGAAGAGCAACTGAGGCTGCATGGGCTTCCCCAGATGCAGCTGGTTGGCGTTGTGTACCACAATGGGCAAACAGTGCATACCGGTCACTATACGACGTTGTGCCGCGTCCCTGACGGGGGCTACGTTTTGTTTGACGACGACAAGCCGCCGCGCAGGATGCGAGGCGAGCCGGCGCACGTGAAGCCGAAGGAGGCGTACATGGCGGTGTACTGTCGCATGGGGCGCATTCAGGGGCAGAGCGCCGACGCGGGGGCACCAGGGGTTGGCGGGGCGCCAGATGAGCAGAGCGGTGGAGGGGGGGGCGGGGCAGGCATCGGGGGTGTGGGAGCTGGCGGGAGTGAGGTGACTGGCGTCGGTGGCGGTGGCGCCGGCGGCGCGAGCGCCTCGGGTCTCGGCGCGCGTTGCCGCGCTGCGGGGCGGCAGCCTGCAGAGGTCGCGGCGGAGAGCGAGGCGGGGTCGAGCGTGCGGGCGCCGGTGCCGGTCCGGGCGGGTGCCCCGCTTACGCCGGAGCGCGAAGGGGGCGATGGTGTCCTCAGCTCGCCGGCCACGGCCAGGCGCGTGCGGCGGAAGACTCCGGCTTCGCCGTCCGGGGAGATGCGCGGCGTCGATGCCGGCGGGGTCGCGGGGAGTGGCGCGGCGACGGCGAAGGGCGGGGTGCTCGGCGCCGCGCGTGCCGTGGGCGCGGCGGGCGGCCCGGGCGCGAGCGGCGGGGTCGCTGCGGGGTTGGGCTATGTGCGCGGCGGAGGAGGGGGAGGGGGAGGAGGAGGGGGAGGTGCGGGACGAGGAGGG